>JAYESA010000015.1:12947824-13321686 GCA_036927795.1 Iris macrosiphon | reverse complement strand
GAAAACAATCAATAAAAAAATAATACAATCACTAATTAAATATAAATATAATTATTTATAAATAACACACAATTAACCAAATTAAAATAAAAAAATACCCGGCTCTGGAAATTGGGTATGTGACAGAAGCAGCTGAGCTTCCAAGGAAACGTTGGATGACTGCCGTCCGGATGCAATTGACGGACAATGCACATCACTGGTGGCTATCTGAGGAGAGATGGCTCGAACTAGACCGAGTCACCTGGGAAGAGTTTTCTAGACTTTTTCAGGAGATGTACATTCCATCTATTGCTCGATCAGAACTTCAAGACAAGTTCAATCGCCTCACTCAAGACAGTATGACAGTGGAAGAGTATAATACGGAGTTCATCCGTCTGAGTCGCTTCTCTCCTTCCCTGATCCCGAAAGAAGAGGAGAAGGCTGAAAAGTTCTTTGATGGACTAAACTTTGAGCTACAGAGAATGATCGGATCCGTTGCACCTACTTCATACACGGACGTCCTTGCTGCAGCTCGACGTATGGAGCGCTTCACCAGGAGAGAGTCTGCCTGAAGCGGCCTTTCACATCAGCACCAGCCAGAGCATCGCATGGAGAAGCTGCAAAGAAACCTCACCTGCATCAAGCACCACAGGGAGCTGTATCCAAATCCCTAACCCTTCCTACTTGTCACTACTGTGGCAAGGTAGGCCATGTTGAGAAGGAGTGTAGACGTAGATTGGGATTGTGTTTAGCATGCGGATCCCGTCAGCATTCGGTAAGGGAATGCACTGAGCGTCGAGAAGGAGCACCGATAGTAAACCAACAAGCCTCTACCAACACCAAGAGGATATCAACCAAGGCCACCCTTGGCCCCACGAGCAGCACTTTTTCAGCAAGCCCAGCAACAGCAGAGGGCACCATCGCAAGGACGCGGACAAGCTTTTGTCATGACCTTGGAAGACGTGCAGACTCGTGGAGTAGCAAATGAGCGTAAGTTATTCATAGATTTTTATTCATAGTATTGCTTAGCACGTGACTGTTAGTTCATGACCTTAGCCTTAAACCTAGTATTTTGAACTTGTTAATAATTGATAACCTAGTTTTCTAAGCTATAGTTTTCTTTGCTCTAACCATATTTCCTTTACTCTTGAATTACCAAACTTTTATTTTCTAGGGAAATAATTTATTCCTTCCCTAGGTGTTTTGCTTAACCCTTTCTCTTCGATTTTTCTTGATCATGATTCTTTGATTGTGTCATACTTTCAAACATATTTTACAACCGTGTCATCTCTTCTAACTGGTTATGTTTCATTATTCTTTGATTGCGAGGACACAATCCTCTTAGGGGGTAGATTGTAAACCCCCAGATTTTTCAGAATTTTTTAAATGAATTTCAAAATTTTCTGAGATTTTTAACTAATTAAAATAAATGTTTTCTAGTATTAAATAATTTTTGTGATTTTATTAAATATTAAAATATTATGAAATAATATTTTTTTGGTGTAAAATAAAATATTAGACTTATTACAATTTTTTTGGATTTTATTGAACCCCAGAACTATTTTTTAAAAGACCTAAATTAATATTTTGATTAAACCAGAATAAACCAAGCCCTAAATAAACCAAACCAACCGGTTTAAAACCAACTGAACCAAATCAACCTTAATGGGTCGAGTCGGATCCGGACTCAAACCCAAAAACCGACCCGAACCCGCCTACCCGCCCACTACAGTAACCAAATAACCCCCCGACTCTCAGCCTCCCCTCTCCGGCAGTTTCAACCGCCGTCGGCCGTGACCCCTCGGCTCGCCACCCCTACCCCTTCGCCTCCCCGCTAACCGTCGGCCCGCCCTCCCCTATAAAACCCGCAGCCGACGAACGCCCACCACTTCACCATCACCAACAACCACAGCCCCGGCCATCCACCGCCCCTCTCCACAACTCCGGCCACCCCGACGACTCCCCCACCGACACAGGCAACCCGCCTCCACCTCGAGCTTCCCTCCGCCGTGATCCCGCCGCTGACAAACCCTGGTCATCCCATCTCCCATCACCATCATCCTCCTCATCCACCGCCACCCGCCGAGTTCCCTCCGACGAGCTCCTCCGGCCGCCACCAGCTCCGCCGAGCCTCGGCCGCTTCTCCCCGGCGACACCAAGCCCCGACGACACAGCAGCGAGCTCCGCCACCGCCGCACCGCTCCGTACACGCAGAATAATCGATTCTGACTCCTCATTCCGGTGAACATTTCACTCTCCTCGCCGCCTTATTTTCTGTTATGTCTGCTTGTGACATGTAGACTGCGTGACCCTCTCGATACCCGTACAATTTGTTCGGGGTATCGCGTCCTGTGTCGGTCGCAAACTGCGACGCAAAATCAGGAAAATAAATCTCCTTTCCTAAAAATTCAGAAAATGTCCCGAACTCTCCAGTTCGTGACCGTTTTGCGTACAACCTGTTAATTATTTCTAAAATCTACCTAAACAGCAATTTAGACCATATGACAAAGTTTTAAAACCCTATTTTAGTTCAATTTATTGAGCTGTAGTTTATAATTTATTCGAGAGTGAAATTGGCCAAAAACTTAATATTTTAAAACCTTAATTTTCCCGAAACTGGCGTGCGCCCCGCTAAACGAGACGACTTGGTCATGTGCGAACTTCACCGAAAGGTTCGCGCTATCAATACGGACGTGTGTGGAATTCGCGAAAGTTGATTCGGATGTGCGTGCACACCGGAATCAACGCGTATCCGTCGACAACGTCCCATATCGGCCTTATTCTGAAACTCGTTGTAACTTCTTATAAGCTCGTCGTATCAAAACGAAACTTGCGCCATCGGACTCGTAGCAATACGCTAGTCCTGTGACCCAAGTTTGGTTCGATTCTGAAAATGTTGACAAAATCCCGTATCGTGGGCCCCACGGCTTCACTTGACGGGCGATTTTGTGATCGGCTCATCGAAATCCAGTTCTGGATATTCCGTTGGGTTTGTATCGTCGTTCTGGACTTGTCTACACTAAGTTTGACAAATTTAGAGAACATTGTCTCTAGCACATTTTTCGGTGCGAAGCGGGCCACATGTGGACCTCACTTTGACCAAAAACTGTCAATTTTGCCCCTTTATCCAAAATTGGACTTATGGATAGGCAATTCTAGCTATTTGATGTCTTCTGAACCTGATGGTAACGTTTATTTCACTAACCGGAAGAGTACCTGCATATTCCGCTGATACCAGAGCAGCAGTTGGAAACCAAATTCCAGGCAAGTGTAACTTGCCAATACTTGCAGTAATTTATTTCATATTCTCTTGATCTATTCCTATGATATATATGTTCAATCTAGGACCGTGTTACAATACTTAATGTCCGAATAATATTCGGGTGTCAACACCGTCCGCGGAGTTGTGTAACGTCACCTAGACATGGATATTTTTCGTGCTTGCATTATCAAGTACGCCATACCATAGGACACCTGACACTATTCATGAGACAGAATCTTCCTGAGATATTCATGGTGATTCTGTATAGGTTATATGATTTGTGACATAGTTATTGCATATACTTAGCTATCATTATAACTTGCTGCATTAGATATGATCTTGCGTGTCATGGACATGAGACGTGTGATTACATTGGGTGGGGAGAGTTTTACCATACTAAAAGGCTGATTATATATATATATATATATATATATATATATATATATATATATATATATATATATATATATATATATATATATATTATATTACTAGAGGTACCTTAGACTCTGACACAGAGCTTTGGCACATTTACTGGCCCTTCGAGAGAATACTGCTATGGGTTTCCCCGACACAGAGCCTATAGTAGTCTCAGCCTGAGTATGAATAATGCTCTCACTTGCATATCACCTAGTTTGTTATATAGTTTACCCTATTCATTTATTTCTGCACTACATTTATTTGGCTTGAGTTATTCTCATACCTTTCTATGTCCCCTGAGGACCTGGAATCCGGATTATGTCCCCAGGTTTAGCACAGGAGATCTAGTCCGAGGTATACGGGACAGGAGCTGACATTACAGCAGTACCATAACCAGAGGACGAGGTGATCGTAGAGGATTTCTCCTAAGTATCTGGTTTATTATACTCAGTTATTTATATTTGTTGGACTCCTATTTCCTGTCTATTGAACTGCTGTAACAGAGATATTATCGGGTTGTTCCCCTAGATACTTAAGTATCTAGTCCGAGGTATACGGGACAGGAGCTGACATTAAAGCTTTATTGAGACTTAATGTTGCTTTATATTTCATATTGATGTATTCATTTATGTGGATGAGATTAGTATATTAGACCATTTCTATTGTTTTACAGCTTAAGTACACCCTGATGGGTCCATTAAATTGGATTTGTCCATCGGTGTGTGCTGCTGGCCATTGCCACGTGGTTAGTCCCTCGGTATTTTGGGACTGGGGCGTGACAATTATGTATTTGAAATTGGTTTCAGAGGTATGTACTTCGCTCCAATCCTGACTGGATATATTTTTCAGATGATTGGCTAGAGGAGCTGTGTCCCACGTATTACAGCCCACAGGAGGGTGAGACTTTAGAGGATACTTCCCTAGAGCCAGAGGACATAGTACCAGTGACCGAGGAGGTTTAGTTTATGTTGGTAATATTGTATTAGACTATTCTTTTGTTGAGATTCACAGATGTACTATTATTTCATATTATGGATTGTATCTTTCTTTCCTTTGCTATTCCATTCGTGTATTATTCTTCCTTAGTTTGTCTTATGATTGAGATTAGTTATACTTGTGAGATACTATATTGCTCCTCCATTTGGAGTTGAGATGATTGATATGTACCATATTATATTGTTAAGATGTTAGATAGTTAGAAATGACCCAGACATTGTTCTACCGTTGATTCTGCGACGTAGGCTGGGTGTAACCACGTACTCATGCCCGAATATCCGGGTGCGGGTCGTGACACCTAGGACTGGTGGAGCTGGCCTTTGCACTATCTGCTGGGCTCTATTGACATACTGGGAACACTCATGAGCCTGATGTTGGTTCAATCCACACCTCAATCACTGCCCTAATCTTCGCCTACAATCTTTCTGAACATGTCCCTTCTTTCTACAAAAGTGACATGTCGGTAGCTCTCTCTATTGATACGGCACAATCTTCTGTTGCGTCTGCACTCCTAGATGACAGATTGGTCCTCATGTTCCTGGTTGTGCCTTAGCTGGTGCAGCTACACTGGGATGCCTCGATCCTCTGCCAATAGCCTCCTGGATCCTAGCCTCTGACAAAACCTCCTCGTAAGAGATCCTCGTCTGGGAGGTAGTATATCTCTGTAGCTCATACGTCAGTCCATGATGGAATTTCCTGACCTTCTCCAGATCATTAGGTATCAGGGCGGCACCAAATCTACTAAGTCGACTAAACTCTGTGTCATACGTGTCTACGGTCATATTCTCTTGCTCCGGGTGCAAGAACTAGGAGTATAATGCATTTCTGACCATAGCCGAGAAATACTTCGCATTGAAGTACTCTAAAACTGCTCCCACGTATGCTTCTTGCCGACGCTACGCTCTATGGAGTCCCACCAGTGATGGGTGTTGCCTTTCAGTTGGGCCCTCACTGTGGTCATCCAAAGGTCTGGAGGTAGCTGAGAAGCATCCAGTAACATCTCCATGTTGGCGACCCAATTGGAGATCTCCTCGGCGGTCTCGCTGCCCAAAAAGGTATCCGAGCCCATATAACAAAACCCTCGAACAGTACCAGCTGACTGAACAGGTACATGTGCTGGTGCAGGTGCTGGGGCAGGGGTCCTCTCCAGAACTGCCATCAAGCTCTATCTCATAGTCTCGGTCTGATGCCACTGCGCCTGCATCATGGACTGGAAGAACTGGAACATCTGCAGTTGTCCCTCTAGATGGGGCATCTGAGGTGGAAAGGGCGGAGATGGTGGCAATGGGACCTCCAGCTGTGCTGTAGGTGTCTCCTGAGACGTCGGCCCCTCGGGCTGCGGCATCGGCGTGGCCCTTGAAGTCTGACCCTCTAAGTGTTACGTCGGGACAGTCTGAGAAGTCTGGCCCTCGTGCTGCTGCGTTGGGTCATCCTGAGAAGTCTGGTGCCAATGTATCAGCGGGGCCTGTGGGATCACCGGGGCCTGGGGTGGTGGCTGCTCTCCAGGTGGTCCCTGGGATGTATCCTCCCTCTCTGCAGTGGCGGATGGCATTATGGCACCGTATGCCTCGCGTCCGTTGTGCAAGTTCATCTTGCTACAAGAGATAGAACTACATTAAAAGAGTACGGGAATAAGCAAACATGATACAGATATTCAAATAATTAAATACGAAGAAGGTTCAAAGACGGTGATCAAGGTGGATGAGATCTAATAATTTCTATCCTACTGCAGGTTCGCTGGGCATGATGCCATACCACAAGAGATAAATAGAGACCTGCATGGGCCACCACTAAAACCATGTCACGTCCCAGTCCCAAAATACACGGTACCAGGCCATGTGGCAATGTCGACCTAATACGACTTTGATGAATTTTCCCAATTTAATGGACCCAACGAAGCGTACTACGTTGTCCTAAAATACTACCAAGTCTAATATGCTATCATACAACAGGTAAATGTCTAATCTCATCCACAGAATACAAATAAGAAGTGATGAAATAAATACTGAAAATAAGTGCGAAATTTGAATGTCATAAATACAATCCAAATAAGTCTGATGGGGACAAACCCACTGAAATACAGAAATGAAATAAAAGTACAAAAAATAGGAAGATAACTAGACTAGAGCATCAACTAGCTAGATAAAGACGCTCTAACCCAAGGTAGCAGCGTACCCCAAATCACGAAAACTCCTCTGGAAATGCCTCAAAGTTCTCCATCAGTCAATCCTGGGTCAAACGATCCTAGGTATCTCAATCATAAACAGATAGGCAATATACAAGAAATATGATCATCATGAGCAAAATAGTAAAGTATCCCAAACCAGATATACCTAATGATCATGAAGCTAGTAATACAAAAATGAATAACTAGCAGAGTATAAGTCATACATGATCAACACTAGCCATGGTCTAGAATACGCTAATCATGTTAGTGCCCGTAGGAAAAATGTCAAGTCAAAACACAAGCTAACACGTGCTCGGTGGCTAAAAGCCTCAAAAGAATATACAATACGAGATCTAGTGGGGATAGAAGGAAACCCACCCAGGCTGTCTGGTGCTCCTGGTAGTCACCATCCGCAGGAAGGAAAGTAAGATCCTTGGGCTCTGCTACCGGATCTGGCCAAGCAAAACTAGTAGGGTCAGACCCCCAAATAGCAAGTACCACAAAGAAAGCCAAAAGCTAAGAACTAAAACTAGCAAAACAACATAGAGCTACAATACACTAAGCAATATGAATAAATAAAAGCGGGTCAAGACTTGTGCACTACCACTGCACTTATCTCGAGAAAAGAATGACAATAAGCTGAATAACATATAACCACTAGGAATATAATGAGCACCATGTAAACACGAAAACAACTGGATACATGAAACACGCTAAATAACTGATAAATGCCAAGGAGAAGAAAATAAAACATGAGTAAGGATAAGTCGGCAAACAACGAAAAGATTTGGGAACTCCTCGAAATAGGAATCATAACCCTTAAACCAAATAAGGACCAGGATTATGATTCTTTTTCCCGAGTCGGACCTAGTCTCAAGTCACTACAAATACACATAACTATAACAGAAAGTAAAGACTGGCAACATAAGTAAACATCACAACTTCACATGTACAAGACGAATCAACCACAACTACACAAGTAAACGTAGATCTATGGTGCACAAATCAAACCACAATAGAAAATGCCACGAACAGGGAACATAAGAACATTACTACTAGCTACGGCCGACTAACACTGGTCAAATGTAGATAGGGTGTAATCGTCCCCTACTAATACAAATGTCTGGTCGAGTCAAGTGTACATAGAGTGTAATCAACATCTACTAATACAAATGCCTGGTCGTATCAAATATACATAGAGTGTAATCATCCTCTACTAATACAAATGCTTAGTCGTATCAAATATACATAGAGTGCAAATCATTCTCTACTAATACAAATGCCTGGTCGAGTCAAGTGTACATAGAGTATAAATCATCCTCTACTAATACAAATGCCTGGTCGAGTCAAGTGTACATAGAGTGTAAATCATCCTCTACTAATACAAAGGCATGGGTCGAGCCAAGTGTACATAGAGTGTAAATCATCCTCTACTAATACAAATATCTAGTTGTATCAAATGTACATAGAGTGTAAATCATCCTCTACTAATACAAATGCCTGGTCGTATTAAATGTACATAGAGTATAATCATCCTCTACTAATACAATGCATGGTCAAGTCAAGTGTACATAAAGTGTAAATCATCCTCTATTAATACAAATGTCTGGTTGTATCAAATATAAATAGAGTGTAAATCATCCTCTACTAATACAAATACCTGGTCGAGTGGTATCGATAGGTAACTCGTATTGGACGGGTGTATATAGGGTGGAAGGCCCCTAACTATACGAAAGGTCAGGTCGGGACAATAAAGCATAAATAGACATAAAAAGTAATAAATACATGGCAATAAATACATGAAAGCTAGGTGCAAGCAATCAAAGAGCACAAGAAAAGAAATCACATGCAAAAGAGAGCTCAATCGATATACCGTCGGTATACTCCAATATACCGTCGGTATGACGGTCCAGAGATAAGAAAAAGACAGCAAGTTATGGATTCCAATAAATCGGTATACCTTCGGTATACTGTAGTATACCTTCGGTATACTGTAGTATACCTTCGGTATACTGTAGTATACCGTCGATATACTGTAGTATACCGTCGATATGCCGGCCAAGATAAATATCCTGAGGTCGGTTAACAATGTCGACAAGATTGGTATACCGTCGATACACATAGTATACCGTCGGTATGCCGATAAGGTTCCACAAAAAAATATCTAGAATTCTAAGTCGGTCAAAATCGGTATACCGTCGGTATACTGCAGTATACCGTCAGTATGCCGATTTTTGAAGGAAAATTAGGCCAACGGCAAATATGATTTTGGGACCCAAATAAAACCCCAAAAATCACCAAAACCAAGTCTAACAAGGATTCAAGTCTAGTGGTAAGTCTCATATCACAATATGGACTAAAATTCACGGTTACAACTCCGATACCGTTCTTCGTTACCGAGTTACCAAAAAAGGACGGAACAAGATTCTACCAGAAATCAAAACCGAGACGGTCAAAAGACTAGAGATCACGAGATGAACAATAATAGTAAAGTAAGTCTAAGCTAAAAAGCAACAACCAAAGCTCCAAGAAAGAAAATGACATAAAGTAAAAGAAGTTCATAGAATAGGCAAGATGTACTTGCCTACAGCGAGCTCTCAGCCTCAACCTTCTAGTCCACCATCACGAAGGGGTTCAGAAACCACACTCCAAGTCTCAAGACCAAAGCTCCAAGCTCGAGAGAGAGAGAGATAAAGAAGAAAAGAGAGAGAAAGAGTAAGAGAGAAAGAAATAAAATGAACTCAAGTACTATATATAGAGGAATCCCAAAATATCTAAAAAGTAAAACAAATATCTGTCGGATAGTATATTGTCGGTATACTGTAGTATACTGTCGGTATATCGGTCAGAAAGAAAAGTTTTAATTTTCCATGTTTTGAAATCCCACGAAATCCAGAAAAATAAATATGCAATATAAAATACGTATCCATATTCCGATATAGATACTGTGAGACCTAGTCTCACACTAGTGCAACATTTTATATTCACTAGCTTCATGATCATTTGTGGTATGTATTTTGGGATGCCTCTTTACATTCATGTATGATATACTCTTGAAATTGTTGTTGATAGATTGAGATACTAGGATTTGTCGGCCTTAGGACTGATGTCATAGCATGCTAGAGTCCACCTATTTGTCTTCTTGACAACCTTAGCACATTGTGGCTTACTTCGGTATTCTACAATATATGGTTGTCCATGTCAGTCCTCGTATTTATCCAGTATTCTGGAAGCGGGACGTGACACTGCCTGAGGCAGAGATGGCAACTGTCAGACTGAAGAAGCCTTAGAGTACACAAGCGGGCAAGAGCCAATCATATGGTCGGATGCCCCATATATGAGACACTGGCTATTGGCCCTTCTGCATTGATCTCTGGTGTGCCCTGGTTTGCCGTAGTAGTTACTTCTTGTTGATGCCGACTGCTTAGTGGATTGCACTGAGGTTATAGTTGGGGATGGAGGTACAGTCGGGCGAGGAGCTCCGACTATTGACGCTGAAGGTGATAACTGAATACTGATGCCTCTTATGGATGAGTGGGACCTCTACCGGCCTCCAGTTCTTGCTACTAATCTTTGGTCAGCAAGTTCTTGGGACCTGGCTGTCCTGAGTACTACATCATAAGTGGCATAATCATGACCCACCATGAACTGCTAAATCTCTAAATGCAAACCATGATCGATCTTTTGGCTCGATCCTCCTCGGAAGCTACCATATGAGGAGCAAATTGGCTAAGTCGGCAAAACTCGGCCGCATATTGGTCAATTAATCTCGTTTGCTGATGAAGGTTGATGAACTGTTGCTGGAGCTGGAACCTGGAGGTTGTATGGAAATACTTTCTCCTGGAAGTGCTCCTTGAACGTCAGTCAGTCAATGGGCTTCGGAAGCGCCATTTCTTGTGATGTCCACCAATCTCGGGCAAGATCTGTTAGCTGTAGCTTTACAACTGCTACCTTCTCATCCTCGGTGGTCTTAGTCGCATCCAGGATGAGCTCAAAATCCTGGAGCCAAGAATCTGCTGAAACTGCATCCTCGGTGCCGAGAAACATAGTTGGACGCAAGCGACTGACGTTAGATGCCGAGTTGAGACTATAATGCCCACTGGTCTCGAGCGCTACTCTAACTCCCTGACAAAGAGTTTGATTTGTTCTTGTCCTTGTTGAAACTATTGGAAAAGTTGGACCACTTTTTGTTGGAGTTGTTGTTGTTGTTGATATTGTTGTTATACCATTATCATGGCTTGGAGCATCCCTAACATAGCCTACGAGCCTGCCTTACCTGATTGCACTAAAAGAACTGGTGGTATTGTCTGGACTGGCTGGACTGGCTGGACTGGCTGGGCTGGTATGAACGGTGGAGCGGACTGGACTGGTCGTCCCAACAAGATTAGTAGAACTAACTTTGCTGATTGGACTTGAGTGACTGGCGAAGCCGACTGATGGAGAGCTATTGACGCTTATCCTTGATTCAATGGTGGGGCCTGGTCCTGGCTTATTACTGGATCTGCTAGCGGTGTAATAGAACCCTCAGAAGGAGGATCAAGTGGAGTGCCCCTGAAGGATAAGGACACAAGGTAAACAATAAGGGACGAAAATGGAACAATCATGTCAAGCAAGTTTTCAATTCAAGATAAACCGGAAGATGTAGGTTCAGGTGGAGTTTAATTGAAGATAAGTAAATGATTGAGATTCTAACAAGATGAGTCCTCCTACAAGTCTAAAAAATGGACCTACATGGGCCACCATTAAAACCTTATCACGTCCCACTCCCAGAATACTGGATAAATACGATGACTGACATGGCCAAGCACACATTGCAGAATACCGAAGTAAGTCGCGATGTGCTAAGGTTGTCAAGAAGACAAATGACTGGACTCTAGCATGCTATAACGTCAGTCCTAAGGCCGACAAATCCTAGTATCTCAATCCATCGACAACAATTTCAAGAGTATATCATACATGAATGTAAAGAGGCGTCCCAAAATATATACCACGTATGATCATGAAGATAGTGAATACAAAATACTGCACTAGCATAGTATAATTATACATGATCAAATATACCAGCCATGGTCTAATATATATATCATGTTGACCGTAGTCTCAAATATATAAGGAGCTAACTGATTTGCCCCCTTGCTAACACCACAAATTGAGAAATCAAAATAAGGGGTGGAAGAAGGAAACCCACTCGCGAGCTTCGGCCGCAGTCCTACGAGGGCGAGCCATCTTGCTGGAAGTACGGAGGATCCTGGTTCTCTTTCATACTCTTCACAGAGCACTGTTCTTCTTCTCCAGTCAACCATTTTGGTATACACATTGTATCAAGTTTCATCATGGAACTTAGCTGGACTCGAATCAAGCATAGCCAAAAGCAAAGTTATATAAAATATGGTGCTCTACACTATGAGCTAATTAGTTTTGTAAAACACAAAGTTTTGGAAGATCAAATCCCAGGAAAACAAAAGTGAACCCATAGACCTAAACTCAGGTCCATGCAATTCCAATGAAGAAAATAAAAAACAACAAGTATTAAAAATTAAGGGGTGCTCGGTCCCAACAATATGAGCTAGAAATAAACAAGAAATATTAAGAACTAAAAGCATACGTAAATCCATCGTTCTTCTCTTGTGCAAGGTGTACTTTCCTGGAGTGGCTTCTTAGTCTCTACCTCTCACGGTCCAAGTTACAACAACTTCTCTCTAGGGTTAGGGTTTGAGGGAACAGAGCAAGGGAAGGAGAAAGAAAATGGAAAGAGTGAAATGAAGAATGAAAGGGAGGAGAGATAAAACACACACACACACACACACACACACACACACACACACACACACACACACGATCCAAGTAACAACAACTTCTTCCTAGGGTTAGGGTTTGAGGGAACGGAGCAAGGAAAGGAGAAAGAAAATGGAAAGAGTGAAATAAAGAATAAAAGGGAGAATATATATATATATATATATATATATATATATATATATATATATATATATATATATATATATATATATATATATATATATATATATAAGGGGAGAGGGGGATGGTTTAGCCATGGGTTCAACCAAGATGAACCAAACCATGTGTCTAATCTACATGCGGGTCCTAATCCGGGTCTATGGCAATGTCAATGGATATTCTACAGATCTCGGATAGTCTCTCTCAACAGGAATAAATACAAATGACAGGAAGCATCATGCAAATACAACAAGAATACATTATCAGGAAAATAAATTTGAATATCTAAAATTCAAGAAGTACCAGATCTGGAAACGAGTGTGACACTTTGTACTTGGATTTATGTAGAAGAAGCATTCATAGTCTTTATGATCGGGACGAAGATAATTTGTCAAATAGTGGATAATTTTGATCATTCTCTTCTTTACCTTCATACTTAATAAAAAGAAGTTTGATTAGACCTTCATTCTATATTCCATAAGATTGTGCATGCTAAGTAAAAGAACCAAGATAAAAGAGAGTAATCCTATTATTGTTAACTTGCTATATATAAACACATAATATTGTACTAATGTTATAGTCACATTGAATATTGTATTGTTGCTATAGACAAAAAAAAATATATACTGTTGTTATAGACATGTGAAATATTGTACCATTGTTACAGAGAAAATAAAATTGTGGAGAAAGGTTTGGGACTGTTGAGTCACCAAGGTAGAAATTCCTGGATTGAAAAGTAGACAAGTATGGTAATTCTTGGATTGAGAAGTATGGAAGCATGCATGATGGTTCGAGGAATGTAGTAATAGATAGAGAGAATGTGTTACATTATTATTTCAAGTTTATGTTACATGCATGTAATATTTTAATAGCTAAATTGTATATGCATAAAATTTTAGTTCCTCAAATGGTATTTGTTATCACGAAAATGATTTGGCTTAGGAGGAACATGGATAACAATGCTTACGTACTAGCATGGGTAATTCAAAAACTTTCAGTAGGGCTCGTCACGTGTGTTGAAATGATCTTCATCTTACCATGAATAATCCAAGATGGCGTGTCACTAGTAACCGTCATATAGTTATGCTGCATGCTAATGCTAATCTATTTACACGCTTAACAAGTTGGTTACAAGGATGAAATCACGACACATATATTTTGTTAATGCTAATAATTGATACATGGACACACTTATGACACATCATATCCTATGAATGATAACATTGTTGCATGGAAGGATGGTAGCCTTAGGTAATATTTATTGTGTCAAGTGACACATTTATGTCATATATATATATATATATATATATATATATATATATATATATATATATATATATATATTATGAATTGTTAACTGATATTAGAGAAAGTAGAAAGATCACATAATAATTTTATAAGTTCTCACATGATTACTGTAACGTCCCGTAACCGCTCGGAGCGTTACGCTGAGTCGGACTGAATGAATCAAATGCTGGTTACATTTGAAAAGTTGGATTTTGGGAAGAAGGATTAATCGAGTTGGTTTCAATGTGCAGATGGCTAGCGGGTTCGATGAAAATCAGGTGTTCGTTCAGAACATTACTGAATAACTGGATGGAAACGATAATGTCGTCTTCCTTAATCCGATCGGTCGGATGATTTGAAAAGTACGGACTGCTTGCACGGTCATACCAGTTGAGTAGATCGCGCTTGCATTGGACCACGGGTTCAAGGGATTGGCCGTATCGGCAGGACAGGATGCCTAACGGGATCAATCATTGTGAGTGGGCTCTTTCCCTTCTCCTCTACTCCTTCATGCCTAATAATATAGAAAACACGTAATGGCTTCAAACACTCGAACTGAAACATCGGGAATCACCGTACTGTGGCGTGCATAGAGTGTGCGCCGTTGGCTTGGTAGGATTGGGGCTTGATTTTGATTTATGCGTTGGATAGTTGAAACGATAGTTGGAATATTTCATTTGAGGCAGTCGGTTGGATACTTGGGATTGATTATACTTGGACGGTTGGAATGATACATTGAGGCGTTGGAAACAATGGGAATATCGGGAATGTGGGCGAGCGAACGTGCATCCGTGCACGAGTATCACTGAGTCGCTTTGTCTTGCAAAGCGAGCAGTTGTGGTTCGAAACCGAACAACTGCATCGGCGAGGGTGTTGTGCCGCTTGATGGGGCATCGTGCCTTGAATGAGGCATTGTGCCCCTGAAACGGCATTGTGCCATGGGTATTGCTTTGAGCATGGGTGTTGCACCAATTCGAAATACATTGCTGTAAAGCGGCAATGTGAAACACTGGATATTTTGGTGCCTTGGGCTATGATTTGAGGTTCGGATTTGGAATCCTTGGAAGGATATGTTGGAAGAATGGTTATGGATATTTCGATTGGATATCGGCTGAACGAGTCTAGGATCGCTTGGTGGGACGAGAATGTTCGATCCTCTCGTCATACCTACTTGTGTTTGCATAGTCACGGACAACTTGTGCACAAGTTTGGCATTTCCTCGGAACGGTATTTATTCGGGGCACTGGAGCCGTTTCGATCCGGAGGGAAATATTTGATTCGTGCTAGTCACGATGCATTGCGGGACCTCCAGCGGGGCTTGCATCCCGGGCTGATAGGGCGCGCCGTAATGCTTGGAATATGTCCTGTATGGCTTACCCAGTGACTTCATATAGATAAGAGATGGTATGCTTTTCTTTTATTGGTTTGGCTTTCGTGTAGGCGCGGCCACCTTGCCTCGGCAAGAGTGTGCACTCGAGATGGGAATATATAAACATTGGTTTTGGATGGATACTGAGGCGAGACTGATGGTTCGATATGTTATCGTGCAAGCGATGGCATTGTGTTAGACGGGTCGGCTATAAATATAAACTGCTTGTCGTTTGGCTTGAGATTGAATGCTTGCATGCGTAAACTGATTTACAGCTTTCCTTAACATGTCATCCATATGCCATGAAACGAATCTAGGATTCAACTAGAAAGATCACCATTTAACTGTGTGCATTCACTATTTTACTTAGTGTCGGCTTAGGCGAGTGGGTTACCCCGCTCACCAGTACGGTTGTGTACTGACCCATGTTTGTGGGCAATATTTCAGGTACACAAGTGTAGTGGCGCTGCTTGGATATACGGGACAAGATGTATGAACTGTAAGTACCTTTGTGGGCTAGAGAAAAGAGCAAGAGTTATTGCATCGTCTTCGTGGCATCGCCTTTGTGGCCTTGCCTCGGGGCATCTCATTTGGACCCTATCGTGAGCTTCGCTGCGTATACTCTGATGTGTGCTTGGTACACAAATGGCTTCCGCTGTGACTTGGTTGTTTCGATGATTACTTTCGTGTTTAATAACATCGCCTTGTACGAGCGCAACTCCAGGCTCGTACGGCATCACGTCCCGAATAGAACGATTGTCCCGCGGGAGAGCTGCAACGTGGTGATTTCACGTTCAGCGGGGGCATTCGGGCTTGCGGGAGTTTGGGGCGTGACAGATTGGTATCAGAGCGCCTGGTTCATTTCTTCGGACTTGGTCCTTCGCTTCGTCACAAACTCTAAATCGCTTCCGTGTGTCGTCTAGCTCTTGACTCTACTCAGTGCCGCGTCGGATGTTTCATGCAATAAGTCTATTTATTGTTGGTTGTAGCTGCATTTCATTGTTGGTTGGGTTGCCTTGGTTGGTTTTCGTAGGATCGCTTAGCCTCGTTAGTCGTTGTTGCATTCGTGCAGCAAGTTGGTTGGCGTTGTTGCATTTGTGCAACAAGTTGTGGGCTTTCGTTGGGTTGGCTTGGCTTATCATTCGGGAAGGTTCTGATTGCCTCAATGGATCAGTTGGTTGGCTAACGAGATTTGGCTATGCGGCATGTTTTGAGTAGAAACACTCGATGGGAATGAATCGTTGCACGAGTTGCTCGTCTAGCGACTGTGTCGGACAGAAGTTAGAATTTTGGCTGTGGCGCATCGGTTGAGCAAGTTGGAGTTTGGCTTAGAAATAGCAGGATAGTGGTACGAGTTGCTCGTACAACAAATGTGTGAAACCGTTGGGAATTGGGTTGGACTATTTGGAAAAGATTGTTGCACAAGTTGCTTGTGTAGCGAAAGTAGCAATCGGTTTGAGAATAGCTGAAAGTATTGAGAATGGGATAAGACAATGAGTCGCATCGCAGGATTGATGGAAATAGTTGGCTGATTCAAGTATTGCCTGAGTTTTGTGTCAAACTCGAATTGGGAAAGGCATGATCACATATAAGGGATGGCTCGAACGAATCTTGGATTCGTGCAAGAAAATCATAATGCGAGTAGTGACTCGATTCAGAGTGGTATATGGGATACCACATTGTGAGCAAGGCATTGGAAAATATTTTGGTTGGACATTAAGGGAATTTGCCTGAACGGACTCGAATAATGAGAATACAAGTTGGTTGGTGCACGTCGGCTGAGTTGGGAAGAATGAAAATGAAACAAGTGAATATTGAGTTGAGTATATCGAGAACGGACTGATGCAAATGAAAGCATCGTTGGGCTTAAGTGATGGACGGAATCGGAACGAACATTTGAGTTGCGTTTGAGCAAGCGACGGGTGAATCGAAAGATAGCGAGCACGAACTACGATTTTGGGCAACACATTTGAGCTGTTGGTTGAGCAATGAAACACGATTTGGTTTGGATGGACAATGAGATAGATTCACACAAACTCGAAAGATTTTGGAAATTGTTGCTCGGGAAGTCGACTCCGGTTTAGCTAAAATAGAATTTTGGGCAAGATTGTGGCAAGGACGGAAGGCAAATATTGTGGCGGACAAACTGTTGAAGATAGCTAAATGTGGGAGCAACGTCGGAACAAATCACTGCGCTGCTCGAGTAAGTTGGACGTGCGAGAATCGGAACATGCAATTCGGAAATTGATGGAATCAGGGCAGAACGACGGACTGATAGAAGACGGTTTCAACGAGCGCGGTTCTCGGATTCGGAAACTTCGCTCGGATGAATGGTTGGATTTTGATTCGGATTTGCAGATGAGATATAGCATGGTTTATAGTAACTGTCCATCGTGATAATTACAATTGTCAAGCGTAGCTTCGGGACAGCTGACCCTAAGCGACTTGTCTGTGAAACGGATGTGAATATGGTAGACCCATAGAACGACCCTTGAGGTGGCGTATTTGGGAATGCGTCGGGGGCAGATGTGAGCGATGAGATTTGGCTTATTGACTGAGTGTTGGATTCGAGAGACCCTTGGGATAGTCTTCAGCTGAAGATGCAGCCAGAAGATCGAAGCGATGGTGGAAGTAGCCTAGTCAACTGATGAGATTCAGAGTCGCAGATTTTTATTGATGGCATCGCCTCTGACTCATCGTGTCCTGGAAGGGAATAGCATTCATATGAATTGACGGGCTGTGAAACTAGCTCGTGAAGTTAAAGCAGCGGCTCGTTCGAATCAAATCCTTGCGAATACTGGAAGGGACGGATTTGTTTCAGATTTACAAGATGTCGGAACTTGGTCTGGGAAGCGTGCTCGTTCGGAAGGCAAAGGTGAGATCCTAATGCTTCGAGGCAGTGGAAGCAGCGCGAAGGACTATTCCATGCGCAACCTAAGAATTATGGCGAGTGTGTCCACGTTGAAATTGTGGCGACACTATCCCTTTGGCGTGGCGGCGAAATCTTCGTGGATCACACGAACCTCAATATAGATGTTCACCCAGTGAGGTATTGAGATTGAGGAAGAAGTGTTTGGCTGTGCTGATCTAAGCAAAGTTGATATTTGGATAAGTCGCCTAGCTGGGGTAGATCAGTTGAGTTGATCGTTCGGCGTATGAGAAATATTTTGAGATGTGGCTAGTACTGATTTCAGAAACAGTGAGATTGGATTGAGTTATAACACGAACTCTTTGTGTCGGTGGGAAATCTTCATAATTGAGAATAGTGCTCGAGCGAATATGTTGGAATGGAAATCGTAATTCGATTCAATTGGGAGCAAAGCAAACGGACGCCTCGAATATAAAGATACCCTTGTAACTTGTTCAAATTTGCTATCGCAAAGCTCGACTGAAATGCATGTATTTTAGGGACGCCTTAAATATGTGTATCGATCCAAAACTAAGCGATACGAAGAATTCGTATTGAGCTACAAGGAGGATGTGGGAATTCGTAAAAATTTGTACGAGCGTTCAGCAGAACGAGATGCTGAGTCAGAAATAGTGAATATGTGAGTTGCATAGAGCAGATCCATGGAATTGGATTGTGGCATATGATAGGAATGAGTACCAGCACGGTTCGTGGACGAACCTGATTCTAAGTGGTATATTATGTAACGCCCCGCAACCGCTCGGAGCGTTATGCTGAGTCGGACTGAATGAATCAAATGCTGGTTATATTTGAAAAGTTGGATTTTGGGAAGAAGGATTAATCGAGTTGGTTTCAATGTGCAGATGGCTAGCGGGTTCGATGGAAATCAGGTGTTCGTTCAGAACATTACTGAATAACTGGATGGAAACGATAATGCCGTCTTCCTTAATCCGATCGGTCGGATGATTTGGAAAGCACAGACTGCTCGCACGGTCATACCAGTTGAGTAGATCGCGCTTGCATCGGACCACGGGTTCAAAGGATTGGCCGTATCGGCAGGACAGGATGCCTAACGGGATCAATCATTGTGAGTGGGCTCTTTCCCTTCTCCTCTACTCCTTCATGCCTAATAATATGGAAAACACGTAATGGCTTGAAACACTCGAACTGAAACATCGGGAATCACCGCACTGTGGCGTGCATAGAGTGTGCGCCGTTGGCTTGGTAGGATTGGGGCTTGATTTTGATTTATGCGTTGGATAGTTGGAACGATAGTTAGAATATTTCATTTGAGGCAGTCGGTTGGATACTTGGGATTGATTATACTTGGACGGTTGGAATGATACATTGAGGCGTTGGAAACAATGGGAATATCGGAAATGTGGGCGAGCGAACGTACATCCGTGCGCGAGTATCACTGAGTCGCTTTGTCTTGCAAAGCGAGCAGTCGTGGTTCGAAACCAAACAACTGCATCGGCGAGGGTGTTGTGCCGCTTGATGGGGCATCGTGCTTTGAATGAGACATTGTGCCCCTGAAACGGCATTGTGCCATGGGTATTGCTTTGAGCATGGGTGTTGCACCAATTCGAAATACATTGCTGTAAAGCGGCAATGTGAAACACTGTATATTTTGGTGCCTTGGGCTATGATTTGAGGTTCGGATTTGGAATCCTTGGAAGGGTATGTTGGAAGAATGGTTATGGATATTTCGGTTGGATATCGGCTGAACGAGTCTAGGATCGCTTGGTGAGGCGAGAATGTTCGATCCTCTCGTCATACCTACTTGTGTTTGCATAGTCACGGACAACTTGTGCACAAGTTTGGCATTTCCTCGGAACGGTATTTATCCGGGACACTGGAGCCGTTTCGATCCGGAGGAAAATATTTGATTCGTGCTAGTCACGATGCATTGCGGGACCTCCAGCGGAGCTTGCATCCCGGGCTGATAGGGCACGCCGTAATGCTTGAAATATGTCCTGTATGGCTTACCCAGTGACTTCATATAGATAAGAGATGGTATGCTTTTCTTTTGTTGGTTTGGCTTTCGTGTAGGCGCGGCCACCTTGCCTCGGCAAGAGTGTGCACTCGAGATGGGAATATATAAACATTGGTTTTGGATGGATACTGAGGCGAGACTGATGGTTCGATATGTTATCGTGCAAGCGATGGCATTGTGTTTGACGGGTCGGCTATAAATATAAACTGCTTGTCGTTTGGCTTGAGATTGAATGCTTGCATGCGTAAACTGATTTACAGCTTTCCTTAACATGTCATCCATATGCCATGAAACGAATCTAGGATTCAACTAGAAAGATCACCATTTAACTGTGTGCATTCACTATTTTACTTAGTGTCGGCTTAGGCGAGTGGGTTACCCCGCTCACCAGTACGGTTGTGTACTGACCCACGTTTGTGGGCAATATTTCAGGTACACAAGCGTAGTGGCGCTGCTTGGATATACGGGACAAGATGTATGAACTGTAAGTACCTTTGTGGGCTAGAGAAAAGAGCAAGAGTTATTGCATCGTCTTCGTGGCATCGCCTTTGTGGCCTTGCCTCGGGACATCTTATTTGGACCCTATCGTGAGCTTCGCTGCGTATACTCTGATGTGTGCTTGGTACACAAATGGCTTCCGCTATGACTTGGTTGTTTCGATGATAACTTTCGTGTTTAATAACATCGCCTTGTACGAGCGCAACTCCAGGCTCGTACGGCATCACGTCCCGAATAGAACGATTGTCCCGCGGGAGAGCTGCAACGTGGTGATTTCACGTTCAGCGGGGGCGTTCGGGCTTGCGGGAGTTTGGGGCGTGATAATTACCGTGTTGGTTTAGGTGAGTCAGGTTAAGGCTGATAACTAGTACATTCTACAATGTGCTGACTCCTTCCTCCATAGGTGTGGGGAGTCGCTTGGACGTTCTGAGGCGTTTGGAAGCTCGTGTGGCAATTTGAAGCTGTCCGGCTGGAATATGTTCTTTCTTGTTTATAAATGATATAATGTACAAAACATTGTAAATCTCTTGTATTTGCGAGTTGTAAGCCTTGTGACATCGTTCATTGTAATAAGATTCAATGTTCGTAGTCGAGTTGTTCTTTTGGCCTAAGAGTCGTTGTAATTACGTTATAAATTATGAATAAAAAAATATATTTTTATATATCTTGTTTCGATTAACTTTTCTATTTATTTTCTACTATAATGAATTTATTTCTGAGATATTTTATCGAGCTTGTTTGTTCTTGCCTTGTACACGTGCAATTTATGTTTTTACGACATCATGTCCAGTGTCAACTTTCGGTTATGCAAAACCGTGACTTGACAATCAGTGGTAGTATGACATCACGCCTGTGGCGACTTTCAGTTCTACGGAACCAACAACGAGAACGAGGGGGGATAATTTGGTCAAAAAATATTATTTATGTTTTGTTGAAACGAAAAAACTAACCACCGATGAGGATATCAATTTGAAAATATTCAATCATTGAGGGTAGTGATTGGTATAATAAAATTTATGATATAAAAAATCTTGAATAATTATGATATCATAGTTGAGGGGATCAACTTAAAATTAAGCTTTTTTTTATAGCGCTAATTAAAGTTTAGACCCAACAACTTAGAGTTTTAAGTCTTGATATGTCCAATTGGAAAGTTTAGACTCTTGACTTTTTTATTTTTTTTATTTTTTTATTTATATCTCTCTAGTCCATATATGAAGATTTTATTATCAAACATGAGAGAAAGGATATAATGAAAAAAAAAAATATAGAAGTCTAAACTTTTAAACTCTAAGCTGATATAAAATTCAGATCTAAAATTCTAATTAGTCACCCTTTCCTTTCCTTTCCTTATTTTATTTATTTATTTATAATTTTTTTTTTTTTGCAAGCATCCCATCAGCCCCTCTCTTAAAAGCCATGGAGAACCCTTCCATTTTCCATAGTGAATCTTCTAAATTGTAAATCCTAAACTAAAGCCCGTCCTTTTCTCATCCCCAATTTTTTTATTCCTATCGCTCTCTCTTCTACTTCTTGCTACTGAAGAAGAGACTTCTCAATCCCCAATCCAATCAAAACCCTAATTCCCAAAACCCTAAATTTATCATCACCCTTGCCCTTCTCTCACCGGAACCGGCGGCGATGTCGGCGGCGGCGGTGGCGGTGGCGGCGATGTGGCAGCCGCAGGAGGAGGGTCTCCGCGAGATCTGCGGGCTACTGGAGCAGCAGATCTCCCCCAATTCCGACCAGGCCCGGATTTGGCAGCAGCTCCAGCACTACGGCCAGTTCCCCGACTTCAACAACTATCTCATCTTCATTCTCTCCAGAGCAGAGGTTTTCTTCTCTTTCTCGATCGATTCCGATGATTCGTGCGGCTTATTTTTCATTTCTGCGGTGTTAGGGTTTTATGCTATGAAGCAGAAGAAACTCCTAAAATTGAAGTCTGTGGGGAGTCGTGTCGGACACGCCAAAGTAGGCAGTCGTATTCGTGTTTGTGCAAAATTGGTTTTACGTTTTGAGGAAAAAGAAGTGTTTGATTTCTACAATGTTTTTGAATTGATAGTCGGCGGGTTAGAAAGATTAATAGCGAAAATGTTATGGATTTGATTAGGATTCTGGATGTTGATTAATAGTTAAAGAAGGTACATTTTTTTTGTAATAAAGACGATTTTTTTAGGTGAATATTGGAGATGACATCTGGATTGGTATTGTTGTACTTAGCATAGTTATCAGACCGGACATCTATAAGCCATCGGGTCATGTCTTCGGGCCACCGGATCATGGTCCAAGCCGGTGGAGAAATTATTCTATGTGCCGGCCTCACTGCACCCTTCCTCTCACCAACCGATATATTGCACGGGAATATGTGTATGCACACATCTCCATACAATCTAATGGTTGACATGGAACGTGCACGTTGAGGCCGACACATAGAATAATTTCTCCAACTGGTGGGTTAATGGTCGCAGTGTCGCACTATATATATAGTGTAAAGGAGAACAGAACATTTATGAACATGAGACAACACTATCAAACAAGGTATCATCTAGTTAAAGTAGGTCAATACTTCAAAGAATTGTGATACATTTCATATACGATGAGTTAGATATGGAGTTCAATGAGCTAGTTGTCCTGTTTCTTTGGCTTGTAGGACACTATAGGTGAGGAGGAGTGTAGAGCCTGGTTTCTGGTAGAGTTAAAAATGATTCACGTTTAGTCCTGAAGGCAACTCTAGAGAGGGGTGGATAGAGTGTGTGTCACAATTATACAATAAAATTAAGGCTAGTTACCAACTAAAACTTTACCAAGCAATATAACTAGTATATGGAAAGTAAAGGGAGTTCAAAAGTCACAAACGCTAACATCGTGATGTATATTGGTTTTTCTTGTTGATGATTAATCCAGTCCCGAGAACTCTTGCTCAAAGTTAAAATCTACCATTATCACAAATAACGTACAACACAAAATTTGATCCGAAGCGCTTGCCGACTTCTTACAACCACGTGCTTTGATCCGAAAAGTACGCCAACTTCAGACTTGAATTTTTTTGGAATTTTTTAAGATAGTACAACTCAGACAACTTCTAATTGAAACCGCACGAGCACTTAGAAGGTTTGGGAGTTAGTAATCTTGGGGATGAAGAAGATAGAAGCTTAGATTGTATTCTTATATGAATAGATGAAAGTAGGAATGAGTGAGAATGATATGGATTTCAAGACTATTTATAGACTTTTTGTAGACCGAGTTCGGACAAAATTCGGTCTCCAAACGTTCAAAAATTCGAACGTTAGAGCCTGGTCTTCAGGAAGACTGAATCGAATAAGGATAGTAGGTTTCACCCTCCCGAGTTCGGTCCGAGTTATGTTGGTCAGTTTCCTGAACGTTGGGTTCAGGTTTTGGGCTAATTTGGGTATTGGTTTGATATGGTTTTGGGTAGGCTTATTTAAGTGGACTCGAGTGCCATCTAGTTCCAAGTGCGACTCGACTTACAATAGTCCTAGACTCAAATAAAATGTATTACATATGAAAATAGAAAAGAACCAGACACAATCTTCTTGTGATGCGGTAGCAGCGATGTAGTGTGATGATCTTCAGTTGTACCGTATTACAACATATCGAATCAATGTTTAGTTGGTTATCGAAATTAGGTTCACCATGACCAGATGGCCAACAAGTCCCACATCGGAAATGGAGAGTAAAGTATAAGTGAGCACAATTTACAAATAGAGTAGGAGCAATGGAATAAAAATTGAAGTGAACTGAGATGCAAGTTTGTTTAAAGGCCCTGGCCCAGTAGCCTTCGTTTTAAACCCATCTGCTTTTGTTTTGCAAAACCGGTTTGGACAATTGTTTTATTGATCTGGCGGGGTTGGCTGGTTTATAACTAAAACGTTTAAAGGTATACACGGACTGGACTGGTCACAAGTTTTCCAGTCCGACTGCCGGTCCGGTTTTGATAACTATGGTTCTTAGTTGATCACATGAAAAATACATTTTTTTAATGTTTTTAGGTAATTATTGTGTTCTTCGATGGTGTCAAGCTGTTTATTAGAAGGTTAGCTGGGAAGAACATCAGGAACTGGCATTTTGTGTTGATTGCATATTTGGCACTATAATAATGTTTTGACCAATAGGTCGCTGATATATAATGTTTCGGCCATAACAATGTCATTTTTGGGTCGAAAACACATGTTGGCCGATGTTTTGAACAAGTGGAATCTTGAGTTCTTCTAATCTTATGCAATCTTTCTTCAAAAAGAATCTTTATTGTATTCAGAATTCTTAGTAGATTATGATTAGGATTTGATTTCTTGGAGAACAAATAAAGCTTATATTTGGAATGTGAGGTCTTTATAATGTCTTATATTACCTGGGTACAAATCTTTTTATGTACTGAATGCTTGCTATATTAATAAAGAATGTTATTTTGTATCTGGTGGATAATGAATATCATATTCTCATTTAATGTCATGTGAAAGGGATTAATACACTATTAATCAGCCAAGTAATTGACTTGTTACTTTGCTTAATCATTTGTCCAATAGTAAAAAAGAATGCCATGTGGGCATGTAGTTGCAGTTATTCGATTGCGTGCGTAATCTGATTGGTCGGTAACCAGCCTTGGACTGAGCTGTAATGGAACCACCTGTACAATATTTCTCTTGGTTTTATTGGAAACTTTTATTTTGCTTCAGGCTCAGAGTGACTCCGTTACTAATCTGTGTTATGAGAATGGCACTTTTCCATCTAGTTATTCGGTGTATTTTTATAGACCAATATTTATAGATCTATCCTTACCCTTTGTGATACTTCTTGTGTATATTTGGTTGGTCCAAAGTGCTCTCATGCCTATATTTGTTTGTGTTTCAATTTGTGTAATTCTATTTTCTTCGAGTAATGGTGCATGACTGTTATTTATCATCTCTAAAATTTCCTCTGTGTTATTTATACAGTTTCAGTTCCTTTGAAACCAGTTTTAAGAGCATCTCCAACCCTGTTGTGAGTTTGGAAAAAATGGTTGACACATAGGATTCACAACTTATTATTTCAAAAATCCTTCTCCAATGCAAATGTGAAGTTGGTTGTGAAGTTGACATGGCAACGACATGACAAGGACAATGTGAAGTTGGTTGTCTAGATCTAGACAATGGACTTCACAATGACTTTATTCCACATCATCAATTATGAATAAAAATATTTATAAAAAAATGAAGAAGTGGAAAAGTTGTCTTGGAAGTTGGAAAAAGTAGTTTTTATCGTCTTCTCAATACTTTTGCATTGGAAAACACTTTTCTATCTCATTGTCTTGTGTGAATATAATCTTGCCACATAGGAAAGACATTGTCTTGTGCCTCATGCCACATAGGAATCATAACATAAAACAAGACAATAGGGTTGTAGATGCTCTAAACTTATGAAGATAAAACTGCTCTAGTTGGATGCATATTTGTTGGCATTTTGTTTCCTGAACCCTTGTCCATTTAAAAAGGTTGCTTACAATCTCCATAGGTTACCTTCCAAAATGTGCTTTGATTTGAAAATTTTCTTCAGTAAGCTGATTTCAATATCTTCTTCTAAATATCATGATAAATATATGTCGATAATAATGGCCTTATTCTTATCAAAACAGGGTAAATCAGTGGAGATTCGTCAGGCTGCTGGCTTGCTTTTGAAAAATAACTTGAGAGCGACTTTCAGTTCCTTGTCACAATCTAATCAGCAATATATAAAGTCCGAGTTGCTCCCTTGTTTAGGGGCAGCAGATAGGAGCATTCGATCTACAGTTGGAACAGTTGTCGCTGTTGTTGTCCAGCTTGTTCGAGTTATTGGTTGGCCAGAGTTGTTGCAAGCTCTTGTGCACTGCTTGGACAGTAATGACTTAAATCATATGGAAGGAGCTATGGATGCTATATACAAGGTAGTAGGTACTTACCATCGGATCAGTAATTTGGCATGTTTTCTCATCGTAAAAAAAAGCTACAGAGAGCGCAGCTTGCTGAAAGTGAAACGAATAGTTGTCATTAACTCAGCTTTTAGCATGTTCTTCCCTTTTAATCTACCATTTACTTCATGGTCATACTTCTCTGGTTCAAATTCAAATAACTTTCATATGAAACTATGTTCCCAGGAGAGCTGGCTTTAGATACATTAACTTCTGCTGACAGCAAATATTTAATACATTTCTGAAGAAGTGTCTGCTAGATTAAACAGCATTTAAGTTCTATAAACTTGTTCTGTATGCCCATCTTATATTCTTACCAAATTTAACATGGTTTGCTACATTGCACTGCTCTGGGAGGATATATGGTCCACTGTATGATCTAAGGCTGAACATCACTACGCACTCACTCTGCTAGCTTATTTATTTGCTGCACTGTTCAGAACCAAAGTCCATAGTGTTTCCAGAGAAACTTCATATTTTTAATTGATTGGCCTTAGCCTAGCGTTAGTTGTTGTGTGCGCTTTATATGCTTGATCTACAATGGGACACATCTATCAATCGACAGGGAGCCTGATTTCTTACTCTGTTTTCTATATATTCCATCGAAATTAAACGTTTACACAAACTTCCCACAAACATTTGTTACTAGCAATGTATTGTTGTTCTGTTGTTTGTGTTTGGTAAATTTCCTCTATTTATTAAAATATGTTGTATATCTTAATATTTACACCTAGAAATTGCCATCACAGATATGTGAGGACATACCAGAAGAACTTGATATAGATGTTCCTGGATTAGCTGAGCGTCCGATCAGCATTTTCATGCCTAGGTTGTTAAAGGTAACATAATGTTCTCCACACTTTAGTTTCATTCATCTTTAGTATTTTATTTATAGTTTTATAGCTCGCTCATATTGTTTTCTGTTATCCAGTTTTTCCAATCCCCTCATGCCATACTAAGAAAGCTTTCCTTGGGTTCTATTAATCACTTTATTGTGATGATGCCCAAAGTAAGTACATACTAATTGTTTTCATTTCTTTCAATTCTTAAAGTGTAGCTATGTGAAATTTTGCAAATAGCTTATTTATACAATTGCAATTATTATGCAGGCCTTGCTTGTATCCATGGATCAGTACCTTCATGGTCTGTTCGTTCTTGCTAATGACTCAGCTGCTGAAGTGCGGAAATTGGTATTTAGTTTCTCTAAGTTGAAGTAAATTGTAGTTTCTCTAATATGGTATTAATACATATAAAACTGATCTAGTGCTTAAGTATATTGAAGTTTTAGTTAACAATTTATTTTGACAGGGGAGCATAGTCTTTAACCTTCACTAAAAGTCAAATATCCTATATTCTCACTTGGTTTCAGCATTAGTGTCTAACTAGCACACACATCATGGTTTAAAAGATCAGACAATATTGATATCCATTCCACAAATTTAATCAGAACTGATCCAAAGTTAAGCAGAATTTATCTGAAACTGCAAGAGAAATTAGTACTGTTGATACATTTGGTATTAGCCTAATACTGGCATGTTTCAATTGATTTTGGGTCGCTATGGTCCAAAACTGTCCATAATTTTCCAAGATTGACCCACATTACCTGAATCCTGAATCTTCCCATAATTTGTTAAATTTTTATCAGTACTGATCCAAAGTTAAGCAGAATTTATCCGAAACTGCAAGTGAAATTGTTACTGTTGATAAATTTGGTATCAGCCTGATATTTGGCATGTTTCAATTGATTTTGGGTTGCTATGGCCCAAAACTGTCCAAAATTTTCCAAGATTGACCCACATTACCTGAATCTTTCCATAATTTGTTAAATTTTTATCCAAATAGCTGAAATTCCCAGAACGATGCGAAAAAACTTTCTAATGCCAAAAGTACACAAAAGGTTTATTTGATTTGGTTTTACTTTTACATTTAGGGTTTAGAATAAAAATTTCAAGCCTACCTATTAAATTATATCTCGTAGTTTTATAGAAAGTATGCAATTATGCACCAAAAGAAAAATAAAACTGCATGAGTAAGTTAACATGAGTTCTTTTCATGGTATGGTACACCATTGGTTCTCTCTTAATGAATAAAATCTAATGACATTCACAATTTAAATTGATTGGCGTATTATCGTCTTACTATTGCTTTTCTTCTTGTAACGTGTAGGTTTGTTCTGCGTTGGTTCAGCTAATTGAAGTGCGGCCAGACTTCCTAGAGGTAGGTGTAATAACTTTAATTTTTTTTACTTTGATCACATTTGGAATTTATATAACATGCTGCAAAATCATTCCTTTTTGGGGCAGATATTTGATTAGCATATTAGTGGCATAACTGTACGAGCCAATGAAATTTATTTCACCTAATTGACTATAGATGGTCAGTAGGAGAAGCTTACAATACATTGTATGTATAATTTTGTCGATCTCTTGAATTTCTATTCTCATTAATTTTGGCTTCATGTTTCAGCCACACCTTAGAAACGTGATTGAGTACATCTTGCAAGCTAATAAGGACACCGATGATGAGGTTTCTCTTGAGGCATGTGAATTTTGGTAAGTCTTTCCAACAATTTCCTCTGAGAGATGACAACAACACTTTTCTATTACATGTGTTGCTTCTTGGATTCTTTTGGTACTTTTCCCTCAAAAGGAGAAAAAATGTTCTGGTGGAATTATCATTATATTACATAACTAAAAATGATTTCTGTATATAAAGATTTGGGAAATTTACCAAATTAAATATGTACTAGTATATATGCACGTGCTTTGCACGTATATTGGAGTGAATAATGGTTCAACCCTTCGAATTCTTTGGTAACAATTTAAAAGACTTAGCAAGTAGCATGAACCCTTTGATTTCCGTAAATGGTTGTCATTATTGCATCTCTTAAATGGTTGGCAGTGGAATTTATTGTATGTATTCTTTTTAATTACTAAATATGTTGAAGGGGGTATTTTTGGAATTACAATTTAAACCCTTCGAATTCTTTTTAATTACAATTTAAACCCTTGGAATTTATTGCATCTCTTAAATGGTTCAACCCTTCGAATTCTTTTTAATTACAATTTAAAAGACTAAATCACGGTGAAGCCTAGTTTTGGCATTATATAGTAGAATAGATAAGTTGCTTATTACATTTTTAGGTGTATTTTATTTTTTATTTAAAATATCTACAATGTACAAGTACACGTCTTTAAAATGAAACGTTTTAGCATTTCTTCTGTCTAATTTTCACGGGTTTGACTGATTTAGTAATTCTTCTGTTTAATTCATTTAAAAACTTTACTTTTTGCGGATATATTAGCATTTCGTGAGAGCAATCTGTGTTCTGAACTTCTTTTCCATTTTGGTGCTCATCAAGCAAAAGTCAAATCATGAATACCTCATTACTTAGGATGCAGTGCATGCAAATGCACATCCTCATGTGGAATGCACAATCATCCTTCCAATATCTGTCATATCGTGAATACTAATTGCAAGTTAAACAAGGAACGAGAGTCTCGATGACTTGCTTAAGGAGCTGAAATTACTAAATGAGAAGTCTTTTCAATCTTATATGAAGGGGGATCTTCTTGAAGTAATATCTGTAATCTGTGTTACTGTCTTCGTTCTTAGGCTTGTTAATGGTAACTGATAACCCGTTTACCCGATCCAAAATTTAGTTATTTTTTGGGTTTGGTCCTAAAATATAAAACCCGAACCAATTTTGGGTCGGATCCGTGTACATCAAGTAAAACTTGAAGCTATTTTGGGTCTGGTTCGGGTTTGATTAAATATAAGAAACTTACTTTGGATCATAGTTGTTAACGGCACAAGGCGCAAAGGTTTTCTAGTGCCTCAACTATTTTGGGTCTGGTTCGGGTTTGATTAAATATAAGAAACTTACTTTGGATCATAGTTGTTAACGGCGCAAGGCGCACAAAGGCGCAAAGGTTTTCTAGTGCCTCGACACACGCCTTTTTGAAAAAAGGTGCACTTTTGTAAAAAGAAAAGAAAAAGAATCATTTATTCTACACTATACATAACAAAATAATCAAATTGAATTAACATATAACAATATATGCTTGAATAAAAGAAATCAAAATGTGCTATCATCCATTTAGAACATAAAATCAATCATCCTTGCTAAGGCGCTTGCCTTTGGCGCGCTTTTTGAACCTTGCACCGCCACCGCGCCTTGCCCCATGGCGCGCGCCTTAGTGCGCTTCAAACAACTATGCTTTGAATGACATAAAATTGAATACGGCTAGATGGTTGGCTAGTTAAGCATTAAAGTCTCTTTGCTTGAGGTACTATCTTCGATCCTTCCCAGAACCTTTGGATGTAAATTAATTTTTTTCATACATACGTCAACCAATAGGGTCGGGTTCGGGTATCAAAAATAGAAACTGAAATGAAACCTGGTCGGGTTCGGATACATACTTGGGAACCCGAAACCTTATCGTGTCGTATACCCGACATGTTGACAGCCCTACTCATTCAATGCAGTCCATCTTTAGATGCACTCTTCTTTCCACCCTAGTGTCATTGTTTTCTTTTTTGCTGGTTGAAAGGTGGTGAGATAAGGTCTTACTATTTCATCCTCTTGGCATTTATGTATCAGTACCTAATATTGATTATGGACTAACTTTTCAGGTCCGCATATTGTGATGGTAACTTGCCTCCTGATGGCTTAAGAGACTTCTTGCCGCGGTTGATTCCAGTGTGTAAAATACTCTCACTACCATTTTTGATTCGTATCAAGATGCTTTTAGCTGTATTCTCATTTTTATTCGTGCTTTTTCTAGGTTTTGTTGTCGAATATGGCATATGCAGACGATGATGAGTCATTACTTGATGCGGAGGTGTGTTATGCTTGTAGCGCTACTCCACATAATATTTGTTGCTTTTATGTGAAAGCTTTATTTAGTAGTTTTGATAACACATTTATTTTATTTGTTTACAGGAAGATGAGACCTTTCCTGATAGGGATCAGGTTTTTGCTTTTGTTGACAATTACTTTTTAGTTGTTGTTTTGATTATTTTGTGTTTGTATGTTTACTTATCTAAGTTGTGATTCTCTGAAAATTACTTAGAACATTATATTTGTTTTACAGGATCTGAAGCCACGTTTTCATGCATCACGTTTTCATGGATCTGAAAATGGAGAAGAAGCTGTAATTATACAAGTTTAATTTTGTGACACTGATGTATATTTATACTATTTTTTGCAGTAGCATTGGACTGAAAGATGTTGAGGCTCTTAGCATGCCTTCTCCTTACCATCGATTTTAAGAAGTGTGTTTGAATCTTACTAGTTGCAATTGCTGTCACTTACAGGACGATGACGTAGTCAATGTCTGGAATCTAAGAAAATGCAGTGCAGCTGGTCTAGATATTCTTTCCAATGTCTTTGGGGATGAAATTTTACCAACTTTAATGCCTTTGCTTCAGGTATGGTTTTTGTTCAACTATAATTGCCGTGGAAGTAAGTCATTCACTATCTTGACCTGAATATGAAGAAATTTGTGATGATATAAATTAGAAAATCTACATTCTTGACCTGCTGTACAAAGAAATTTTCGATTCTCTAAATTATGCACGAGTGGTCGTATTAGTATTTTTGTTATGCATTTTTGTAACCGTCTGATGTACTGTGCTGAAAGTCGAGAATATATTTGGTTCTTAAATACTTGATGATTGGACCATGACGAATAACCAGGTCATTCTTACGCTTGACTTTAGGATATACTATAATTGCTGTGGAAGCAAGTACTTACTATCTTGACCTGATATATAGAAACTTTTTGATGCTCGTGTATCTATATTAGATATACCTACTTCCTTGAGTAAGAGAGAAATTTGGTTGGATTATGACCAAGTGATAGAATTAGTATTGTTGCTATGCATCTCTGTAATCGTCTAGACACTTTTTTGAAAGTCCGCAGTAGATTTGTTTCTCAAAAAGTTTTATGAGTTGACCAGTACGAAGTTGGATCATCCCATATGTTCAACTTTAGTTTATAGCTGAAAATGCGGAAAAGGGATATCATCATCAAATTGCTAGGTAAATTCCCTTCTGTTTGGTTCACTCCACACTAGACTGAAACAAAAGATCTTAGGCAATGGAAAAGTGCTTCCTGGCTAGCGTTCTATAGCTTTCAGATGATGAAGTGGCCGATCTTGGTCTAATATTCAAAGCAAACAAACAATGACGAAGGCCAGACCGGCAAAGTGCTTAAACACGCTATTCTAGATACAAGTAATATCTAGAGAGAGAGGGGAGTGACTGTGCTTGCCCTGGCCTGCGAGATTTAAAAACTCCTATTGGGTGGGTCTGCAACTCGCACAAATGCAGAAGGAATTAGATTATCCCTGCCCTCAAAGAAACTCCTATTGGATGACTCTTCTGAGACTGGAGAGGTCACTTCGCTTTCTGGCAGGAACTTCCCGTGGAAGTGAGCCATTTGCTATCTTGACTCCAACACAGTTATTTTTTTTGATTCTGTAAACTCTAAAGTCAAATGTACTTTATTGTCCATAATTATAAGGAAATTTGTGATTAAACTATGCACAAGTGATGTAGTTAGTATTTTGTTTATAATTTTTTTGTTACCACTTCATGGGATGGTTGAACGTCTAGAATGCATTTGGTTGTTAAATATTTTTGTTGTTAACCATGAGGAATGACTTATGGACATTTTAGGAGCCAATTTGAATTATTAGTATATAAAGTAATTATATTGTGTATTTGAAAGTATGTGCCTCATTAATGCAAGTTTCTTATACTTTGGCATGCTTCGTATCTTCATTTCTTGTATTGCAGCACAACCTTGCTACTACTGGTGATTTGGACTGGAAGGACAGGGAAGCTGCTGTTTTGGCAATTGGTGCCATAGCAGAGGGATGCATTGGTGGTCTTTATCCCCACCTTCCCGAGGTACTTCTCTTAGCTGTTTATGGAGGTTGAGTACGGACTTATCATTGATGGCAAGTTTTGATTCTCTAAGAACTCACATCATAGTTGTTGCATATATAGATCTTAAGCATGAGTACCTGACTATTTAGGGTAGATGTATTGTTTTTATATTAGCTTCACTTTTATGTCTCAAAATATCTCTATTTTTTCTGGATGTTTTTTTAAACTTTCTTTACATGTTTTAATTTATGGCAAGATAATTAAAATTGTCTATTCGGTGGTGGCTATGCCAACACATTGTGTGTAAACTTTTATAACAGTTTGTGGGCTGTTTGCCACATCTCAGCCTTTTGTTTTAGGATATAGAAAAGTATTTAGCAAATGGTTCAGTGTCTTGTACGTGAAATTGACTCTACATTGGTTTGGACATTTTCACTTTAGGAAGGCGGATTTTACTAGAACTGGACAGCTTTACCAAGTTTTTGCTAGGACGAGCGGTAGGAATAGACCAATGCAAACACGGATTGAGGCTATAAAAAGGGGTATGGCAGTTACCGATGCGCACAGGGATCAAGGAGAAGCCAAAAGGTTTTTTTATGCAATGGCCTGAAAGTTAATTACAGAGAACTATAAAGACAACATAACATCTTGAAAAAGGAAATAGATCTCAAAGACCTAAGCCCGAACCTCTTGTTTCACAAGCTTCAAATGCCCTTATTGGGTCCTTGCAAGTTAAATAGAACAATGAAAGAAAACATACTTTCCTAATAGGACTCTATCAACAAACCTGAAGCTGATTTGCGCTTGTATCGAACTAGCGTGGCTCTAATTAACCACCATTAACTAAGCCTTGCTGATGCAGGACAAAAACTAAAGGGAAACCTCGATGGGTTTATGCAATGATAGTCAATGAGATCCGGGCAAAATAACTGATGAATCAGTGATTATCACAAGTTCGAGCAATACATCATCAAAAACAAAAACAAACCTTTATCCCAAATTTTTGGGTCGTTTGTTTGGATCTTCTTCTTCCATTCGGCTATGTTAAATGCCATGTCTTTTGTAACGCTAACAGGATCCATGCCTTTTTTTTAACACTTCATACTATGTTAGTCAAGGCTTACCTCTAGTTCTAACGGTTCTTTTAATTGCTATATATCGCTCCTGACGGGGGCATCTATGGGGCTGCGTTGCAAGTCCAAACCACCTAAGTCGGTTTTTCCCCTCATATTGATCTCAATTGGTGCTATCTCCAACTTCCTACAAATATATTCTTAATGTATTTTCAATGCCACTCGTCCATCTTAGCATTCTCATTTCGGCTACACTAACTTTATGGACATGTGTCTTAATTTTTCAACACTGTCCATAAAACATGGATGGTCTTATAGTAGTCTTGTATAATTTTCTTTCAACTTTAGAGGTATCTTACGATCACAAAGTACTCCAAAATCACTCCATTTCAACCTTTATGTTTTAATTCTATTCATGCTATTCTTCTCAATCTCTCCATTATAATGATGATTGATCCTAAGTACCGAAAGCTATCACTCTTAGGTATGCCTTGTCCATCTATATGGACCCCCCCTCATTGATCCTTGACTTCAGGAAGTTCGAGCAATAGACAAACCTAAAATATAACAATAATTGAAAGACGGAGCAAAGTTAAGGTTTACTTGAGGATTGATGAAATCACAACAAACACACACAAATCTTAATCCCAGGGAATGATTCCTTTGCGTCCATGATCCGTTCACATGTCTTAATCTCAGGGAATGATTCCTTCACGTCCATGATCCATTTATCAATCTGGATCCAATGTTCAAATCTTGACTTTGATTGAAGAACCAATTAGGTATGGGTTATGTTAAAGATGATTAGAAGAAACAGCAAGGGTTGATTTGGATTCTATGCAAGGAGAGTTAGCTGATGGTATCAAGATAATAGGGTGAGGCAAAGGGGGTCCTGGATGTTCTGTTGAGTGCACAAAATGAGGAGGAAGTGCTGCTGCTATCGGGCTGCTGTAGGACAGCAGGGAGTCTGTTAGAGTTGCTGCAGGACAGCAGGATGGCAGTCGGGTCGATGCAGCAGAGCAGAGGGAGGTGGTTTTGTGGGGTTGCAAAAGATAGGGGAGATTTAGGAAGAAGACTAAATTAGGGGTTGATAGAAATAAATCAGGGTAGGGGTTAGGGCTTCACACCATCTCACGAGAGCATAATCCACGTCTCAATTCTTTTTGTTAAAAGGTCCTGATTACATGTTTATATAGCCACAAGCGACTTGATGTCAAGAAACAACTAATCAACTACAAACCTAATCTAGTTGCAACTAAACCAAGACTAAATCTAAATAAACCAAATAGATACAAGTCTGACTCAAATCTACAAATAACTAAACCCAAACTGGTCCTTCATTACATGGCCTAGCAGGGACAACCAACCATTGTTGTCTTGAAATTGCTCAATTTATGTTTGTTTTGCTGCTCATCTGCACTGCAAGCTGATATAATGTGGAATTCTGATGGCCTGGACTTCTGGTACGAGTGCTAGCTGGAAAAGCAGCTGTTTTCTGCCTTCCATTGCCTCATTTTTCGTAACTTGTTAAATAGTTTGTGTTGCACTAAGAACCAAATACACAATAAGGTGTCATGCAGTTGATACCAAGATTGGATTGATGCTTTGTTTTCATAGCTCCTGTTAAGTTAAATGGTTGTTGGCATTTGCATTTTGTTCCATTAAGGAAGAGGTCTTGATCTTTATCTTTGTAACTGCCTAGTTTAAACGATGTCAGTGGAGCAATCTACCAACATAATTTGCTCCCTTCATGGGTATCTAAAAATATGAAACGGAATTTGCTGCCATTGAGACTATAAACCATTTGTTGACTGATTATATATTCGTAGTTAAAATGTAAAAAAGTTAAAGCAATCAAACTTCCCATTATATTTTCTATATATTAAGGGTCCTACGAGTAGGGCTTCCTAGCCATCAACCTTTCCTTTACTGACAGCTTCAAATAAATGTCAATTTTACAGTGGATGGCCAGGATAAATTACGATGACATAGAAACTAAAATATAGTTCAAAAACTAGGTTAAGTATTTCAACAATAATTCATTGTTGGAGGATAGGAGCTAGTGGAGGTTGTAGCCTTGAATGGAGCTTCCTTGGTAAAGTTAAGAATGCGAAGCTGTGAGTTGTATGGTTCTGCATCTCCCGAGGATCATTGGCAACTTGAATAATGTCTTTGGCAAGCCTGTCCTGGAAGCGGGCCCTTTGATGTTGTCAAAGGTTCAAAAAGAGTGGAAAGTTCGGTAAAAGAAGCTAAAGTTTCTCTATTTTGGTAAATACCAGAATAAATGTTTGTATATACACATAGTCCTGCATACATAAGATAGGGAAGTCTCTCTAACTGTAAATCAACGTTTCTATATACTCATATTGCTGCATGCATAAAATAGGAAAGTTTCTCTTGAGTTCCTATCTATCAGTGCTTTTTCTGCGAGTGGCTTATCCAGATAAGGTTGAAAGTTAGGATGGAGATAGTGATATGTATTCTAAAATATACATATGCTCTCAAACAGGGATTCCTAGACAGTCTTACACTCCTTGAACACCTAATAGGCTAATACTAGTAGTAGTTTTGCTCCTTAGATCATTCTACAACATTTTAGAATAAACAAAAATGAAAATAGATCCTACAACCTTGAATTTGTGAACCATGCATCAATCTTTTTTGTTTTAGAAGACCTTTCCTTAGTCTTCTGAGTGTCTTTCGAGGCAGGTGCATTATTAATGAATGCTATTGATGCTGGAGGATATGCACCCTCAATTTATCAAGTGTTAATAATCTTTGTTTTTGATCCTTTCTGTTGGTCTCATCCATGTGTCTTCTTCTGTAGTCTCAAATGCTTATTTATGTATTTGCTTTAGCATTTTAGATTCCCTTGTAAGTGTCCTTTTTATCCTTTTACATCTACTTCGCTATCTAGTATGCTTATTTGTTATCTCTGCAACTGTTGATTGTGGAGTCTGACCCTCCCTTTTATAGCAAAATATAACAGGGTCTCTAATTGCAGATTGTTGCATTTCTCATACCACTACTGGATGACAGAATTCCTCTTATAAGGAGTATCACCTGCTGGACGCTTTCTCGTTATAGCAAGTTTATCGTCCAGGTAATTCTGAATGGCACCTGATTAGATTAACTGACTCATCTAATCCTTTGTTACTGATATCCCTGTTTACTTGTCCTTCATGCTATAAATGGTATTTGTAGTATTTTCTCTATATTTTAAGCTAATTCTGTTTCCCGCAGTCCATGTATGTATTCAAAGACACGGTCTATTATAAAACATCATTGTATGGCTAAATGCACACGACTTTGTTGTATTTGTTTGAGAACTTAACTTTTTTAACTCTATTCCACGGCACTATGTGGATGAGCTTCCATCCTTACTGGATATGTCATGCTTTGAAATGACCGAGTTCCATTTCAAAGACTATTTTAGCCTCATGTAAGATAAATATGAACAAAATTCCAAGTCAAAGTATGTCATTATTTATGTATGCTGGGAGTTGCATGGCAAACTCTGGACCTGGTATTTGGGGGGAAATTTTAATGCCAAACTCCCGGTTAGCAAGGTGTACTATACAGTGGACGTTATGTGCCAATGGCTTTATAATCCCTTAGAAACAAATGCACTTTATCTTTTTATCAATCTTCAGCCCATCCTTAAGTGGCTTTACTATTTCTCGTTAAGTATATTCTGTATTAAAGTAAGGTTACTTTGAGATTGAAGAAAGAATATAACACTATATCCTTAGACTAGTTGCTCTCTCTAGATAGGCCTCTAGAGATTGAAGAAAGAAGATAATGACTGAAAAGGTTCCTCCGTGAATTTGAGGCAAGAGAGGGTTTTAACTAAACCCTAGAAAGACAACCTTCTTTGCTTTTAATAATGGGAAGAGTGTGTTTGTAACTAAACCTTGAAGTTGGCTAGCATTTTTGTATACCTCGTCACCGCCGAGGCAAATGTAACTTCTTAATACAAAAAGTTATATATATAAAAGGGATGGGATATTACATCAAGGCTTATTGTATCATTATTGCACCAAGAAATCTCAGCCACACATTTTTTTGAAATGTGTGGTTATAAAGTATGCTGACGTGGCAACAACTTTATGGGACGATTTATTACCACACATTTCGAAAAAATGTGTAGTTGAGATTACTTGGTGCAATATTTGTGCAATATCCTGTCCTATATATATATATAGAGAGAGAGAGAGAGAGAGAGAGAATGGGAACCGTGGGAATACATGGAAAAGGTGGTGTGAACAAGAGCATAAGAGCACAACTGAAATCTCATAAATCAAATTGAAAAGAAGTTGAGGGCAATTAACTAACATTGACGCTAGAGACTTGCCACTACTTTATCATATTCACTGCTATCTCTGGATAACCCCTATAATTTGTGTAGATTGAAGAAAGAGATAATATTGGAGGAGGGGGTAAGCTGGGTGAAAGAGGGGAAGATAAGGAATTTAACTATACCCTAGACGAATGGGCCTTTGGTTATAGATTAACTACTGGATTGAACCTTTTGCAATGATCAACCTGTTCAGGTTGGCTCCAATTAATGTTCAATATCCATATGTATTGGTCAATATCAATTTTAATAGATACCCAATTTAGAACTGACAGAAAATCCTAATGTCTACTGATTATTTTAAGTTATCGCTAGTAGTGTTCTAAAATGCGTTAAAAAGCAACGCCTTGGTGCTATGCGGATACCCATCACCAAAATTTTCAGTATATTATGCGTTCTAGGCGGTAGGCTACATTATGCGGGAAAAAAAATATTATGCAGGAATAAACAACATTATGAGGCCAAAGAAGAAAAGTGCCGCCTAGAATTTGGTCTAGTTTTTGTCAATTTTTTGTTCAATTTTGTTTGCATGATTCCTTTTATTTTCTTGGTCAGTTTTTGGCCTGGCCCAAATATATTTATATTGACCTTTTATTTTTATATTATATTATTTTTGGTGAATTATAAATTATAATTCTATTTGTTCAATACTTGTTATTGTAGTCTTTGGTCCATTTGAGTGTTTGCTAAAGTTCTTTATAATGTAATCCTTGTTTTCTATATACATAAAAATATATTTTTTGTATTACTTTCAATGAACTAGAAAATTATAAATCTTTTTTTTAATGGTAAAGTACCGCTTATGCCGCTTAGCACTTTCTACAACATTGGTTATTGGCATGTGGTTTGTAATTTTCGATCTGTATTCTGTCCTGCTCGAGCTTTGTCCAAAACAGTCTAAAATGCCAAAAATAATGAATTTAAAAAATGGTTATTGAGCAGAGCTAGACTGTTCATGCACAACTTATACAGATGCAGGAGTAAATAAATTTACTTAACCAGGAGTAAAATGAACGTTCTTATTCTATAATCTCTCTTCTTAAGAGTTAATTATTGGGACTGTACTCGTGAAGAACAGGGATGTAAAGAACTAATTGCTTTGTACAATTCTGATGAGCATAATCTATCCATTGTCTTATCTATATCTTCTAGCAGTAGTGCATGGGACTTGCCTCCATCATACGCGGTATATGATAACAATACAAACAAACATGTCAATCCGAGGCAGTTATATGTTAGTGATTGTATCTATAGAAATTGAAGAAAGACCAAATGAATTGGAAACAATTTTGATTTCTTAATTATTTTTATCTAGCCTTGTCAAGCTGTCTGCTCTGAATATGATTCTCCATTACTAGTAAAGTCTGCAGTGGCAAGCAATATCTTTCATTTTTATTTATGGCTTTTACAAGAACATGCTACTCATTACATATTTTGAAGTCAATACATTCTCTATTTCTCTCCCATATAAAAGTTGTCCTGAACTCCATGTAATCGTTGCTAATGCAGGGGATTAATCATCAAAATGGCCAGGAACAATTTGATAAAATTCTCATGGGACTACTTCGAAGAATTTTAGATTCCAATAAGCGAGTGCAGGAGGCTGCTTGTTCAGCTTTTGCAACTCTTGAAGAGGTTTTCCCCAATAATTAAGAATTGATGAAATCCTTCTTTTTTATTAGTCATTTCCAACTTCTTTGGCTGGTTTCTGGCAGGAGGCTGCTGAAGAATTGGCACCACACTTGGAAATCATTTTGCAGCACCTCATGTGTGCTTATGGAAAATATCAGGTTCCTTTCCAGCATTTTCAATTTTTCACGCCTCAAGTCCCTATCACACCACAATATTTTGATTTGGAAGTTGTCCTGGATGTAAAAATTAAGTATATATGTGAATATACCTAATGTTTTCTTCCTCTTAGACCACATTATACCTTTATCTGATTTATCCTATTTTTCCCTTTTCTATTTTCAGAGGCGGAACCTCCGAATTGTTTATGATGCCATTGGTACTTTAGCAGATGCAGTTGGTGGAGAGCTAAATCAGGTATAAACATTTTTCCTATGTTACCTTGTTTGCCTGTTCACCCTCATTATGAATTTTAACATGGAACTGGGAGACCTTGAACTAACTTATTTTTCTCTTTTTCTACAGCCGAAGCATCTTGATATTTTGATGCCCCCTTTAATATCAAAGTGGCAACACATTTCAAATTCAGACAAAGATCTATTTCCTTTGCTCGAATGTTTTACTTCAATAGCACAGGTACCTTGCCTGTATGCCATCATTGCCTAGACCCTCAATTTTTGACTTATAGGTAGATGACCAAAACAATCAGAGCGTCAAGTACATATCAATGACTCTCCTTATATTGTAAGACATAGTTTTTTTTGTTGGTTACCTTCTTTTCTAAATTAAAGTTTCCCAGCTCCTTTCAATTTATGACAAGAAATCCTACACAGATTCCGTGTCTTTTCTGTAGCCAGAAGTGATGGTATATATTCCCATCATTGTGCTGAATTCTCTGTTCACGGAGAAAAGAATCTGTTGTTCCGCTGACATAGTTAACATTCCAATAGGAAGGACTTAAAGTTCTCTGACAGGGAGATAATTATACTTATAACATAATGAGTGCCTTGTTTGACACTAATTGTTTTACCATATCATTTCTTACAATCATTTCCATACTCCATCTCATAGATTTTATGATTTGGATGGTGTAGTTGATAGTCCAGTTGTCTTTGAAAGACAAATTAGTCATTTCTTGCACTAATTTTGCTTATGTATTTCAGGCTTTAGGCCCAGGATTTTCTCAGTTTGCTGAGCCAGTATTTCAGAGGTGCATCAATCTTATCCAGACTCAGCAATTGGCAAAGGTGTTTGATTCCTCAATTCATATTGTCATACATGTTTTCTAAGTTATCTTCTGATCCTTGGTTGCTTGGTTCTGTAGATTTATGATCTCTTTGTATTATGATATTTAAATGTAACTATCCAAGTTACAAAATGCTGAAACATCAATGATTACATAGATGGTCAAATGATCACACAGTATATGCTGTTGAATTAGCTATTTCATTGATTCTTCATTTTTGCTATTTATAATAATCGAATGCCTTTTTCTTTTTAGTCTAGGAATGCTGTTACGGTGTTACCTATATTTGTAGCTTGTGATTAATTGTTTTAATTCAGGTGGATCATGGTTCAGCTGGTGTTCAATATGATAAAGAGTTCATAGTTTGCTCCTTGGACCTATTATCAGGACTTGCTGAAGGTCTTGGCAGTGGGATAGAGAGCTTGGTAATTTATTTTTCTTGGTTATTTCTGATTAAAATTTCTTTAGCATTGGACATGGAAGTATGAACTATAGATGCTTCGGGGTGTTCTATACATGTCAAATAATGACGCCACTAACTAAAGTTCAATATTGCTTTATTTTTTCTTTTCTTTTCTTTTCTTGTTGCAATGTTAGATGGCCTGTTCATAGTTAACTTACTGGTTACTCAATCCACATCATGTATTATGGATGCCACTTGGCTGGATAGATACTGACACAACTGAGTTCAATTGGTTATAATGAAACAATTTAGGATTTTTGTCCTGAAACCACAAACTAAGCATCAGGTTTTAAGTTTGCTTTGAGCAATGCATAAACTTCAATGTCCTGCATCAATTTAAAATGCATCATAATTTATGTTTATTATCTTACCTCTTCGTCAAAGACTCTTTATAGTCAAGGGTAACACAGAGGGCTCGTTAGTTTATAGTCAAGCGTAAACTAGATATGCAAAAGGTAGGTCTACATACCTGCTAATTTGCCACTTAGTTTTTATTGCATGACCTCATGCTCATCTACCTTGGCTAGGAATTTAGCACCAATATGGAGGGTTGACGTTAGGTATGTTAGGATCTTAGATGTAACTGCAGAGGGGGCGAATATGACTCCTAGTCAACTTTCGAGTTAAGTGGAGTGGAATATAAAATATGATCTTAACTACCCACAGTTAATCACTTGCGTTATATAACAGTGATTTCAGTTGTTCTGTCCCCTGCCTACATCCAACCCCTCCATGATGAAAGGCTTAGTCTACTATAAGGATTGCCCCAAATGCAACTCACTTTAGTAAACCCTAGATTAAAACTAATGTTATGCTTAATTCTCTATTTATTTTTCTACAGTTCAGTACTTCATGAATAAGTGGATGCACTTCCTCAATTGCTTGTCACTCCCTTATGCTAAACACAGTTAATCACTTGCGTTATATAACAGTGATTTCAGTTGTTCTGTCCCCTGCCTACATCCAACCCCTCCATGATGAAAGGCTTAGTCTACTATAAGGATTGCCCCAAATGCAACTCACTTTCGTAAACCCTAGATTAAAACTAATGTTATGCTTAATTCTCTATTTATTTTTCTACAGTTCAGTACTTCATGAATAAGTGGATGCACTTCCTCAATTGCTTGTCACTCCCTTATGCTAAATACTCCTATTTTATGCTTAATTCATATTTCTTAAGAATCTTGTGCTTTCTTTTTATGTATTTTTTTGCCTATTCAGGCACTGAGACTTTAGGCTTCATATTGACTGCTTGTGTAAAAAGTAGAGTAGGCATGAGTTTCTTCATTTTCTACTTATTTATATAACTTTTATTCTTTATATTATACTACCTCTAATTATTTCTATTAGTTATTTTATTTTCTTCCTCCTACAATTCAGTTTATTTTTTATGTACTTCAAGCAATTATTGACCAAATGCTTTTGGTGTCATTATGCATTTCCTTGTATTTCACCAGTCATATTTTCAAAATAATATATGGTATGTTTAGTCATCTAGAGTCAGTTATGGTGGTAGAAATTCTATTTGTGGCTGCTTTCTTATCAATTACATGGTCTACTTTACTAGGTGTTTCCTTACATTTTCATACTTGTGGCGAAAATAGACTTTCCAATATTCTGTGAATTGTCTGTAGGTCGGGCAAAGCAATTTGAGAGACTTGCTTTTGCAATGTTGCATGGATGATTCTACTGATATACGGCAAAGTGCCCTTGCACTTCTTGGGGACCTTGCTAGAGTGCGTGAAAAATTGAAACCTTGTACTAGTTCATTTAAAAAGGTTTCACGCTGGAGCAGTTCTAAGAATTGCAAAATATTTCCAGGTGTGCCCTGTACATTTGCACTCCCGCTTATCAGAATTTCTAAATGTTGCAGCCAAACAATTGGTACGTGATTTATTCATTTATCTTTTTGAAACAACAGAGATCATTTTATTGTACAGAATTTGATCCCCGAAGTCTTTATAATTTACTTCAGGACCCAAGTCAGTGTAAGGAGGCTGCGTCAGTAGCCAATAATGCTTGTTGGGCTATTGGAGAATTGGCAGTCAAGGTCAGTGCAGCTTGCCGTTCCATATTCCAAAAAGGATAATTTTCTCCTCATGATTGTTAGCTTATATTGTTTGGTAAGACTAATCTTGTCATTGGTTATTAGTAAACTACTACTACAGTAATCTGTACTGTAGTTCTGTGTCTCTGACATACTGATAGGATAATTTTCTCCTCATGATTGTTGGCTTATATTGTTTGGTAAGACTAATCTTGTCATTTGTTATTAGTAAACAACTACTTCAGTAATCTGTACTGTAGTTCCATATTCCAAAAGGTCAGTGCAGCTTACAAATTACAAAAAGGATAATCTTTGTTAAAAGGTCAGTGCAGCTTGCCGTTCCATATTCCAAAAAGGATCTCATTTTCTCCTAATGATTGTTAGCTTATATTGTTTGGTATGACTAATCTTGTCATTGTTTATTAGTAAACTACTACTTCAGTAATCTGTACTGTAGTTCTGAGTCTCTGACATACTGATAGGAGTTGGAAGTTTCACAATGTTTAAACTGTACTTCAATTCCGTTAAATACTATACAAATTACAATGGTCAGCCAAAATTGCACTTTTCTTGCTTCTGTGTGTGGGGTGGGGTGGGGTGGGGTAGGGTAGATGGTTTTATTTTGTATGTGTTCAGTTAGTAAGCAAGAGGAGGGATAAGGTCTTTAGTAGACCGATGTCAAAGGAAATTTGGTGAGAGAGGAAGATGCTGGAAAAGTGAGAATAAAATGCTAATCAGTAAATAGGAACAGGGAAATAATTTCCCATATTTTGCCCCACTGGGTTTATGTTTTAAGGCACCTCCCAGGAGTAACACAGTGGTTAAAATAAATCTTTAAGAGGATGCTTAGTGATGTACCTGGTAGTAATCAGAGTTTAGGAAGAACATAATTGATTTCATCATTAACCTCAACCGAGTATATATAATCCACGTTCAGTGGCCCTCGCTGTCCGACCAATGAGGAACTATTATATGTAGCACTACGATATGTGTAATATACTCTGACACCCCCTCAAACTTAAGATGTAGAATAATGTGAGTTTGACAAGAGGGAAGTACAAATGAAAACTAACGGCAAATAACAATCAACTCTCCCACTCACAAGGTTCAACCATCAAGAGTTTGTCCAGTAAAAAAGAGTGCCTCTCGGCTGTATGGGCCTTCGTGAAGAAGTATGCAATCTGCATATGAGATGTAACATGCAATAGCGATCCGGTTACAAGAAGATACTAGTGTCTATTATAGTGACAATCAATCTCCGTGTTTCGTCCTCTCGTGAAACACAGGATTGCAGGCAATATGAACAACACTAGTATTGTTACAATACATATGAGCAGGGACCAGAAACAGTATTACTAACAAGCCAATGATGCCAAGTGGTATCAATAGTTGTAGTAGCCATAGTTGGATACTCAACCTCATTACTAGATCTAGAAACCACATCCCGCTTCTTTGATTTTCAGGAAATCAAAATCACCAAGAAACACACAAAACTCACTAGTGAATCTCCAATCAGTAACATCACCAGCCTAATCAACATTATAATAAGCACAAAGATACAAGAACAAATTAGCAGAGAAGAATAATGATCTAGCGCTGGTGTCCCGTATATAGCGAAGAATCTGCAATAAAGCAACATAGTCTAGTACATTGCGCAGAAACAGACTAATAGAAGACATGTACAACATGAAAAATATCAGGAGGAGGACTGATAGTGAGATAAACCAACATGTCAACATATTGTTTGTACCGAGACACATTTGGAAGGCTATCTCAACACTTCTTGAGCTTCGACTCAAGAGGCGTATGTGCCGTGCGAGTATCGGTAAGCTATGTTCTATCAAGCATCTCGCCAATGAACTTCTGTTGTGAGAGAAGGTACCCACGAGTACCAAGAAAGTAGTGGATATGATTAAGATCATTCATTTCAAATTGTGTATCAAGTGTTGCTATACTATGTGTAAAATCATTACCAATAATAATCATATAATCAACGTAGAGCATAAGTAGTGTCCGAAAAGGGTGTGTTGTAAATGGAGCAGGATCATAAGAACTCATAGAGAATCCAACATCATAAATAACAATAGCAAATATGGGAAGCCATGTCCGAAGTGCTTGCTTGAGGTCGTATAAGGCCCTGCTAAGATGACAGACCTGGCTAGTAGAATGAGATTAAACCAAGAGCATATAGACGTCAGATAAATCATCGTGAAGAAATGTATTCTTCACATCCATCTGATATATGCCAGGCATAGACAAAAGCAACAAGAAGAAGAGTCTGAACAATAGTCATCTTCACAACATGAACGGAGTGTTTCATCATAATCAACATCGTACTACAAAAAAACTTAGGGGCAACTAGCATGGCCTTGTACCTATCAATGGCACTATCAACCTGAGTCTTGATCTTGTACACCCACTTGCAGCTAATGAGATGCATGCCAGTGGGTAATGGTATAAGATTCTATGTATGTGTATGTTCCAAAGCTTGTAACTCCTCAGACATGACTGCCTAACACTGAAGAACGATGACATTTTCTTGGTACATCTGGAGCTCCCATTGACTAGAAGTAGCAGTAAGAAAAGACTGAAGTGCAAGGGCCAAGGTGCTAAAGAGAATAAAGGATTAGGCGAGCGATATGGACGAGTGGAGCGACACAAATGTGGTAGGATGGGTGGTACATGATCCACAGGGCAGATGGTACAATATACTCAACAGTAATGTTTAGGCGATTACGACACTAGAAACATGAATAATAGGAGGATGTGTGGGCTGTGCAGGTAGTGATGTGGTCTCAATATCAAGGAAAACAAGCTCCTCATGTGTGGATGGTGGTAAAGGGACTAGAGGATATGGTAAAGCATAATAAAGGAAGCTTTGCAGAAAAATAACATGGCAAGAGATCAGAAGACGTCTGGCAACATGTTCATATCATCTATAGCTCGTATGCTAAGGACTACTCCCAAGAAACACAAGCAGCAAACCTAGGGGACAACTTGTCTCGCGTAACCAATGGTAACATAACAAAACAAGTGCAACTAAAGATACGAAGTATGGATTAATTAGGAGCACAACCATATAAACGCTGATAAAAAGACACCATCAAGAACAAGAGTCAGAATCATATTGACCAGAAACACACTAGTAAGCACACCGTATGCCCAGAACTGAATAGGGACGAAAACAAACAAGAGAAGCGACGTAGAGACAATCAAGAATATGACGACACTTTGTGACCTCATTCTGTTGATCAGCATGGAACAAGCAAACTGTGCAAGCTCCCTTAAAAAATAAAATATTCACAAACTGATATGATGTGTACCTCCCCCTGAATCTGAGCAGAACACATTAATTTTGCTAGAAAATGTGTTTCAACCATTTTTGCAAACTCAAGATACTTCGAGAACATCAGAATGAACAAGTCAAAAGGAGAAGCAGAAATAGACTCGATGTACCATGGGCCATGCAATACATATACGCAACAACAGGTAGATATATGTTAGATTGTCCATGTACGCGCCTAAGGCGCAACACCTGCGCCACTGACCTCACTAAACGAGATGCCTTTCTCCAGGTGCACCTTTCAGCAAGGCGTAACCAAGGAAAGACGTGCCTTATGTTTTTCCTCCTTTTTTGTAAAAAAAAACTTTGAGATAGGGAAATAGCCCTTATACCTCATACAAGTGGAAGGGAGGTCATTTCCGCAGTTGCCAAAATTGGCTATAGTTGAACTGAAAAAACTACATTTACTATAAGCGTGGTAGGAAGAACACAAATTTTTATTAGTTCTGTTGACCGCTGCTGCTGCTCTGCTAGTTCATTTGGTTATGTTTTGACATGTTTTTGTTGGTTTTAATATGTTATTTGGTTTTATTTCTTACAATACTAATTTATTTCTTTATTTATGTATAGTTTGATTATATTTTAATTTTGTGTCTCGTTTCGCTTGGGTATGCACCTTAAGCGTGCCTTGCACCTCGGACGATATGGATCCTTTGCACCTCGAGTGCGTCTTGCGCCTTTGACTACCTTGCTATGTATTGTCTCAACGACCATCCCTGTGTGTGAATTCTGTATAAAACATGTAGTAATAGTGAACGAGATACTGTAAGCTACGTCGGTTAACTGGAAAACCGACAAGAGACTATGGTCAAACGGGGAACATAATAAACACTAGGTATTGTAAAGTGTGGTAAGTCAATCAAGTGGCTAGGACCAACAATAGGCAAATGATAAATTCTAGGTACTACTAAGTCTAGAGGCGTCACTAGTCTTATAATAGGAAGCACCATAATCTGGAATTGAGGATGCATTGACAAAGGTGGAACTAGCATATATAATAGTTGGATAGCTAGATAGTTGAAACATATCAAATGTAATCGATGTCTGCTGTGGAGTTACCGAGGAAGGACTACCAACCATAGCTACCTGGCGATGTTATGCTTGTACATAAGGTCTGCCAGATGCACTAAGGGTGGAGCTAGAAAAATCAGAAGAAGGATCAGACAACTCAAACAAACTCAGAAACTGTTGGAAATGCTGAAGTGTAACTAGTGTGTAACTAAGGAGCTGCTGAAGAACTACCGACTAGTGTTGTGGTGTCAGAAGTACACATCATCCGTAGCAATCTGACGATATGGAGGTCTTACATGAGGCCTGTCAGATGCAGTCTCCCGAGCCTTGCACTGGGCAAATGCTTGACACTCCTAAGTAGAATGTTGTTTGTATATCTTATTATCTTGTTCCAAGCACGCTACTTCCGGTAAGAGCCAGAAGAATTGGTAAACAAAGATCCAGTAACTGGATAAGACCGGCCCTGATGTGTAGATAAAGGATCGAGCATCATATCGAAAGGACCCAATAATAGACGAAGTGTCTTAGAGGGTGCACATCATATATGGTACGTAAAGATGAATCCTTAGAAGCAATCGTGGATAAAAATTGATCTCAAAATCACAAGCAATCAACTAAAATATGCTATTACTGACATGTGGGCCAAGGTGTACTAATCAGTGTAAAGGTGGATGCACAATAAATCAACTCAAAATTTTTGTAAATGAGTAGTTGATATGTGAAATGAAGAGCCAGAAACTGACAAGTAGGTCATCCAACACCACCACTCGTACACCAATACAACTCAAATCAAATCCATACCGAGTAAAGTACGCTGACTGCCAAGTGGGCCAGGTGTCTCTGGGTACAAGAATGGGTGTAAAACTGAGTATGGGAAGCAATGGCTCAGAAGAAGCCACGTTTGTACACGATCCAACATTAGAGATTGACCGTGTGTATATGTAATTCAAGAAGAGAGAAACCTTTTCTTCTCCTCTACTTGACAACGTAAAGGAGAAAAAATATTAGGGCTAGGGTTTCGAGCTTCAAACGAGGAAGATCACAAGCAACAGAAGGAGATATCGAAGCCTAATCACAAGCATCAGAGAAATCACAAGCATCATCATATGAAGAAGGTTGATGGCGATATCAAGAACTCAATTTGTGATCACGAGCTCCTCGTGTAGCTTGATCTATGCTCAAAGAACCTCGTCAACGTGTGGAGATGGCTCGACAACTATTAGGAATCCTTGAGATTGCAACAATGGTCCATAGGCTTCAACAATGATTGGAATCCTCGTCGATGACGTACTTGGAAAAAGATTGAGAAGCTATTTTGAGATTTCATTTGGTCGGGGCTTGAGCTTCAAAAGAAAATGCATCCTATAGGCTAGGATAAACTCTGTAATCCTAAAGAGGAAAGGGGGACCTGACTCGGAGCAAGACACGACCGTTTGAAGCTCGACTTGTTGGAGAAGACTACTTCGATGAGGAATTCCGCTGCAGGCGTCTCGAATCGACGGTTAATGTCAATACTACTAAAATTTAGGGGTTCACATTGGATTTTGATGGGTTTCTAAGAAGTTTTTATGTTTTTCTATTTGTGAGTGATTTGTGATGAGATTCAGGTTTTGAATGTCGGGATTTGGGGATGGGGATGATTATGAGAAAATTAGGGTTTAAGAAAGCTTTGATACCATGATATAAATCAGAGTTTAGGAATAGTGGAAAAAAATTCATCATTGGCTTGAGTTGAGTATATATAACCCATGGTCTGTGGCACTCGCCGTCCGATCGATGTGGGACTAATATACTCTCTGGGTGTAACAGTACCCCTTTAATGAACTGGCTCTAACAGTAACCCCTTAATGAACGAGATAAATCCAATTTGCTGTATTATCTTTTATCAAAAGCACATAAAAGTCTAAGGAAGTTGAGTTATATTATGTTTTATACTTTACCGTGCAAACCACCTTTTCTGGTTAATCATGTACTCTCTGTTACCATGTTTTTTCTGATATGTATCTTGTATCTTTAATCGAAAGAAAGGAATTACTAATTTTCAGAAAATCATGTATAGCACATTAGCACAATATTTTATTATCAAAGGAGTTTGGCTGATTAAATGTTCTATTTGAAAATTTAAAGATCTAATCAATGTATTAAAACAATACTATATAATGAAGATAGATTCCGTGTTCCATTTGTAAGGTTATATTGAGATGCTGTCATCACCGTGAGAGTGCTTAGATAATGTCTATTAATGGGGTTGAATGTTTAGAAACTTGCGAGTCATCAGACTTCTATGGATTATGGTTGTTGAAGTGTTATTGGTTTCTGGAGGAAGTTTTGGATCTTAGAAGTCATCAGTCTGGGAAAGTAAGAAATCTATCTTCACTAGATCTGTGGTGTGTTATTGAGCTGTTACAAGTTGTTCAACTTTGCCCTATGTTCACTTTGCTATCTTGACTTTTTTTTCTTCGTATTTATACTTTGAACTTTGTTTTATCACTTACATACCATGTACTCCATGAATTGTCAACAAAAAGAAAGTAAAATGATGTTTATACACCCAGTGCCATGAAGAAGATGGTGGTGGAGGAGCGGTTTCTCATCATACGAGGGATGGAGAAGGGGGGGGGGGGGGGGGGGGTCAGTGGCGGCGCCAACTAGAAGAGGAGAGAAGGTGGTGGTTTATTCGGGTTTAGGGAGGAGGAGGAAGATGGTGGTTGGTTAGGGTTTATGGATGAGAAAGCAGGGAGACGGTGATGGTGACTTAAAAGATTAGGCGGGAGAAAATGATAACCAGTAACAACTAAGAAGTTCAAGGTAGTCATGTGACAAAAAAAACAAATAAGCCCATGATTTATGTTATCTCATGACGGTATTACTTTTCCTGTTGCAGATTTTAGTTCAATATCATAAATGTGTTGAAGTGAGCTTGCTTTCTCTGATTTTAGTTTCATGAGGGTTTTACTTCACTCGATTAGCTTACTTGCTCAGATCTTTTTTTGTGAACTCTTGTTTTCATTGATTTGCTTACTCAGAAAAACTATGAATAAAATCTGACAAGGTGTTTGGGCTAAAATCCATATCTAAATATGTCCAAGCTTTTAATGTCAAATTTTGGGGCTCTCAATTATATTAAAATATAATATGAAGAACTGGCCTATTATTAGGCATTACACACTGATAACAAAGAAAATCTCACGTGTTTTAATACAAAATCTAGATTGTACTGCAGGATAATTTTCTATTCTTAAATAGTACATATAGATCAATCATGTGGCTTACAATCCTTGTTACTTAATGATGAACCTACAACCTTAAGCCCATGTACAAATGATTTTGCAGGTCCATAAAGAAATTTCTCCTGTAGTAGTGACAGTTATATCTTGCCTAGTTCTAATTCTTCAAAACCCAGAGGTCAGTCATGTCATATTTTTCTGAATCGACTGGAATTTTTGTGTGCATTCATTTATGCCTTCCTGGCTTGTACAGGGTCTCAACAAGTCACTCATAGAGAATAGTGCCATCACCCTCGGGAGGCTTGGTTGGGTCTGTCCAGATCTTGTAGCACCACATATTGAACATTTCATGCAATCTTGGTGTACAGCATTATGCATGTAAGAAGCCGTTTCCTGTAAACTTTATACTTCTAGTACAAAGAATAAAGTTTTGTTATTTGCTACTTCTATACAGGACCTTTTAGTGTGACATCTAAAGAATGCCTGACATTTAACATGCATGCTAAAACCTTTCTACTTAACATGCATGCTAAAATTTCTACTTTCAGCGGCACAGAATTGTGCCCATATTTGCTTGCTTCTGTTTATATTTCTCCGGGTTGAAATATGTGATACAAAGTAATGACTACGAACTGTACATGTGGTCATGTGTTGGTTGGGAGAGAGAGAGAGAGAGAGGGGGGGGGGGGGGGGGGGGGTTATATGGTGGGATGGGATGGATGTGGATGATTTCCATGCACACATGTGAAGCACCTTGACCACTTTTTTTTTCGTTATTTTAATTTGATTTATTTTATGGGAGGTTTTAATTTTTTTAATCCTTTGATGTTTACTTTTGTGTTATAAATGTGATGACAGCTCAATAAATCCTCACCATATCCTATCATGATCCACAGGTTAGTGTTATTTTACGGATATGTCAATTTCCCTGCTTTGTATTGCATTTTTGGGGACTGGGTTCGACAAGTATGGCCTCCTCTGTAGTGTGGGACATAGGGCTAGCAGATTTTAGCTAAATCTTGCGGAGAAAGCGTTCCCTTGTTCTGGTACTCCTACGAGTACGAGTTCTCTATTGTCCCGTGCTCTCCAGCCAACACATCTTTGTCTGTTAGATGTCTCCTCCCATGAACTTTCGTCTCCTTTCTTGCTTAGTAGTAGAATAGTAGACTCTCATCGATCTGTTTAATAGTCTCATAATCTCACTTTTCGTCAAAGTCCTTTTCAGTAAGATGCAAAGCGGTTACACAGTGACCGACTTTTCAGACTATTCATGAACAATAATATTTCCTGTCCCTGTGCAAATTATCTTTTATATTCTATGAAAGGTCGTTTGCAATGGGAAGGATTGGATCCAATTGATAGAAGTAGAACTGGCCAGCTTGCTTAGGCAGTCTTTAACCTAAATCCTCTGGAGTTGATTATACTTTTTGATAAAACAGAGGCCAATTTATATTCTCATTCTTAATTAGTAGCGGCATCCAATATCTAGTGTATAACTCTAATCCTCAGCCGGTAGTTCAAGTATATGATGGAATACAGTTTTTGTGATTAAACCATCGATTTTGACTTTGTGGTCTTTAAAATTGAAGTCTCTGGGGAGTTGACTCTTTTTTAATTAACCATCACTGTAACTAACACTACTTGCGAAACCGATCGTCCTCGCTTGGGCGTGCTACCGTGCAAGCCTAAGTTGCGCTTGCACAAAATAGTCATCTTTGAGTTTACGATTTCTATTCCCTCCCTATCGAGCCGCCTCTCTTCGTCATTCGATTAGTCCTTACTCCCTATCCACCTGCTTCAGTTGGACCTGAAATCGGGCTTCTAGATTTTTCTCAAACTTGTCCTGCCCTCTATCGCCCGTTTCTCGACTCGTTCAGCTCGAGCCTCAACCCTTCGTTGCTGCGCCTCTAGCATTTGCATCATCAGCTTGGCTGGGTCGATGGGGGACGTAGGTCGTTGGCTTCCGGAGCTTCCCGAAGTGCCATAACTACTCTCTTGAATTTGCGCCGCTCCTTGCGCTTGTGCCATTTCTTGTTCTTGGGTTGTTCCTTGAAAAGAAAGCAATTGGTGTCAGTCTCATGTATTACGGACCCACTGTATGGAACGCATCTCATTTTGACCAAATGATTTCAATAGTTCAACTGGGAGGGACATGGTCATTTTAAGAAAACTTTTTCGACACGAGGGTCAAAGGAACTGAAGTCGCGCTCTGATAGCAATGTCATGCCCCGATTCCGTGGAATCGATAATCATCCCCGGACGTGATCTCGTGCGATCGTAAGGCACGCTCGCACATGAACACAACAACAGAGTACGCAGAGAATTAAGGAACAACATTTGCATAGAAGAAAAGTTATCTTTATTTATAATGAAAAACATTTACATCCCTTTACAAAATAGACGCAAAATGAGATACTTGTTCCAAACATTACATCCCTTTACTAAAAGTCAAAAGACAAAACACCTTGCGTGCGAGTCTGAACCATAGCCGCAGAGCTACTAAAGTATATGTGCGAGCTCCGAGAAATTGTGCACGCTTTAAAAGTCACGAACACGAACGCGTCAAGAAATGGAATGGTTGGAGAATTGCCTCAGGTCCTCGCAGCGTCACCTCAGCTCGGGGAACCTGTTGCAACGTGGGTCAGTACATCGAAATATACTGGTGATGACGAACTAACCCAACTCACAAAATCGACACGGTATTCATGTAAAACATACAAGTTATTAGGTGATCTTTCTATCTTGCCTTAATCCAAATCAGTTCTGGTGTCCCGGTGACCTTTCGTAGGAACCCTACACCTTGTGCACAAGTTGTCCTTGACTATGCGACGTCCAAAACTAAGTTATCAAACGAAGCACTTCAAGACAACATGAATGAAAAGAAATGATTCAGCATAACTCGATAGCATAGTCTACCTACTTAAGTGATCGCATTATAAATATGTACTACTTCTACACAGTTATATATGAATAAATTCTAGCTATAACTGAAACATAAGTACATTTATGGCGGGCAAGCACGCAACAGTACGATCATTTTCATGAGTTTGTGTGACAAGCATCAAGTGTTCCAAGCTTACTTATTATAATCTTGACTCAGTTATTATTATTATTATTGTATCGTTGATCGGAACGCAACAAGAGAGTCAGATAATTAAGTGTGATGACTTGGAAAGAAGGGCCAACTAATCGAAGATAAAGCCACTCTCTTGTTGGAGGATTTGGGGAGAGGGAAGAAGATCATCAAGAATCCGCTTCTGCATTGCCTATTCGATCACCTGCATTGCCAGTAACAGACGATCAATATTTTTTCTCCCAAAATCGATACAAATGCGAAGTTCAAAGAACGAAAGTAATGAAATCCATCGAAACCGTTCAAGAAAACGTAAGTTCGAAAACCAATACAAAAGCAACAAAGTGGCATTGAAAATGAGTAAAGAAAACCAACGCAATGGAAAGGTCCCTTGCGACTCTGCCGCTGAGTCATTCCTCGAGACACGATCCATTGAATGTGAGACTTGATTCCGAAGAAACCAATCCATAACGAGGAAATGATCTTGATTCAATCTGTCCCGATCAACCGATACCGATAGTTTTCTTAGCCGCGCTTCCCGATGCGGGGGAACGGGACATTATATGTGTGCATGCACACATCCTCATGGTAATCCAACGGTTGGCATGTGAATGATGCATTGCACCCGACACCCCCAATAATTTCTCGTAGCTGATCCTTGTGTTGAGTGTATTGTTTACAAAGGTGGTCGACAATTGAATCGGACCACATGTTTGTACTCTCTTTTGATTAATAAAAGTGACAATTTTGTTAAGAACTTGAATTACACATGGACTCGGTAGAGGTAGAAGATGTTGTAGGTACACAATAATCGTCGACATGGCGGTAGTCAGAGGAGGATTGTTATGCTGAGAGAGAGCCAGTGAGCGGCGGACACCCTCAAAAGTATATGGTAATCGCGCCAAAAGATACCCTAACAAGGGCCTCTCATTGTTGGCGAGAAACAGCGGGATCAGATGATATCGACCGAAAGACATTCAATTGTTCAAGAAAGCCGCTTAAGAGGACATCAAAATTCTGCAAATCTTCTCCAGGCGTGGTCATATTATAGGTGTGAAAGATGTCATGAACTTTCTAAAAAGATTCTTTAAACTAGTATATGGACCGAAGATGTGTCCAAATTTTCTTGGTAGTTTTTCAGAGACATAATATTGTTATAGCAACAAATACTTTGATCTTTGAATAACAACTAACTTTAGAAGTACTACTATTCTTACTAGAGTAACCAAGAACCAATGGGAACTATAGGTGTTTAGAAAATGTTATTTAACAAGAGGCAGCCATAGATTGAAATCGCAAGGATCTTCTGAATAGTTATTTTTAAGAGGATTACCAATTTGGACCAATGAAGTGTGCTTTAACTCCTTTCCAGAATATGGCATCAAAGGCCATGGGTAGGGTTGACAGGTTCTTTGATGAGAATATTTGATGTGGATGTTGAGTGGTCAATTCACAATGAATTCTCCGAGTATAAGAATTCCTATGGTGAGTTTTGAGGAGGAAAGGAGTGTAGGCTATGAATTGGAGTTTCTTATCAAGTGCTGAACTAAAATGCTTGGGTGGGTTTAGTTTGTACTGTTATAAGGTTAGATATCTTCAACTTGTGGACTAGATTCATTAAAAGGAAAATTTGTGTCATTCTGTAGGGGAAGTTTTTGTTGCTATAAGTATGTGTTTCTATAACTTGTGACTAGGTGGTTGATTTGCTTGTCTAGAGGTACAAGGCAACTGGTTTAATATACGTGAAGGCAATTGAGTATGTGCAACGTTGACCATTAGATGTACAGGTTAGGAGCTGCTAGGAGTAGGGACAGGCCTAAACATACTTTGGTCGAGGCTGTAACGAAGGATATCATATTTGGATGGAAGAAAGGGATTCATATAGCCGATCCCATAATTTCTGACAAGTACTTGATGGTTGTTGTTATAGATGCAATTTAGCGCCGACTTGGCTGCTAATGGAAGGACATTGGACCTTGTGGCACCTTTTTGAGGGTTTACCGTCAACAAGTGGAAACCTTACAATTTCGACATCATGATGGAATTTCATCAAAGAACCTGTCATCCTGATGTAGATCCTAGGTTGTGATATCATGATGGAATTTCATCCTGATGTAGAAGCTTGTTTCATATTTTAGGGGAGTACACTAATTTTAATTTATACGGTCAGCTATAAGGGCGAAAGTTGAGCCCAATTTCGACATGTTTATTATATGGGCTTGATAGGTTAATTCATTTATGACTCAAATCTCAAACAATCTTGATAGGTACTAAGATATGGTGTAGAGATTGTCTAAATATTGGTATGAAAAGCTGAAATGAGAGCTTCAAACATTCCCTGGTGTTTTCTCGGTCTAGTATTCCTGTAGCATGAGAAGCATTCAAGTAATTTCACTCAGGGTTCTGTTAGAACTATACTTGTTGAGCAACATAGCTTTGACAACAAAGTATGTTTATAAGGTCAATTACTTTGTGAGAATGAGCTATGTTGCACTAACAAGAGGACAGATGTGGATTAGGACAACAGTTGATACAGAAAATGGTATACGGGATACAAACATATTCAGATAAGTTGTCACGCACCGATCTCCCGCAGGATCGATCGTCCCCGCTGGACGCGAATCACTGCACCAACGCTCCTGCAAGACAATCGTTCCCATCAGAACGTGATGCCGCACGAGCTTGGAGTTACGTCCGCGCAAGGCAAATAAAGAAACGGACGTTGATAACTTGTTCGCAGAGTCATCATAGCGGAAACATAGAATAAACAGAAGTATTGAATCCAAAACAAGCTCTTTAATGATATGAAGTAAAGATTACAAGCGGCGCTAGGCCGAGATCACAAGTCGCTCATGCTCTCTCTCTAATTACAATGAATATGCCCTTAGACTTACAACTGAATCAAACACTCTGGATAATAATGTTTCCATACATTACGTCTCATATATGTGAGCTCCACGTCCGTGCGTCACGCTCCAAGACGCCAAGTGCGGTCCAGCGTCTCGATGCGTTAAGCGATCTCCGAATCCGTGCGAGTTCTCCTTGCACCCTGCATACAATCTGGTTGGGTATCAATACATTAAATGCACTGGTGGGGAGGCCTCTCGCCCACGTCACAAAACAATCACGTTCGTTAGTTATGTGCACCGACTGATTTTGTTGTCTTTCTAGTCTTTGCCTTAGGATCAGTTTCATGGCAATATAATGAAAGTAATACCCGTGTCTGAATCAAGAGTGTCGCACTGTAATTAGCTGAGTTCGTCTTACCCTTTTCTTACCATTCGGTATTTCCTGTCATTCGTAGTAATAAAATCAATAATCTACTAAGTAATGAAGAACATCTATGCAATTTAAGTGTTACGATTGTCTCTGCCTGAGGCATATTTTACTCGAACTATGTTATATAACGTGCATCCATTCTAAATGTGCAAAATGTTGTGCATTATACTCCTTCATGTTACTCCTTTTCTGAATGCGGACCGCCGCTATTTATGCATGACTTATCTATATGAAGGTCACTAGCTCTGTTAGCCATAATGTACATAATCTGGGATGGAACGACTGTCTTCCCAGCTCGGTTGCGAGCCTTACTGGGCGTCCGAACCATCCGACGAGTTGGCTGTCTTTCCAAGTTGGTAGCATCCCTTGCTGGACGTCCCGCACTTGCCTGCTAGTACTTTAGCTAGCGTATTACCGAGACTACATTGGCATAGTCCTCCCCGGACGACATGATTCAGATGCCTCAGCAATCGTGTCGAGGACTCTTTCTCTACGTGGTGCGCAACCAGTTGTCCGTGACCATGCAACTACTTCACCACTTCCATCATAGCCGAGAACTTCCTGCTCGGTTTCTTCTATCCGAGGACTACACTCGGATCATTCTCTTATCCGAGGACTTCAGCTCGGTTGATTCTTCTTTGCGCAGCTCCCTGATCGGAGACTGCCTCGGTGATCTGTATATCCCAAGTACTTTTTTCTTCTTCTCCTGATTGGGAACGACTACTTGATAGTCTTCCTCGTCTATGTATGCAATATGATTCTACTCTAACTCCGTGTTACATTCCGTGCGATGCAGTACATCGATATTGTAAACGAGATCTACTTTATGGCACAACATATGAAACTTACTCCTTTTAGATCCATATTCTATACACAATGATATAGCGGGATTATTCCCTTAGTTACGTGCGTTCATCTCTTTTTATTATCATGTAAAGGTTATAGCTTAGACACTAGCATGTATCATTCATTTTCTTAAGTGTACAGCTAAGTAGAGACAGGTTCATCGGAGCCATCCACCTTAGCGACGATTCGCATCGGTCGAGCGAGACTCCGAGCGCGCCTCTGAAAAGTCTAAGTCTGAACTCCATTTGAATGTCCAAGTCTGAATACCTTTGCATCGAATGAGTCATCTCGCTGAGCAAGGTAGGTCGGTTCGCTACACTTGTGTCGTTTGAATCGGCTCTTCGAGTTGAGCGAAGCGGGTCGTTACATAATACACCACTCAGAACAATCTCGTCCTCGAGACTTCCTGAGCGGACTTCATATTATCGTACAACTTCTAAACCAAACTCTATATGTCTTGCCTAACTTCCAAAGATTGTTCAAATACTACATTTATTCCTTTCCTCACCTCGCGGCGCACGCGCTTAGCCAATCTCATCGAACAACTCTATCATTCAATGTTATCAAACTATACTCAACTTAATCATTGCGTTCCCCGACTCAAACTCTACTACACCTAGCGCAAGGCTGTATTACTCAATCACGGGGTATTCTATAACTTAATGTGCACTAGAAAACTCAGGCTTAGGGTGAACATGCCCAAGTGTTATACTCTATCCATGCGAACCCAAAACATATTCGGCCGATTACTCGACGTCGCCTATGGAAACCCAGCGTTACGCCTAAACCCAATCCAGAAAATCTTCAAGACTTCAAGTTCGAATATTAGCAAATCTTCCAATCTCGTCTTGCATCAAGATCTATCTCGAGCCACTGCCCAATCTCGCTAAGTAAATTTACTATTACCCAAAGTCATCGCATCGAATTGTCTACGTTTTTTGACTCAGTATTTATTGCGCCTTAGCACAGAGACATTGCCCAACATGGGGTAGATTATACTCCGCGTACGAAAATCTTAGGGAGGCTAACTTACCCAAGTCGCTATACTCATTCAAGCACATCTAAACATCTCCGTCTGCTGCTGCATTCGAGTTCAGCATATCGCTGAGTCTGGATCGTGCACATATTTAAGACGTCCCCCAAATATATACATTTCAACTAAGCTTAGCGATAGCGAAGTCGGACAACCTACTGTTGTACACATTCTTACTTCCGAGTCACTGATCATTTCGCTAACTTTTCTAAACAGAACTCCAGATCGTTTCATTTTCGTCTTTCATCAATCCTTGATTTGACACAATTCATTTCTCAAGTGTTCTCGCCTTATGAAGTCACAACGATACCTTGAGAGCAGTCGATCAAAATCGAAGCCAATTCAATTCCCACTCTCATCAAGCATTGCACTTCCATCAAGTACGTCTACCATGTAACAATTCAATTTGTTATCCCAACTTTGCTTGATTAATTCCTAAGTCCGTCAACAAAATCAATCCGATTCAATCCTCGATACCATCTCGTTCATTTCGACCATAAACGATCTGTTCAACTTTTAAAATCACGTAACGAACATCCAAGTTTCATCATTCATTCCATTCACATCAATCGTCAACTTTCTAGCGTATTCCCCAGAACCAAGTCCTAAATCTAATACTTGCTGCCCCAGTTCTACGTCTACTCAAGCGATACTCTAAAGTCGGTCACACCAGTTCATCTCATAACATAGGGTCGTCTTCCTAACCACTAGGTCGGCTAACAAAGTCATAGGTACATGTACGACTTGAATACTACCTCCTTTCAGCAACATCAATTTTATAAAAGGTTGAACTAGCAACTTAAATTTGAATTGGCTGTAAGTTTCTCTTGTAATCTATATAGAGATTAAGAACCAAGGTGAACTTGCAGTTCTAGATCATTGCTTTTCTATCCTTTATACCTCGTGAAACTTTTGACTCTGCAGGATAAGAGATGATTACGAGAAAGAGGATGCATTCCGTGGCCTTTGTGCAATGGTACCTCTAAAACCCTATGTATTATCGCTATTGCAGATTTATTATTACACTTGAACATTGTATCTGACCTTCGCAGGTGAGGGCTAACCCATCTGGTCCCGTGAGTTCACTCGCTTACATGTGTAAAGCTATTGCTAGTTGGCATGTGAGTTCCACATCCTTTAACCCGAGACTGTTAAATTTGGATGCTTTATATCTGCTTTGCTGAATTGTCTTTTCCTTCCAGGAAATACGGAGTGAGGATCTACACAATGAAGTTTGCCTAGTTCTGAATGGTTATAAGCAGGTATTTAGCTCTCTATATCATATTTGTGTATGGAGAAGTATTTATGCAAGCTAGTATCTACTAAACGTAACGTGTATTTCAGATGCTTGCAAATGGTGCCTGGGAACAATGCCTCTCTACTTTAGAACCCAAAGTGATTCAAAAGTTGACAAGATATCAAGTATAACAACACCTGAATAAGTACTTTCTTCATTTGGTGCTATATTTCCGTCTTGCTCTGAGATGACATGAATTAGCAGGCTCGTGGTTGGTTTTTGAAAGATCCTTGTGTGTAGATTCGAGGAAATCCAAACGTGAGATCTGTTTTCTGTATATTTGAACAACCCACCAGTCTGCCATTTAGTTCTTGTTCAATGAAAAATGTATACGAAGGAAACTTTTGCCAGTTTGGGTTTTCTTAGGGGTCAGCAATGTTGTTGCTAATCAAGCTTTTCCAGGACACTTTGATCCTATACTTAAAATTGGTATCAACGGTACCAGTGGGCTCGTTTTTTTTGTGTGTGTTTCCACAGGTTCCGTCATAGGCATTTATTGAGGTTGAAAATGTCCAGTGTATTTTATAATATTTGAGGTGTTTGATAAACATAATTGTGCATTTGTAGTAGTTTTTGACAGTACAATGAAGAATTTGATGCGGAAGGACATCCTTTGAAAATGTCCATGTAAATTATAATATTCCAGGAGTGTCTAGAACTAGTAATGTGAAGGAGCATGTACAGGTACCTGGAATCATGTAAACTTTGGTCATTCACCTTCTTTTATGCAAAAAGGATATTATCTTTCTGTGGGAATGTCAATTTTTTTTTGCTTACCACCAAAATGGTTGTGCTTTTGACAATGTACTGTCAAAAAATTTCATAATTGATTTTTCTATTAATATTGTGTCAAATGTTTTGATTGTGCAGGTTAAGAAGTATCAGAATTTATTCTTACCACTGGCTGTGTTTGGTTTAGTGGAAAGTGAGAAATATGAAGGGAAAATGAAAAAGTTTTATGTCGAAATGAGGTTGCCATTTACATATACACTAGCATATTTACTATTAGTGTAGTTTTGCCTTTTATGTGCTAAGTTTCTTTCCTATTGATCTATTTTACAAATGGATTCGCCTTCGCCTGATGGGTAAGTAAACAGGTTGACCAATGAATCGGATCGTGTTTTTTTTATGAATATACATTTAACAAAATGTTATATTGATTGTGTTGGATCAAATGGGTCACTGTCTTGAATCTAGCGATGACAAATCCAGTTGTGTTTCAAAGCTGCTCTTGGTGACGATCTTTCTTTAGTCACACAAATCCAGTTGCGTTTGGTCTCTCTCTCTCTCTCTCTATATATATATATAATTAGAGTAATTCTTTGTGCAAGCATTAAAAGTCGGAGTGGTGTCCAATTTGCTGTCTGGCCTGTATATTGTTTTCAGATTTTAGGTGGAGCCCATACTGATATTTTCCCGTTGCAGTTGGCACATGCCACATACTGGAAAGAGTGAGTTGGTCGCATCAAATCGTACGTCAAATTAATATAAACACATAAATCAAGCTCTACTTCCTGTCCTGTCCTATCTACTGGCCGTGCCATCCACGTGTCGATACAAAGCACACTCATTTGGAGACGGAACTAGTTGGCATGTCCGACCCAACGTCACTTTTTCTTACAGGTGACAAAACGAGTCTGGCTGGCCCAGTCAGTAATCTCGCACCATTTGTGGATCAATAAAATAATAAAAAGAAAGTCTACGTACTCATTTGTAAAAAGAATATTATAAGTATGTTCCTCGTGGGTAGACCGGCAGGTAGGCGATCTAATTAATTCCAACATAATAATACCTATATAGTACTTTTGCATACAACTCCTTTACCAATATCTTATTTTAAGATAAGTCCTCCAAATTTTATTATAGAATATTTTAGCAAATGTTTCCATATTTTTACAAACTGAGAGATGACATCTTTTTGTACAAAATAGTCAAAATATCGGTGGGAATATATCCTAGTTAAAAAATGTTCCGAACAAATAATAAAAATATTTTTTAGTTTTTAAAAATAGTGGTGTTAGTTTCTATATTTTAAATAGTGATATTTGTTAGAATATTTTTATTATTATTTGTTTTTAAGACCACCAAATCGTAACTTATTAACACATGTTAATTACATACACGCTATGAAATATCATTGTTTTGCATTTCTTTTATTAACCCATATAAGACTAAAATTATAATACTAAAACAGAAATAAATAACTAAATTTGATAATTTTCTCTCATTCCATCTACTACTAATGTAATCTACTACTAATGTAATGGAGCTCATCCCTCCACGATGTGATGACTTCGAAGTGGGAGGAGGTCTTGGAGACTTTATGGATACATAAAAGTCTATAGAAGTGTGAAAGTATTACTTTCACATTCTCCAAATAAATTGTATATGTATTTTTTTGAGCCCAGGAGGAGTTACAAAAATACGTTTGGATAAATGGTATTACGTAATTTGAAAGTGGCCAAATTCACACTTCAATGTCTAGATGTCTAAATATAAAAAAAAGATGAAAAAGTAAAAATTAAAAATTTTAATATAATAAAGAATAAAGTAAATTGATAATTATTTATAATACTAATTATTTACTTGTTTTTAATTTTAGTATTGGCAATAAATATAACAAAATATTTCATTATTACTTTTTTTTTATATAAGCAAATATATTTTGGAATGTCTATGACGTGTCTGATACATTTTCTTGTTAGAAATTAATACTTAGTATTATTAATTACTTATTTTTTAATAATTAATTATCATAATCACTAAATAGTATTATATTATAATCAATTACTTTAAATAATTAATTATTATATTTAACTAATTATTTATTATATTAAATTAAATCCTAATTAAGAAGAGTTTTTAAACATTAATTGGTATCAGTTTTTTGTTTTTCGTTATTAGTTAATAACTGATTTCAAAAGCTATTTCAAATCAAATTTGTTTTACAAATTTGTGTATGAGAAGTGTGTTGCCAAATGCCAATAAACTTTTGGGACTGCTTGCATAAGCAGCCATAGACAACCTCAAAGCCACCCTAAAAGCAAATAATAACAAGATTTTGAGTACTTGTCCGAAAGTAAAGATAATCTAGGGGACTTATATGAAAAAATAAAGGGCTTAAAAGAAAACTAATATTATTTCAGATCCAACAAGTGTTTGTTCCTTGTCGTTCCATTCCAGCTCCTCCCAATAACGAACTAATTCCCTCTCTCTCTCCTCCTCACGGTCAAACACTGTTCCTTCGAGATGGGGAGCACCATTAGATGAGAGTAAATCTCCACCGTCGGATCCATGACCGCCAGACCACCACCGTTGCCGCCGTCGTCGTCGGCGTCTTCGTCGTCGTCGGCGGCGTTCGAAGACAACCTGAAGGGCTTCATCCTCGCGCTCGCCTCCAGCGCCTTCATCGGCGCCAGCTTCATCTTCAAGAAGAAGGGCCTTAAGCGCGCCGGTGCCAACGGCGCACGCGCAGGTCAGCCAGCAAACCCTAAAAGAAGCCCTAACCCTAGTTTTTCTCCTCCTTATTGTTCTCCTCCTCCTAATTTCAGGAGCGGGTGGGTATGGGTATCTCATGGAGCCGCTATGGTGGGTGGGAATGATCACCAGTAAGCAACTTTTAGCTATGTCTATTTGTCGATTTTGAATTCTACGAACTTTTTGTTGATTTTTTTTTTTTTGGGAAATCTTGTAGTGATTGTCGGGGAAATAGCAAATTTCGTGGCGTACATATTTGCGCCGGCGGTGCTCGTCACGCCGCTCGGGGCGCTGAGCATCATTGTCAGGTTGGCCGAAAATCCCTGCCCGGAAGTTATTTTTAGGAAAGATCGAATTTTTATTTGCTTTTTAGATTCGGGCAGTAAAATCTGACACGATGAATTGTTACAAAATGGATGGGTTTTAATGGTTTTCTGGTTCGAATTAGTTCGTAATCGTATATATTTGTTGAACTCCTTCGTTATTCACAATTAAGAAAACGTTAAAATTATAATTCTTAATTTGTTCGGATTGAATTGGATTGGATTGGATTGTATATAGCTTCTGATTATTGATGGTTAGAGGCTCATTCCACGTTTCATCGTCATAATCATGTCGGGTAAGGAGCATAGAAAAGCTCCATAAAATACTTGATGGGGCTTGTCAGATCAGCTATCGACCTAGCATCAACCTTCAAAGCTGGTTCAATTTCTAGCCTGGATATCTATCCTACCTTATCGCAATGAAATTTAAGCTCATGCAACAAGGAGCACCCTCCATCTTAACCTTAGGCTATAAACATTCTAGACAAATGGATGAAATGATACGATTTTCTATAGGGAGATGCATTCGTCGATATGACTGATTAAGCCAAGCGTGAAAAAGGAATGTCATTCCCATGCTCATTGGTCATTAGCATTTGGTTTTCTTTCTTCCTTGATTCCCAACTGTTTCTTTTGGGCTAGTGCTGTTTTGGCACATTTCATACTGAGAGAGAAGCTCCAGAGGATGGGAATATTGGGGTGTGTTCTCTGCATAGTGGGCTCCACCATGGTTGTTCTGCATGCGCCGGAGGAGAAAACTCCAACCTCGGTGGATCAGATTTGGAACTTGGCAATTCAGCCTGGTACATCTTCGTGGATGTTCTTCATTTCTGGTTCACTTTTTTATTTTATTTTAAATTTAGGTTAATTTGTTGGTGTATTGTTTTCAGCATTTCTCTTGTTTGCGGCATCGGCAGCTGCGATATCTTTGGTACTGATGTTGCATTGCTCTCCTCGATATGGGAGCACAAACATAATGGTGTACTTGGGAATTTGTTCTCTAATTGGTTCTTTGACGGTAATCTTTTAGTGATTCTTATTGCTCATAATTCCGGTACGCAATATGTTATATTTGTCAGATATCTAATTTTATTGGCAATATCAGGTGATGAGTATAAAGGCCATAGGAATTGCCATCAAGCTAACTCTAGAAGGCATTAACCAAGCTGGTTACTTTCAGACATGGGTGTTTGCTATGGTGGCAATCTCATGCATTACTATCCAGTTGATTTATTTAAACAAGGTAATGAATAAGTTTTTTTTCGTATCTCTAGCTGCATTTTAGTGCCATCCTGGTGCCCTGTAAATATAGCATTTATCAGTATAGCATAGTTTCATTTCTCATGCCATGGACACGAATTCAACATGTTGTAATGCAGACACCGCGACACACACGCCACTGACTTTTGCTTGCCTAGTGTATTTTTTAGTCTGTTGCACGCAATGGAGGAGCAATTCATGCAGAGCAGTATAACTGGATGCTAAGCCTATGCTTTTCTGGTCATCTTATCTTAATAACTTGACATTGCTTTAGCGTGTAGACTATTTACAGAGATCAGGTGTTGGTCGGCTGATATGTGTGGCTGCTTTGTATGAAACTTTGAGGAGTTGTTTTTTTAATCTTCTAATTTTGAATTTTGTCTTTAATTTGGACGAGACATGAAGGCACAAAATAATGCTAGATCAGTGTTCCATCAGCCCATCAGAAAATGCATGACAAAATCATTGACGGCTGACCCCTCTAGTATCTGCCTATCTTGCTGATGCCAGATTTTTTTTTTGAATTTTGTATGTGTTATAGCCTAAAACTGTCTGAAATTAGCTGACCTATCAATATTATTTAAAATCGAGAGAAACAAGGCCGGATTTTGGTTGCTTTTAAAGTCCAGGATTAATATGGTTTATTGGCTATTAACTTTAGCAAATTTATCATGTTATGATGTAATAGAAATAATATATCATACTATTATGCATTTATTCACCAAGGCCAATTTAATGGTAAATAAGTAGTTAATGAAATTATGCTTTAACTGTAACCTTTCATTTATTATATTTCAATGAAGTTTGTAACATCTTAAAAAAAATTTAAGTAGCTGATCCCAAACATTTGGGATAAAGGTTATCTTCTTGTTAAAATATTTGAAGTGTCAAACCCTGAAAACTCCGACCCAATACCGACAAAACTACATATAACAGTGCTTATAAACAGTATAATCCCAACACATATACGCCATTTCCAAAATATTTGGTCAAAGAATTGAAACATGTAAAAACAAGATCAGTTTCATCATGCAAAGAACTAGTGGCTTTGCATTGCTTGCCATCAACAAGTTACTGGTTATTGTTATTTCTCTACTTGTTTGTTGTGCGAAAGAATTATCTTTTCAGCAGATATTGTTTCACCTTGTAAGTTATAACTAGTTCAATAAGAATGCACTACTTGAAGAAACTTAATTATGCTAATGACTTCCATGGTCACTGTTGGAACAAGTAAATATTTAACCCTTAACCCTCTCAACAACTCCGGACTTAAGGTGCAATGGAAGGGACTTTGACATGATATCAGAGCAGTCTGGGTTGAACTCTAACTGGCACGCATTTTGAGCCCATTTAAGCAAAGTATACTGCTGTATGAATCCAGCTCCCAGCCTGTAAAATGGGCCTTTGACCTGTGGGAACATGATGGAACAGTTAAATATCTTGAACTGATTTAAACTGTCTGAAATTAGTTGAACTTGCCAATTTTGGAGTTATGGCACAGTGTAAGAAACTTAAACATTACCTTGATCACATTTACTTATAATCTATTTGCCTCTTTGCTTTCAGAAACTGTCAATATGATTTTATGTTTTTCTTGATAAAGTGTTATATTGTTGATCTAAAAACAATATTGTCAGTTGTTTTTCTTCGCTGGTTTAGCTACACATCTTAGTGTGTTCTTCCATGTGCAGTGATTATTTTCTTTATTTGAACTTATATCTGATTTTTCTTAGCCTCAAATGAAATAATTCCTGATTTGTTCCTAACATTTCAGGCATTGGATACTTTTAACACTGCCGTGGTTTCTCCCATCTATTATGCCATGTTCACAACTTTTACAATTTTAGCTAGTGCTATAATGTTCAAGGTATGTCAAAATGTCATTGCAGTTAGTGTAATTTGCTAGCTTATAAAAAAGAGAGTTAGTGTATATTTCTTTGCACAAGTCTTAACCATGTTGCTTTGCTATAGGATTGGTCTGGACAAAGTGCGAGCAATATAGCATCAGAGATTTGTGGATTCATAACAATACTTTCTGGAACCACCGTCTTGCATTCCACAAGAGAGCAGGATCTATCTTCCAATACAGGTAAGTACATTCTGATCTCATGGGTTTGTTGAACTATTTTGCTAAGTCAGTCATGGGGATCTGGTGAAACGTCTTTGTCTCTTACTTGACTTTATTACTTAGTTCTCTTAGTTACAACATTTTATAAGCAAGTGCTAAGTGTATAAAGTTTAGGAAAATTTACTATAAATTACTCTGGGAAGTGATACAATTTAACTTGATTGCCCATTCAAGCATTTGCTTAGTAGAAATGGCAAGCATGGCACTTCCACCCATAACTGGATGTCAATTTGAAAAGTGATCTTTTTGGTTCGGACAATTTGAAGCTCCTCACTGAACCGGATGTCCACTTCAAGACAACTGGAAATCTGTACACTGTAAATCCAGTTATTTCCTGCTTTACTCTCCTTGCTTCTGCATCTACTTTGAGAACTCCCACCAGCTCTTGTACTCGACTTACTCCACCTCATTGCAAATCCATTAACAACCCAAGATCCTCTGGAACAGTTCCATGAAAATCCATATAGATTTATTGGCATTGGATTCACAGAGGTGTCCAGGTCGCCTCATGCAAGAGACATGGTTTATATCCGCTTAGCACTTGTTCTTGCGAGTTCCGCAAATCTTGAATATACACCATGGGAGAATTTTGTACACTACACTTGTTACCAAATAAGTAAACATTTAAAGCTTTAAACCTACGTGGTAAAGTACTAGGGTTTATTACAGTTTTAAGGGTACATTATGTCAAATGCATTAACCTGATCCTTCTTTTATCAAACCATTTAATATAGTGAATATTCAAACCCTAGTTTTGCTAAAACTTTTTATTGTTTCATGGAGTTCATTACATCAGAACATATTTTCATATTAGCAACATATTAGCAAGTGCTGTATGTTATGTGGATGGCATTCCTTATTGTTTAGCTTGTCTCATAGAGATGAGTCCAATTCTCTACAATAATTCATTTCGTCTCACCTCGTCCTCTAGACTCTTTTCTAGTCCAATTTCACATGGAGGGTACTCTTTGGTTTCACGATCTTAAACTACATGACAAAAAAGTGGTCCACCTACGAGCCAACTAGTTTTTTTTTTTTTAGGTTTTTATTGGAGACCCTCTTTCGCATAGCTATCTTGGCTAGGAATCTGGCACCCCACCTGCAGAGAGGGTTGAGCAATGTCATAAGACCTTTTCAATTCTTTTGTAGAGCTTTCTTGTGCTCCGTAGTGGATCCGATTCTTATGGGAGAAGACTTGGAAGTTGATCGTGAGCAAGTGCCTTATGTGGGGCATCCACTCATGGAACTTACAACATGCTTCTAAGCTTCTAAATTCAATCTCTCTTCCTTATTGAAGGAAGAGAGCCACTCCATGCTTAACAATAGGCGGACTCATAGTTAACTGCTACCTTGTCCTGGTTCGGAGTATGTGTTATTCAAAGGGGTCTCCATGTAGGATGAACCTCTAAATTTCTTTGGGCGTGAAAAAATCACAATTAATGTGCAAAATACAAGCACACATTTGAAGGACAGAAGTCAACTTCTATCCATATGCAAGAACAGGCGTAGATTTTGCCAGGAAAAATGGATTCAAAAGCATGTAGTTTTATCCGAGAAAATCATCGTGGTTGAACAATGATGAAGCTTGTTTTTGTTGCTTTTTAAACGTTTATGCAAGCCTGATCAATGGACCACAATGTCAATAACTTGAAGCTAGCCAACTTAGGTTTATGGTTAAGTTACTCGCTTCTTAGGTGCTATGGATTGGTCAAATAAAGGCAAAAAAATTAGTTTATATTTCAACTGGGACCAGTTTAGAATGAAACAAAGAAAAGGTTGAATTTGTTGGGTTGGGGGGGGGGGGGGGGGGGGGGGATCTTTGGATGGAAATTTGATGAAAATAGAGAGAAAAGAAATGCATGAAAAAATGTAACAAGTAATTACTAAAAAGTTTATTATTTGCATATTATCTCCATACTGATAAAGAACCTCTCTTCTCTGCTCGACTCCAACCCTAAGAAGCATGGACACTCTTCATGCCGTGTCCATGTCATGTCGGACATATATCGGACACACATTGACACTCCAAAATGCACTAGAACACATCAAAATAGGTGCCTAATCCATGTCGCCGTGTCTAAAACATGTCGTGTCAAATCTGTGTCCGTGCAACATCCCCACCTTAATCATCACATAGCTTCACATATGAGAAGAACGTGAGAGGTTCCACCTTTTCATTCATTGCTTCCTTAAGAGAGTCCACTACATTAAGCTAATGTTCAACAATCCTACCCACTACTTGACAAAAAATTTACAAATAACAAACGTGTCTTTCATGTACGTGAAAAATAATAAATGAATTCATGATAATATAAGAGAGAAGGAATAGGTAAAAAAAAACAGAAAATGGATGTCTGAGAATGAAGACTAGTGACAGAAATCAGTGGAATGAGGAGTATAAGACTTGCTCTACAAGGATACTGATACTTATGACATTCAAAAGCTTAGTATTTCACATGGAAGAGAAATCTTTACATGGAAGAGAAATCTTTACTAGTACCACTGAAGATAATTTGAAGTCTTAAAAATTTCAAGAAAATGTAGAGTTCTTAGTTCTCTGCGTACTACAATCATAGTTCATATTCATCAATGACATAAAAAAAAAAGTTGGCAGTTGTTAAATTGTTCACCATTAACTGCTTTATATAGTGATCTTTTTGACAACCATATTTCTATCAGCTGAATGGACGGTGTTGAACAGATCTTGGTCAGATTCTTACAGTATATGATTATTGGAAAAAATGCAGATATATATACTCCACTCTCTCCTAAAATATTCTGGCACGTTCAAGGGAATGGCGAACTAGTGAAACACAAGGAGGACGATCTATTATCTCCAGAATTCATCACTGTTGTGCGCCAGGACTACTTCACTTAGAATTCTTTGCTGGCTCATCATTTCTGAGCTCTCATAGCCATCAGAGTGCTGATGACAGATGTGTCAGTTTCCATTGCATGACCAACTCGAATTACCCGGAGAAATCAGCAATCCCTGGTGATGTCCATCAAATTTCTCAAGATTCAACAGAAATCACCGAACCTACCAAAGTATTCTATGGGTTAGTGTAGGTATCCAATTTTTGTAGCAACACACAGGAAGAAGCTAGAAATGAAGGTAGCAGCCTGATGAGATTTGTTTGCGAACTGGGCAATTTTATTTTCTATTTTTACATTATTTGTTTGAAGGGGGAGTCAATGACACATCTATCTGTTTGTAACAACGTAGCTTGTGTGTTTGTGATTTATTTGTATTATAGGAAAACCTAACTAAGGACTAGTTGTAGATTGCGTGTTGTATCACTTTGAATGTAAGTTTAAATTTGCAGTCATTTTTGTTTGTTATTGTAAATCAGTCTACAATTTTCCCATGTAAAGGGGTCTATGACTCTATTAGTTATATTTGCCAGTCTTCGCTTCTTTTAAGGAGAGAGCAAAATGTAGGCTGATACAACCTTTTATTTCTTACTCCTACTCTTTCCAACCTATGGCTGTGACTTGGACTGTACATCGGTTGGTGGTCGATCTATTTGGTCACAACCGCAGCCAAACCGAAATCATTCGGTTGTGAAATAATGGTAGTCGAATCAAACCCCTATCAATTTGTCGGTTTAGTTTTGAACCCGATCGACTTGGTTTGGCTTGGCTTGCCTGAAGGGTTATGATGGATTTGAGCAATCTAATAACTCATTTATATCATTTGATCATTCCATCTCCAATAAACATAATAGCACATTTCCATAATTCTATTTCCGAAAAAAAAAAAATCTAAAAAGTAACAAACAATAAGGCAAAATAATAAAAAAAACATAAGGTTTATTGGTTGATTGGTTTGGTTCGATTTTAACAGTTTTTGATATTATCAATTTATTGATTGGACCAAACCGTTCGGTTATTGAGAACACACAATTGACCCAACCTAATCAGTCCATTGGTTCGATTAAAAATTGACCGGTTCGGTTTGGACCGGATTGGTTCAATCGTTAGGCCCAAATTTGCACAGCCGGAGCTGTAACAGTACTGCGAATTTCTTTTTGCTTACAAAGAATATCCCAGAAATGTGACACTGGTAGCAAGTTCACGAAACAGAAAAAGAACTGCTCAAACATCCGTCTATGAGAAATAATAATCATCAGGGACGAGGTGGTGTTAGTGAGTCAAGAAGTAGGTAATTACAGAGACGACACATAGTTACATTTGTGTTTGAGACTAGGCATTTTCCGAAACTTATATTTACTGAACTACAAAACTGCAAACAGGACACGACAGAGGACACGTGAGAGCGTGTCCCTGACCATTGGATACAAACTAGGCATGTATAACCCTGGGCGCCAAAATTAGAAATGTAAATGAATAACTAAGGGTCTGCTTGGTAACGATGTTTTTATCGGTTTTGGGATATTTTTGAACCGACCGTTTACGAAAATTTCTGTTTGATAATTTGTATGAGACACTGGTTTTGGTCGGATCAAAACCCCCAAAAACTGGTGTATGTGGTGGTTTTATAAACATCCCAAAATCGATAGATTTTGATTCGATAGATTTTGAACGATTTTATTAATTTTATTTCATTTATTCTTGTAAAAGTTTTTTAAAACCGTTCGTTACCAACCATGTATTGTATTGGTTTAAAAGTCGCTACTTAAAATCACTCAAAATTGGACCTCTCATAACCGGTACTCTAAAAATACCGCATAACCGCTACTTCCATAATTGTCAAGCATACCATAAAAGTTATATGCATCTCACTTATCCGTCCATTTGATAAAAATAAAAAAAATTACAAACACCATTTATGAATTCTCCAAATAGTATTGGCATCCTTCAAAGTTGTATGTTGAACTTAATTTCTTTGTATTTCCTTTCATATTACTTGGTAAATTTGGTCGGCATCGTCGAGATTTTTAATTCGTTGGTTCTATGCTAATACTTGTACATTATATATATAAGATGCGTAGCCAAAATTTGACCGTACATACTTGGTAGTTGAATCTTTGGCGACACTACATAATCATGTGTTATGTTAAAGTTACAATTCTTACAAAATGGTTCTATGGTGTAGTGGTTAGCACTCCAGACTTTGAATCTGGCGACCTGAGTTCGAATCTCGGTAGGACCTTATTCTCTAAATTTTATTTAGATTATTTTGTTTTCAATAATAGTAAAACTTAAAATGTTGTTTTTTATAAATAAATGATTTTTCCACCTTTGATACGTTTGAAATTTATTGTACATTGTATTATATGACTTTGGGTCCACTGTCTTTCAACTTCCACCATTTATAAATGGAAGAAATAATATATTCCGTGGCTTAATTCACTGACCATCTACCATCCAGTCGGGATCTTATATTTCTTTTTGGTAACCAAAAGAGTCACTCGATCTTTGAAGCCCGTCCATCAACGCGTACACAATGAAGCTGGCAGTCTTTGATTTGTAACATGTTATCAACTATCAAAGTGATGAATTTCTAACTATATATGCAGTTAAGACTGAGCTGTGGAAAGCGATAATTGTTGCTGCAATTTTCTCTTAAACAACATACTCTCCTACGTTGGGCTCTTCACAGTACGGAATCTAGAACTGGACACACGGATCCAGGATCCACGGTTCCGACCTGTCCCGATCCGTATATTGTTGAAACAAGTCGGTTTCTAAAAATTTATATCTAAACGGATCGGGATGGGACGGGACATATAAAATAAACAGGACGGGACAAATTCTATTTCCAAAATAAACAGGACCCATCCCGACCCGTTTATACTGAATGAAAAAAAAATGTGTCCTGTAAAGTAATCATGTTTGCTTGATGGAAGAGTTTGTGTGGAGCTTGAGATCATAGTTTGAAGTATCGGCCGATACCGATACAGTTTGGCATGTCCCGATCCGATACCGACTGATATCCGATACTGACCGATACCGACATTAGAGGTCTCTTTTTCGGTCAATTCGGCAAAGAAAATTGAATTAAAAAGACAAATTAGCAAGGGTGTAAAAATATAGTAAGGTTGTAAAAGCATATAAAAGAGAAAAACTTATCTATCGTATATAAATCAATCGACAAGGGTGACTACTATTTCATTCAATTTCAAAAGTACTAAGAAACAACACTGGAAATACTTTAAATTGTGCATAAATGTATAAAATATATTTTCTAAAATGTTAATAATTTACTAATAGTCGTTTGCTTTCCGATACCAAAAAATTCGATATTTCGATCCGAAACTGCTGATACTACGGATACTGCCGATCCCGATACTTGTAGGAATGGTCCGATATCGATTCCGATACCGATTCCGATACCGATACTTTTAACCTTACTTGAGATGTGTGCGTGTACACAAATTCTTCCATCCCTAAAGCTTGGGACAATTCTTTCATCCCAAGCTCCACACATATTACGAGTTCCACAGAAATTAATTTGCTTAGATGCCATATTTTAATTCTCACATCCCAAGCTTAAAAATAGGCGGTTACTAATTCAAATTAATTTGTTGCTTCATTTTAATGTGTGGAGCTTGGGATGGAAGAATTCTTAGAATTGTGCATGTGCACTATTGACCACTAAGGGATCCTGATTACTATGAAGTTGCTCATTTTTCATGGTCATTAGCTTCCTGGAGTTGCTGCAGCAACAACTGCCTGCCCATTAGGTGAATTCTGAAGCTATGTTATGCTTGTCTGCAGCAACTGCCTGCCCATTAAGTGAGTTGGAAAGTGATATTTGAATATGTAAACTGCAGCTGGAAATTGATTTTCGAACTCTATCTAGTACAATTTTGTTTAGGACTAGTTTTGTATATGTCAAAATTTTTGACCTGTTTAGACCGGGAGGTTGTTCCGGATTGAACCCATTTCAAACGGACTAAATCTATTTCGGTTCCAAAAAAAAATTAGCCCGTTCTGTCCTGTCCTGTCCTGTCCTGTCATAAAACGGGTCCGTCCGAATCCACAAAATTTGGGTCCGGTCCGAGCCGTGCCCATCCCTAAGTGGTATGTATATAATTCAAAACTTGAAAGATCCATTATTTGCAAGTAAAAGCTTAAAGAAAAAGAAAAAAAAAAGAAAGAAAGAAGAAGCCAAACATGAGGTACTATAACAAAGTAACAATTTCAAAGTGTGCTTTGGCTTTAGAATCAACTGTGGAGTGCACTTTATGCAAAAGATCCACATTCAGCAGTCCCCTTCGAATAACAAAATCATCAAAATCATCAAAGTATGGCAAGCCAAGAGGTCATGGCCGCGGTAACACGAACAACGGCAACGCGTCCGGTGGCACGCACGACAAGAAGGATAAGTGCCACAATTGTGGCATCTACGGCCACTGGGCGAAGGACTGCCGCAAGCCGAAGCGCGATGAGCGCGCCAATCTGACGCAAGTCGACGACGATGATCCCGCACTGATGATGGCGCAGGAGTACATGCTCGCCGAGACCGTCGTGGGCACGACCAACAATGTCGTACTCGACAAGGTGCACGCTCAGGTGCTTCTGGGCCGTGAGGACGACCACCACGGCGAAGCATGGTACCTCGACACCGGCGCCAGCAACCACTTGACGGGCTGCAAGGAGGTCTTCGCCGAGCTGGACACTAGAGTCACGGGCTCCATCAAGTTTGGGAACGGATCTGTCGTCGACATCCGAGGGCATGGCACGGTGATGTTTATGTGTCAGAACAGCGAGCACCGCGCCCTTACCGGCATCTACTCTATCACGAAGCTACGAAGCAATATCATCAGCCTTGGGCAGCTCGATGAGAACGGCTGCCAAATCTTGATCGAAGGCAGCGTACTCTCGATTCGAGATCGTCAGCAATGCCTCCTCGCCAAGGTAAAACGTGTCCGAAACCAACTGTACATTCTATCTCTTGATGTTGTACAACCAGTGTGTTTAGCAACATGACTCAATGACGATGCATGGCGGTGGCATGCACGGTTCGGCCACCTCAACTTCGAAGCACTCAGGAAGTTAGCTCGCGCGCAACATGGTGCACGGGCTACCATAGATCGAACACGTCAATCAAATCTGCAATAGTTGCCTTGCCGGGAAGCAGCGTCGTACCCATTTCCGCAGGAGACCAAGTACCGTGCTGACAACCTGCTAGATCTCGTTTACGGTGATATCTGCGGGCCGATCACACCGGTGGCACCCGGTGGTAAGCGCTACTACTTGCTCCTCGTCGACGATTTCAACTACTACATGTAGTTGACGCTACTGGGTTCGAAGGATGAAGCGCCGACAACCATCAAACATTTTCAAGCCCACATCGAGGTGGAAACATGGTGCAAACTGCGCACGCTCCGTACTGATCGTGGGGGCGAGTTCACATCCGTAGCATTTGGCGAGTATTGCGCGAGCCTAGGCATCAAACGACAACTCATAGCGCCGTACTCACCACAGCAGAACGGCGTCGTCGAGCGTCGGAACCAGACGGTCGTCGCGATGGTGCACAACCTTCTGAAGGCAAAGGATATGCCAAGAAAGTTCTGGGGCGAGGCGGTCACGACGGTTGTCTACATCCTCAATTGCTCGCCGACACGGAGCGTCGACGACAAGACACCGTACGAGACATGGCACGGACACTAGCCAAGCGTGTACTTCCTCCGCACATTCGGCTGTATCGCACACGTCAAGGTGGTCAAGCCAAACTTACAGAAGCTAGAAGATCGCAGCAAGCACATGGTCTTCATCGGCTACGAGCCCGACACCAAGGCATACCGGGTATACGAACCCGCAGGCAAGTGCGTGCACGTCACATGCGACGTTGTCTTCGACGAGGAAGCCAAGTGGGACTGGGGCATGCAAGACAACGTAGGTAAGACATTTACTGTTGAGTATACTATGATCCCCATACCACATGTTGAACACGCAGGCACGCCGGTGCACGGGGGTGGCGATACATCAACACCAGTGGCACCCAGTCCAGGGCCGTTGACGCCGGCATTCAGGGCAAAAACATCCGACTCGGTGGTACAACGTGGAATGGAATTTGTCTCGCTACCCACCAACGCCTAGGCCATGCTCGACGTCGATGACGACGGGTCACGCAAGTACATGACCTTGGCGAGCTTGCTTGACACGACCACCGTCCGCGAGCTCGATGTCGACGAGCTGCTCCTAATGGTTGACGAGGAACCTGCCACTTTCTTTGTGTAACGCCCCGCAACCGCACGGTACATTACGCTGAGTCGGATTGAATAAAACAATAAGCTGGTTACATTTGATTTGTTGGATTTTGGGAAGAAGTATTGATTTAGTTGGTTTCATGTGCAGATGGCTAGCGGAGTTCGATGGAATTCAGGTGTTCGTTCAGAGCAGTACTGAGATAGCTGGGTTGGAATGATAATGCCATCTTCTTTAGTTCGATCGGTCGGATGATTTGTAGAGCACGACCTACTCGTACGGTCATACCAGTTGAGTAGATCGTGATTTGCATCGGACCACGGGTTTAAGGGATCGACCGTATCGACAAGACATGATGCTTAACGGGATCAAACAACGTGAGTAGGCTCTTTCCCTTCTCCTCTACTCCTTCATGTCTAATAATATGGAAAACACGTAAAGTCTTGAACACTTTGGCTGAAACTTGGAAATCACTACACTGAGGCGTGCATAGAGTGTACGTCGTTTGCTTGGATAGGATTGTGGTTTGAATTGGTTTTCGCGTTGGATAAGTTGGAGCTAGAGTTGGATTATCTTGGGACAGTTGGTTGGAGAAATAATTGGAATTATGCTTGGACAGTTGGAATGATACTTTGAGGCATTGGGAATATCGGGAATTCGGACGAGCGAGCGTGCATCCGTGCATGAGTATCATTTGGGCGCTTTGTCAAGCAAAGCGTGCAGTTGTGGTTCGAAATCGAACAACTGCATCGGCGAGGGCATTGTGCCACTGTTGGGGCATTGTGACATGGGATTGTTCTGAGCGAGGGGTGTTGCACCAATTGGAAATACTTTGGTGAGAAGCGACATTGTGCCTATGGAAATAACTTGAGATTTGTGCCTTGGGCAATATGTTGGAAGAATGGTTATGGATGTTTTGGTTGGGTAATTGGTTGAACGAGTCTAGGATCGTTTGGTGGGGCGAGAACGTTCGATCCTCTCGTCATACCTACTTGGTATCTGCATGTCACGGACAACCTGTGTTGTACATGGTTTCGTTTCCTCGAACGGGATGGACTCCGGGGCACCAGGACCGTTCGGCCATGGAGGAGACATGGGTATCGCGTCTTGGGCGCGGTGCCAGTAGTCCGATACCACCCGGAGGGAGTAGTTGCCCAGCCCTGGATCGGGTAGGACTGCCTATTGATTAGTCCGATCAATGTCCTTTATGGCTTGGCTAGTGACTTCATATAGATAAGAGTTGGTTTGCTTTTCTTTTGTTGGTTTGGCTTCGTGTAGGCGCGACCACCTTACCTCGGCAAGAGTGTGCACTTTGAGATTGGATTGTAAGTTTTGGTTGAGGATGGATGTTGAGGCCCGACTGATGGTTTGATATGTTATCGTGTTGCTTGGGATTTGAGTAGGACGGTTTGCATGCTAGTTTCCTTCGAGTTGGTTATATATTGCTTGTCGATTGGATTGAGTTGAATGCTTGCATGCTTAAACTGCTTTACAGCTTTCCTTAACATGTCATCCCTATGCCATGAAATGAATCTAGGATTCAACTAGAAATATCACCATATAACTGTTTGCATTCACTATTTTACTTAGTGTCGGCTTAGACGAGTGGGTTACCCCACTCACCAGTACGGTTGTGTACTGACCCACGTTTGTGGGCATTATTTCAGGTACGCAGGTGTAGTGGCGCTGCTTGGATATACGGGATATGATGTATGAACTGTAAGTACCTTTGTGGATTAGAGAAAAGAGCAAGAATATTTCATCGCCTTTGAGGCAATCGCCTTTGTGGCATTTCATTTAGACCCTATCGAGAGCTTCGATGCGTATTACTCTGATGTGTGCTTGGTACACAATACTTGACTTTCGTTGCAACTTGGTCGTTTCGATGATAACTTTGGTGTTTGACAACATCGTCTTGTACGAGCGCAACTCCAGGCTCGTACGGCATCACGTCCCGATGAGAACGATTATCCTGCGGGAGAGCTGCAACGTGGTGATTCACGTTCAGCGGGGACTATTGAGCTTACGGGAGATTGAGGCGTGACACTTTGAAGCCGAGAAACACCGATGTTGGCGCCAAGCGATGCTTGAGAAGATGAGCTCCATTGAGGAGAACCGTACATGGCACCTCGTAGACCTCCCACCCGGCCACCGTCCGATCAGTTTGAGGTAGGTCTACAAGCTCAAGAAGGACGAGCATGACGCCGTCCTCAAGCACAAGGCGCGACTCGTGGCAAAATGATATGTGCATAGGCAATGGGTGGACTTTGAGGAAGTGTTCACGCCGGTTGCTGGTCTCGAGTTCGTATGTTTGTTGATCGCACTCACCGCACATGAGGGGTGGGCGTTGCACCATATGGACATGAAGACGGCGTTCCTCAACGACGACCTTAAGGAGGAGGTGTACGTCGCCCAACCTTTCGGCTTTGTTATCGAAGGACAGGAGCATAAAGTGCTAAAACTTGACAAGGCACTGTACGGGCTGCGGCAAGCACCGAGGGCTTGGAACACCAAGCTTGATAGTTGCCTACTGTCACTTGGTTTCCACCGGAGTGCACATGAGCACACATACACGCAACAAAGGTCCAGCTCGCCTACTTGTGGGTGTGTACGTCGACGATCTTATCATCACCGGAACGGACCCACAAAAGATTGCCAAGTTCGAGGAGGAGATAAAGGCCTTGTTCAAATGAGCGACTTGGGATTGCTCACCTTCTACCTCGGCATCAAGGTTCAGCAGTCCAATAGTTTTATCACCCTCAATCAGGAGGCATATGCGCTCAAAATCTTGGAGAAGAGTGGCATGGTGGATTGCAACCCGTGCCACATCCCCATGGAACCAAGGTTCAAGATAAGCAAGGTGAGCTCAGCCCCTTCGACTGACGCCACATCCTACAGGAGCATCGTCGGGAGCCTCCGGTACTTAGTGCATACGCGCTCAGACATCTTGTACGCGGTGGTCTACGTAAGTCGGTTCATGGAGAATCCGACCACCGAACACCTTGCTGCCGTCAAGCGCATCCTTCGCTACGTCACCGACACATGTCACTTTGGTTGTCGCTACGCAAAGAAGGTGGAGGAACCACGACTGATCGGCTACAGCGACAGTGACATGGCTGGTGACATCGACACCCGCAAGAGCACCACTGGGGTATTATTCTTCCTCGGTCGTAGCCTCATTAGCTGGCAATCTCAGAAGCAGAAGGTCGTGGCATTGTCATCCTGCGAGGCCAAGTACATTGCCGCGACAACGGCGGTATGCCAAGGCATTTGGCTTGCAAAACTCCTTGGTGACTTGAAGAACAAGGATGCCGACAGCGTCATGCTCAAGGTAGACAACAAGTCTGCCATCTCCCTCAGTAAAAATCCAGTCTTCCATGACCGAAGCAAACATATTGATATAAGGTATCATTTCATTCAGGAGTGTGTCGAGAGAGGGAAGGTTGAGGTCGAGTACATCAACACTGAAGAGCAGCTCGCAGACATTCTTACCAAGGCGCTCGGACGAGTCAAGTTCATTGAGATGAGACAGAAGCTCAGCGTCATAGAGATGAATCTCATGCAACAGACTTAGTGGATGATTTGCTAGAGTTAATCATGTTGAGGATGTTGTTATTTGGGTTTCAATAAATCACAGTCTTTAGGATTTCTGTTATTTTATCTATGCTTTTGGTTTGTTTTGATTTGTTATCACTTAGTTAGAATATGGTTAGAGGGTGCTACTTTTATGCATTCTGTTAGAGTTGTAAATGACTATTTAAAGGCCAAGTTGAGGTTGAACATACACACAATTTATTCTGGTCAAGAATCAAATACTCTTCTTTTCTTTCAAGATTTAGGACTCTCAAGAAAATTAAAATACCTCCACTTATATCAGATGCTACTTTACTGGATGGTTCAGAGCTAGCTGCATCTCTTGAAAAACTGTTCTGGCTGCCTTCATGACATCTTCTTTACCTACATTATCAGCAGATGCTGCACTTTCCTCGAGCCTATAGTTGGTTTTCTCAAATCATAATTTAATATTAGCTTTTTTAAGAAATAGTTGGGTACAATTTTCAAAGAAATTCTCTCCTCTCTCTCCATTTTTCTCCCATATTTGGAAGAAAGAAAAAAATTAGAGGCGCCCACATTTTCCCCCCTCAAATTTTTTTTCTTCATTTTCATTCCCTTCTCAAACACCATCACTTTACATTTTTCTTCTATTTTTTTTCCCGCATCATTTTCCTTCTTCCTCTCCCCTCTCCCTTAAATTTAGCTCAGCTCATCGAGATTTTCCAATTCAGCTTCGACTTCCCTTTTCGGCTTTGCTCTTCAGACCTTCGATTTTTGTTGCCACTTGTTTCTTTAGATTGTTTTTTAATTTACAATAAAAGAATAATATTTGTTCTTGCACATATTTCTCTTGTTGATTGAATTTTATTTAACATGTATACGTACGATGACAATGTTATGCAATTGGGTTTGAGGCTTTGGACTCTAAATGTTATGGATTGATTTTAGGGATCGTTCTAAATTTGCGTTTTAATCTTTTGTTAAAATTCAAGATGGAATGACAAATGCTATATGAAAATTGGAATTAAATTTTGTTCGAGTTACCAGTACTTTATAGTTTTTCATCAACCATTTTTTTTATTTATTCCCAGAGTATTTTTTCTTTTCATTTCTCATCTTATATATAAAGATGATGTTTTGATTTTTTCTAATTATTTTAAGCAACATTTTTGTTTTGTTTTGAAAACTGATATTTAATTCATATATTTGGGTTATGATGGCATTATAAAAAAAATATTAAATGTTGATGTTTGGCTTAATTTATTATTAAATAAATTAAAACATTTGTATGACGTCTTAAATACAGTCCGGAGTAAACTAAAATTTTGGAACAGTAGCTTCTCAGCAAAAATCCACTTAAACTTAAAACTTAAACTTTCTTCCTGATTTCACATGATGACAGTAACGTTTCACAAGAAGAAGAAGAAGAAGAAAAAGCTGAAGTAACAATGTAAGGAGGAAATTTATTAGCAGAAGGAAAAGATCAGTAGTGCATGACAAAGCAGTCGTAGTGCACAATGACATCCTTAGTCTTGGTATCGACCCAGTGCGTTCTCGCCTGAACATATCCTCGGGCGAAGCGGAAGGCCCCGCTGCCTCCCACAACCGCCATCTCCCTCACCTTCTTGTACACCTCGTCCCTCCCCATCACAGTGAAGGTGCTCCCGTTGTACCTGCAGCATGCATGCATGCATGGTGAATCAAAAAAAATTTGTAGTTGTAATTGTCACATAGATTTATTTCATCTAAATGACACTGCTCTTGATACTTCTGGTGGGATTTTTTATTTTACCTTCCAAATGTCTACATCTTATCCCCATGAGCCACCAAAGGTCAAGTGCAACACAGAATAATCCTTAGGTTGTTGCCGAAATATTCATATATAAATAAGATTTTATTGAACCGTTTACTAATTTTTTTTTTTTGTTTTGTTGAAAGCACAAGTAATTTTAGATACCTTTGTGCATTTCTGTGCTTTCGGTACGTGTGTTCTTCAAAAACTTTCAGGAGTGAAGTAAATAAATTATCCAACACTAGTCACATATTGGCAATTATTTAACATGTCATTAGAAATTTGATTTAGTTGCGCTCTAGTGAAAATGCTCAGGGTTACTTCCTATTAAGTATTGAACTGGCGACTATTTCGTTTTTTCTTTATCCAGCTACCGTAGGTAATTTATTATAGTCATTTATTAAAAAAAAAATTTATTTTATTTTATTTGTACAACAAGGGTACCGCAGTATCTGAAATTGTTGAATGATAAATTTATCATTCCTGTACACCGTCCAGCAAGTGATCTTCTAGCTAACAGTTGTAATACTTGTACCATGTGGACATTTCATAATGGAAGCCACATTATATTATTTGCAGGAAGTACAAATTCTAATGAGAGTGAAAATTTTTTTTTTGGAGTAACCTATAATATCTACATGCATCCGTTTGCACTATAGTATGTCAGTGAAGAGAAATTTTCTTTCAAAAGGTTTTTCTCTGCTGGAGAATTGTTGGGAGAATTTTTCAAAAGTGCTAAGTGCATCACGAGGCCTTATCATTTATACATGTCAATATTATATATATATAGCTTATATAGTACTACAAAATTTGATATTGCTTTTATACATTCCTAGAAGAACAATACTTACAATGCCATGCATGTATGTTACGAATTTATAAAATTATTTTGGACGCTGATTAAAATAGCCTTATAGTACTAATTGTGTTCTCTGTTTTCCTTTCCTCCTTTATTTCACCCATTGAGTGGCCGATAAATGTAATTTCAATGTGCGAGGTAATTACTCTTTAAGCTACTAATCTCTGTTTCTCAAAGACAGAAGCATTAGAAATATTTTAATATTTTTAGTAATGGAGAAGCATATTAACGATGACGGTAATATAAATTTATTTTTGTACTCTCTTATTCCTAACATGACCTTTGTAATGTTCTCTCTCTAAGTCAGAAATATTAGAGATTGTGACTTGTTAGGAATGACTCAAACATATTAAGGAGAAGTGTTATTACTAAAGCCGAAATCAAAAAGTACAAATTGCTTCAATAATGTGGAAAGGTAAGATTCATATTTACACGTCACATATTTTATTCTTTATGTAGATGTTGAATAATACTTTTTCTTAATCAATTTACATGTTTGAAATGACCATAGTGTCATTATATTAGAATTTCTAGTCAGACAAACAATCTAAATATTGTGACAAAACAATATTTAGATTATGTTAAGCAAACATTGATTTGCGTATAATCGGTGATATTATAATTCCTTTTAGTCAAAAATGTTTTAAAGTAGAGATTAATTTGGGTACAAGCCGAAAGGGTCCTTCTGTCAAAAATGGTGTAAAGAGCCCTAAGTGACACGGTACTTAAGTGTCTTCGGACCACCGCTAGCTGAAAACCGGCCCCTACTGCTAACCCAATTTGATCAAAACTTGATAGACTAAAGATTTGTTAAGGATGATTATCAAATTTTATTTAAACTATTATTCTGGCTATCTAGACTGCCATATTGACTTAATACACAATTCTTGTGGAACATTAGATTGTCACAATGAGTGATTAAGATGAATACTCTAGTGCCAAACCATCAAAATTTAATGATTATCTTTTCAAGAGATAGCAGAGCTATATGTGATTTTTGCTCACTACCTTGGGGCTGATATCAGCAATTGATTGAATCATATATATGTTAAATAATTCTGATGACACTAAGCCTGATCTAAATGCTTTATCATAGTCATTTATTTTTAAATTGTGATAATCAATTTGCTTTAAGAACTACTAAAGCATGTTTCTGTGAGTTCTAAGATGAACATGTACCTGCAGCTGCGCATCAAGTCATAAAAAGCCTAAAAGGCAAAAATGTGGTTCTTGACTATAAAGTCATAAAAGAACTTTACATATCTTTTGACGAAGAGTCTGTCTACTCTTGACGAAGAGTATGTCTAGGACTTTGATCCTAGAATCATTGAGGGGGGTGGGGTTAAGCCCATAAGTAAGTCACCAGTAGTGGCAACCCAACCGAGTCTGATTGGAGATCCCAAAAAACCGGTTCAATGGGTAGAAACAAGCTGGACTTATGTGACTTTTATGGAACATTGACCCTAGATTAAAATCTCATTAAACTAATGGCCATGTGACTGTACGAGGTTGTACATTGATATCCCATCCCTATGGTGACAGTGTTCCGATGTGATCTGGTTACGATGAGTTTTAAACTCTTAATAGGTCAAAGCATTATTATGTAGGGTTGACTCCGATCACCAACCCTTTGAAGACTATCTATATGAGAGGTCGTGAAGGCCGCGACTATGAGACAGGGCGATCCAGACAACTCTCATGAATATGAAAAAGTGCGCATGACCAATCAAAAGCGCCGTCCCGATAGACCCAAGAACCTCTAGCGTACTATGTGTGCTATTATCTAAATCTGGTTCAAGAATTCTGATTCAAGGCATAGTCCATCAAGCATTTTTTCAGACAAAGACAATAGTCACTAAGTGATATTCAAGGCTGTAGTCCATCTCATCTATGCATAGTATATACTTGTTCAGAAATTCTCTATTCGCATTCCTTTGTTATCTATGTTTTCAGAACTTGGTTTTTTTTTTGGGAGGGGGGGGGGGGGGGGGGGGTGGTGATTGTTAGACTTGGTATTAACCAAGTGGCAAAACCAAGTCTTTACTTGACCGATTCCTTAGCTCTGAAAACAATATTGGTGAATGGGTTGGATGTCCTATTCTTATGGCCACTAATTTGCAACCATATTAGCTCCATGTGGGGTTGGAATGTATTATATATAGATCGCTTGTTCTCTCGGTTGGGTGTAATCTAATTTTGAAATAACCAAGCTGCTACTTTGATCTCCAATTCCAAAGCAAGCTACCTTTCCTACTTCCATTCTCGACCGTGTTCAATTTTTTTTGGGCAAATCTAAGTTCGGGTCGTTTCTCCTGGAGCTGTCTGCAGCGACGGGAAGCCGGTAGGAAGGAGATTTTACCACTAGAAAAATTCGAGAGGATGTTTGCATATAGACCTCGAATAAACTCTTAGGACAGTATTTCGTGCACGACTTTCTTGTAGATCGATAAATCTAACTCATTGCTATTTTGTTATTATAAATCGAAGGTAATATTCTCCAACAATGCCTCGATCCATAGTGTGGTTCACCCTCGTACACACAACACTGAGCCAACCAAAACAAGGAAAATGGCTACAGAACCGACAGGGGACCACATGTCAGCCGGAACGTAACGTGACCGCTCCCCATTAGACCCAATCTACTTGTTAGCATCGGCGCCCATCCCATTCCAAGGAGGGACCACTACCCTCACCCTCCGGCTGACGCAACGTTCCTCCGTCGGTCCATGAGACAACACTCAACATAATAACTAAGACATACAACTGTCATATCAACCCTCTATCAAAATACAAGAATTTGCTTCTTTTAATTGCTTGTCTAGTTTATTTAAATTTATCTTCTAAGACTTAAAAGTAGCTAACTTACTATGTGTAACGTTATATCGTATATATATCCATTGTTAAATAGAAAGAAAAAAAAAATTAACTAACATACATTCTTATGAGTTAAAATTAAAAATAAAATTTATAAATTTTTCGAACTATCTTAACATATAACCAATGACGAAACTAAGAATTAAGAATTATTCGAAGAGAAGGCTGAAGCAAAAAAATATCAATAAAAAAAAAATTTTTTTTAGCATATTGTGTTAAAACAAAATATTTTCAATAGTGCCGCTACTGAGATTCAAACTCAGCCATCCACAACCCCATACATAACTCTAACCACTACACCAAAGCAATTCCTTGTTACCTAGTAAAAGTGTTTTTTTTTTATGTTTAGTCCGGGCTAAAGCCCATGTCAGTCCAGCTTATGTTCCGTCACTGCATTTAACAAAACTAAAATATATTTAATATTCAAATTATTTTTAAACTAAGTACATGATATTATCTAACTAAACACATATCCAAAATTCTAAAAACGTATCTATAACAAATTTTAATTAAAATATAATCAAACCATATTTAAAATATTTTAATATAATTTAAATTTTATCTAATTTTTTTAATAATATTATAATTTTTTTACGTACAACGCACCTAAACGTGACTAGTTAAAAATAGAGTGACCTAGATAGAATATGTTATGAAGAATAATTTGATTTGATTAATGAGTTGTTCTATGAAAATTGTATTTATTTTAATTTTCATTCTTGAGAACAAAGTTATTAGTCGTCGTATTGATTGTATTGATCGTTGATCTAGCGATCAAGGTTTCGAACTGCATAATTATGAATCATACACATTAACCGCAAATTTTTCTTTTTCGAGATGTCTGACAATACGCACGAGACTTTGTACACGCTGCATTACATATCATTTGGGTCCACTATCCCCACAATTTAGACACTTATTCTGAAGGTAAAAGTTAATTGCTCACACACTCAATAAACTCCAAGGACAACAAATCAAAGATGTGTCCCTACATGGAAATGAGCTCTACATTTACTTTTGTTAGAATAAATATATAACTCTCAAGATCTTATAGCCGACAAAAACTTTAAATGCTAAGAGAATAATCTACCTTAACCTTCTTGCTGGGAATCAAGTCTACTGAAAGGGGGGGGGGGGGGGGGGGGGGGACAGAGTTCGGTCCGAACTCGGTGTGGTGTTCCAGAACCTCAAAGTCGAAGTCGGTCCGAGTTCGGTGTCGGCGGCGGCTGCTCGGGTTTTGGAGTTTTTAGGTTATATTTTGGACCGTTGGATGCTAGTGGACGGCTGGATCTCATGGTTGTCTATTTTTAGGGTTTTCTAACCCTAAAATAGGTTTCTCATCCTATAAATAGGGAGGAGGGTGAAGGCACAAAGGAGAAGCATATGTTGGAGATTTGGGGTGCTCGTCCACAAAAAATCTAAGAAAAAGTCCGTACTTTGCTCTTAGGACTTCGTCATCTAAGACAGAAGAAAGAAGGAGATCTAATCGATAAGTCGTCAACTTCGGTTAGGAAGATTGCTACGGGTTGGTGAGTGATTTCAATTATAAGCTCGTCGGAATGTTAACACGTTTCAGTGGAAGACAAAAGTCGAGGACAGACAGCCAAGACTCACGGCGAGGCTGATCGTTACAGATTTCGATTTTGGCCGTGTCATCGATATCGGCAGAATCCTAGTGGTGCAGAGGTGCTACGCATGGCAGCTAGCGTCGACGTGACGGTCGAAGAGCTGGAGATGACGAAAGATGCAAAAAAACTCGGGAGATCAGAGATCGGTGGCATGAGGAAGCAGGATTTCTGTCGCACGGCGACAGGCATGGAGTTTAGTTGAGGAGCCAATGAGCCAACACCTCTCATCAGACTGGAGAGGGGGATTGTTGGGAATCAAGTCTGCTGGGGGGGGGGGGGGGGGGGGCAGAGTTCGTTCCGAACTCGGTCCCTGGCCGAGTTCGGGCCGAACTCGGTGTGGTGTTCCAGAACCTCAAAATCAAAGTCGGTCCGAGTTCGGTTTCGGCGGCGGCTGCTCAGGTTTTGGAGTTTTTAGGTTATATTTTGGATTGTTGGATGCTAGTGGACGGCTGGATCTTATGGTTGGCTATTTTTAGGGTTTTCTAATCCTAAAATTGGTTTATCATCCTATAAATAGGGAGCAGGGTGGAGGCGCAAAGGAGATGCACAAGTTGGAGATTCGGGGTACTCTCGTCCACAGAAAATATAAGAAAAAGTCCGTGCTTTGCTCTTATGATTTCGTTATCCAAGACAAAAGGAAGAAGCAGATCTAATCGAGGAGTTGTCAAGTTCGGTTAGGGAGATTGCTACGGGTTGGCGAGTGATTTCAATTGTAATATTCTGCCTTTCTTCTTGAGTGTGGTGAGGGAGCTGAACCTATTAGGGGAAAGTGTTTCAACATTAGTTTTTGCAATCTTATAATTTCATCTGAGTTATAAAGGTCAAAATTTGTCCATGTGATGTAGTCACCGCCATATACTTGTCTTCATCTGTGCTTGTTGTTTGTAGATTGGTTTGGTCATCTCAGGTGGATTGGCAAGCGCTTCTTCCGCTGCGCGACCAATATGTGGTATCAGCAGCGTACGTGTTCCCAACACTTCCCTATATTTTTTTAAAGTTTTGGTATAATAGCAAAAAAATTAATACAGTATAACAACAATTTATCTTAATCATCACTACATCTCTGAGTTTTTGTTGCACTGGTAGAAATTTTAACATGATGTTAAATAATTTTGATTAGAATTTTCTGTATATATAAGTAGACCGCAGGTCAAATATTGTTTTCTATATATATATATAGTGTGGAAGTTTTCAAACAGTATTAATTACCTGCCCTCGTGGAAGACGAAGTTCATCACCATCATCAGCCCCACCGTGTCGAGCGCTGCGAAGGCGTAGAACCCCTGGGCCCGGCCGATGACGGAGGAGTTCATGGCGGGGCCCAGTGTGAGGGGGTCGTCGATCATGGTCAGCATGCCGAATCCGGTGGCGTTACCGGAGAGGCCCGGGGTGGCGAGGATGACGGGGACGGCGGTGGGGTTGGGGCCGCCGACGATGTCGTGCCAGTACAACTGGAAGTGGCTCAGCTTCTCGCGGCCGAGCTTGGCAGCGGCCGAAGGGACGGTGCAGGTGATGATGTTGAGGAGGAAGAGGAAGAGGAAGAGGAAGAGGAAGAGAAGGACTTTGGCCATTGGATGGAGAAGGGAACGAAGTGAACACTGCGAGGTTACCAATATTAGCGTGTGTAGGAGCTTTATAGTTGTGATTGTGGAAAAACAAAATTTTATTTTATTTTATTTTATTTTGTATATGTCCTATTCACCGGAATAGAAAGGTTACCCACATCGTAACCAACTGACATCAATCCCACCGACATGGAAAAAGAAAGGTTGGTTTGTTGGATCAGAAATGGAAAAAAATGTGATTTTTTAATTAACTTTACCTGTCTAATTCAGTTCCAATGTTATAAAATGCGGACCGAAGATGGTAGAGATATTGGGTTGGATCAAGCTAGTCCAATCAGTAGATTAATTCGATTGAATCAGTTATATAGGTCTCCAGTCTTACATTGAATATATTACATATTACACAATTATATATATAATTATATACTACTTAGAAGTTCTGCATATTTACCATACGAAAATGAGTCAAGAAGCAAACTTTGATTGCATATAAAATCCAAAATAAAACTCACAAGTTATAGTTAAACCGATTCAAAATTCAATTGGATCAAACGGTTCGGTTGTCTAGCTGATTGGGACGATCGAATTGACCGAATTTTTGGAAAAATAGTGGGTCGATAAAAATAATCCATTTAAAACCATTGCTTTATAGGATTGACCGGTTCAACCGATCGGTTCGATTCGATTTTAAAATACTGGTTCAGATACCTACCCGGTTATGACCATGTCTTTTTTACCGGGTTCTAGAATGTAGGACTTTTACTTTCCGCTTCTTAGATTTGTAGTCAATTTGTTTGGGCTAAATTTCAACTTGATACCATCAGCTCTTCAAAATTTTTAACTTTATATCTTAAATTTTAATATTAGACAACTTATTACCCTCAACTATTGAATATTTTCAAGTTGATACCTTCCATAAAACAGAAATTAATTTTCTGTTATTTTCTTTACCAAATTACTTTCCTCCCCTCGTGTTCCCCTAGCCCACTGCTGTCGTCGCTGATTTTGCTGTTATTTCTTGTTTAATTGGGACATTTTTTCCAAACGAATAAATTTGCTATGTGGGTAGATAGGAGAGTGAAGGAGAACTACAAAAGGACAATATGGCAGCTTCCTAGTCTAGGAATGTGTGGGTAGATAGGAGAATGAAGGAAAACTACAACCGGAGTTGGTCAATGAGGTATAATATTAGACTAGATTCATATGTCTTATAAATTTTTTTTTGTAACACATAAACTAATTCTAATTATCTACATCTCATGATTCCACTTTATACCCGATGTAGGACTAAGTTATCAACTCTATTGTCATCCCTTTTGAGGGATCAACTGGAAATGAGATACAATCCAACAATTTCTACCTTAGCTCGTTTCTGCTAGTCGAGCAACTAAGCACCTCCGATTATACTTGTGTTAGTCCCGAGTCCGAGTTCGAGTCCGAGTCGCTGTCCCTTTGGATGTTCGAGTTTCTGCTTGTGACTGAAGTCTCATTGTAAGAGTTGTGGGACCCCAGACTATGACATATACTTTGTACTGCCAGATGTCTAGTGTAGGATTTATCTCCAAATATGGGGGTAAGGAGATGGAGAAGTGTAAGGTCAGTGCGCAGACAGAGATCATAAGAAAATCATTCAAACGGGTTAACCGAAGCACAGATCTTCTAGAGTTGGTGCACTCAGATATCTGTGACTTCAAAAATTCTCCACAAAGGTTATGATGAAGTATTTTATTATATTCATGGACGACTACTCGAAGTATGCGTTCGTCTATCTGTTCAAGTCAAAATATGAAGCATTCGAGAAGTTCAAGGAGTTCAGAGCTGAGGCTGAACGTCAAACAGGGCAACAACTCAAGAGACTCAGAAATGATCGAGGCGGAGAGTATATGTCTATTGAATTTGCATTGTTCTGCAAAGAACATGGAATTGTCAATGAGACAACTGCTCCATTTTTTTTCAATCAAATGGAGTAGTTGTAAGAAAGAATAGGACGTTGACAGAGATGATGAACTCAATGTTGTTAACTACAGGTCTTCCAAACTGCTTCTAGGGAGAAGCTGCGCTTACATCTACGTTTATTCTGAACAGAGTGTCGTACGCAACTTCCAATGTCACTCCTCAAGAACTCTAATTCAAAGTCAGCCCCAACTTGAATAGCATTCGAGTGTGGGGGTGCCTGGTGTATGTGAAGCTTCCATACTTGAAGATTCAGAATCTGGATACGAAGAGTACCAAGACCATCTACCTGAGATATGCTAAAAACAGTGATGCTCGAAGGTTTCTTGATATTGAGTCAAATTATACCATTTTATCTTCCGATGCAAAATTCTTTGAAGATAAGTTTGCAAGGCACATGAACATTGTTATCGCAGACATTCCGGAGAATAGTATGAGTGCACAGGAGGAAAACACTTCCAATAAAGATGTAGTCCAAGAAGAAGTTTTCATTCCAAAGACAAGGTCTAAACCAGAACTTGCAGAGTCGGTGTCTAAGCAAGTAAGGAGACACAAGGACTTCGGAGATAATTTTGTCACCTATCATGTGGAAATAGATCCGCTTACCTATGATGAGGCGATGAAGACCAGAGATACTGTCTTCTGGAAGGAGGCTATCAATGATGAGTATGATTCAATAACCTCCAACAACACTTGGGTGTTGGTCGATCTACCTGAAGGAGCAAAATTGATCGGATGCAAGTGGATCTTCAAGAAGAAGATGAAGGCCGATGGAACTGTTGACAAGTTCAAAGCAAGACTGGTAGCTAAGGGATTTTCTCAGAAGCAGGGGATCGACTACTTCAACACATATGCTCCAGGAGCACGGATAACGACCACCAGGATGTTGATTGCTCTAAGTGCAATTCACAAGCTAGTCATTCATCAGATGGATGTTAAGACAACATTCATGAATGAAGAATTGACCGAAGATATTTACATGCAACAGCCAGAAGGATTTGTCATCAAAGGGCTTGAAGACAAAGTCTACAAGTTGGTAAAATTATTATACGGTCTGAAGCAAGCTCCCAAGATGTGGCACGAGAAGTTTCATAAAGTCATAAGATCAAACGACTACAGGGTCAGTAAAACGAACAAGTGCATTTACACTAAGTTGAGTCATCGTTTGTCTATACGTGGACGACATGCTAATCCTGGGTACGGATCTAGCACATGTCACTGAGACAAAAAAGTTTCTCTCATCTAAGTTCAGTATGAAGGACTTAGGGGAAGTTGATGTTATCCTGGGAATAAAGATCATTCGGACAGACACTGGAGTGGCGCTGTCACAGTCTCATTATATTGAGAAGATGCTCACACACTTTGGATATCAAGATCTTCTAGGGATCTATACTCCGTACATGTGTGACAAGAAGCTGAAGCCAAATCCAAGAAAAAGTGTCAGACAGCTGGAGTACTCAAGCTTTATCGGGAGTCTGATGTATGCAACAACTGCCACAAGGTCTGACATAGCTTTTGCCGTGGGGATGCTGAGTCGGTTCACGAGCAATCCATGAGTGGAGCACTGAAAAGCTGTGATGAGAGCGATGAGATATCTCAAGTGGACTCAGAAGTATGCACTGTACTACAGCGGTTATCCGACAATGGTGGAAGGCTTCAGTGATACAAGCTGGTGTTCAGAAGTAGAGAGCGAAAGGTCCACAGGAGGATACGTCTTTTCCATGGGTGGAGCAACTATATCGTGGAAGTCGAAGAAACGGACAATGCTCTCTCATTCCTTGATGGAATTTGAGTTCTATGCATTGACGGCTATATTAGATGAAGCAGAGTAGCCTCGGGAGCTCATGTATGATCTTCCGATGGTGGGTGCACAAATTTTGGCGATACCGATTTACTAGGATAACTAAGCGACTGCAGCGACGACATCAAATGATCTCTTCAATGGTAAGAAGAGGACTGTACGACTGAGGCACAGGGCAGTGAATGATATTATCAAGACCAGAGTCATTGCCGTGATTGATGTTCAGAACGAGAAAAATTTGGCCAATCCGTTCACCATTGGTCTTAAGCGCCAGCTGGTCGAGGATACAACAATCAAGGTGGGCTTGAAGACCTCTAATATTGTGTATTTGCAATCCTACTATTTAGTTTTATGTTATTAGTCAAAGAGAAATCTACTAGACATCTAGTTATTGGTTCAAGGGAGGACCATTGACTGGGAGAATATCAGGAACAATGAGTAGTACTTTGAGACATTGAGGGGTTACGGACCCAGAACCACTGTTGTCTACTAATTATTTTTTTTGTGTAGAACAAGTCATGTGGGAGGATGGATTAGATGCCTTAATAAGTTCTCAAGCATTTTGATTGTTTAGTGTGCTTAATAGGAAGCACGGTAGCACAATACTACAAAGGAGCATAAGGTCTCCATGCTACAGTGGGTGACATCACTAGGAGGTTCCTCGGTAAGGGTAATGCCTCGGCTTCGTGAGCCATGTCACAGCGGCGTAGCACCGCACATAGGCAGGTAGCCTAATGTAGAATGAAGAGTGTAGGCAGCACTACAAAGAGTTCGGTGTCCTCATGTTATAGTGGTATGACACCACAGAGGTAAAAGATGTAAATCCTCGGCTATGCGTGCCATATCACAACGGCGTAACACCGCAAGAAAGCGCAAGGCTTCATGCTGGGTAGTTTGGCACTACAAAGAGGTTGGGACCTCATGCTACAGCGGCATGACACAACGATGAGGTGTAGCCTCGACTCTGGGCCATATCATAGCGAAGTAGCACCGCAAGGAAGCTCGAGGCTTCATGCCAAGGACTCTTTAAAAGAACTCACCTAGAGTGTATGAAAAGAGATATAGGCCGTCTCTTGAGAAAAAACTTGTAGACGTCCAAAATACATACACCAAAATCAGGCATGCACTGGGCCTTTAATATGCAATCGGAAGCACAACTGATGTTATTGTGTGAGTGGAAAGAATTGCAGCTATGGTGCAGAATTCAAGGCTTAGCCAATGTGTGAGCGGAAAGATTCAAGTCGAAGCAACATCTATCCTAATGCATGATTGGCAATCACTGTGGGGAACGCTCAACCCATATATATTGAGATATATGGGAGACTTTTGGTATTTTTGCCTTTGGACTAATAAAGATAGTCCCACATTGGCTAATAAAGATAGTCCCATAATACCAAGGGACTAGACACGTGGCAATGGCCAGCAGCACACACCGATGGACAAACCCAATTTAATGGATCCATTGGGGCATACTTAAGCTGTAAAACAATAGTCTAAATCTACTAATCTCATCCACAGAAAAATGAATATATCAATATCTACAAAGAAAATATATACATCATCATCAAGTCACAAGTACATAAATCGGGGAACAAACCCAATATAAGTCTGATACAACTGTCAAGATACAAAAATAAATATATCAACAAAAGTACTGAGTATGGAAACAATATATACTCAGAAATACCATAGAAGTCACTCGACTGATGGATCAGGTACTGCTCCAGTGCCTGCTACTGTTCCTGCTTCTGCTCTTGCTAATGCTCCTGTCCTGTAAATCTCAGAGTGGATCTCCTCCGCTAATCCTGGGGACATAATCCGAATCCAGGTCCTCGGGGGACATAGCAAGGTACAAGAAAGCTCATGCCAAAATAAATGCAGTGCAATAGATAAATGAAACAATAGGGTAATTATATAACCAGCTATGTGAAATGCAATATGAGAGCAGCACTAGAACTCAGGCTAAAACCACTACAAGCTCTGTGTCGGGGAGCCGGTAGCAGTGATATCATGTGGTCGTCTATTTCGACGTGAGACTGAGATGCCGGCATAATATAAAATCAACCTGTAGCCTGTGTATCTCTCCCCACCCAATATAATCATACGTCTCATGTCCATGTGGCCCCATGTCCATGTCACGTAAGATCATATCTAATGCATCTAGTCATATAATATCTAAGCAAAGGAATAAGTCATGAAAACTGTATCCTATACAGAATCACCATGAATATCTCAGGACGATTCTGTATCATGAATAGTGTCAGGTGTCCTGGGTAAAACGTACTTGATAATGCAAGTACGAGAATGCAAAGGGTCACGATAACCAGCTGTAGGTGACGTACACAACTCCGCGTACGGGGTTGGCACCCGACTATAATCGGACGCTAAGTAAGTCACTCGGTCCTGGGTTGAAGCATGAACAACAGGTATATATATATAAGCCAAGGAAATAAATAACAAGAACTGCAAGTTTTGGCAAGGTACACTTGCCTGGGTTTCCGGCTCCAATTGTATCTCTGACTTCAGCGGGATTTGCAGGGACTGCTCCGGTTGCTGAAACAAGCATCACCATCAGATCCAGAAAATATTAATCAGCTAGAAATGCCTGTCCTTGAGTCCAATTTGGACACATGGGCAAAAATGATATTTCGGGGCAAAATGGGGTCCAAATGTGGGCCACTTTGCACCGAAAATACGTCAGGGTCAAAGGTCTCCAAATCTGTCCAACTTAGTGTCAACAGGTCAGGAACGATGATACGAACCCAACGGAACTTCCAGAATTGGATTCCGATGAGCCGTTCTCAAAATCGCCCATCAAGTGGAGCCTGTGGGGCCCACGACAAGCGATTTTGTCAACGTTCTCAGAATCGAACCAAACTTGGCTCACAGGACCAGCGTATTGCTACGAGTCCGATGGTGCAAGTTTCGTCTCGATCCGACGTGTCTACACTAAGTTACAGCGAGAACCAGAAAGGTCGGATACTGGACGGTGTCCGCGGATACGCGTTGATTCCGGTGTGCACGCACATCCGAATCAACTTCTGCGAAATCCCGCATGTCCGTATCAACGATGCGCACGAATCGATGAAGACCGCACGCGACCAAGTCATCCCGTTTGGCGGGGCGTACTCGGTTCCGGGGTGAATCAGGGCGTTGATTTTCCTGTTTTTGGATCGTGGTTCGCGATCACCACAGGTCGCGATGCACCGAGCGGTTTGTACGGACACCGAGAGGGTCATACAGGCTACGCGATGCAACAAACGGAATTGAAAATAGGACGGCGAGGAGAGAGATATGAGTATCTGAACTGGGCTCCGAAAATTAAAATTTTTCGTGTCCGAGTCGACACGAAGTGTCCGTGTCCACGGCGACCTAGGGTTAGGGTTCTGGGTCTGCGGCGGCCGTAGCTGAGGCGGAGAGAGGCCGGGGCAGCGGGGCGGCGCTGGCCGGAGGCGGCGGCGATGCGCGGGAGGCGGCGCAGGGGCGACCGGGTCGAGGCTGGCCGGGGCTCGGCGGAGCTCTGACCCTCTGCTGCTGCTGCTCTTGAGGGTGGCTGCTGGGAAGGAGGAAGGAGGAAGAAGGAGGGGGCCGGGGCGGCGCAACGTCGGGCGAGGCAGAGCTGGGGACGGAGGAGCCGGAGGGAGACTCGGCGGCGGGTTCTGGTGGGAGAGAAGGCGGTGACAGCGTAGGGGAGAGAGAGCCAGGCGGAGGGGAGGGTCGGCTGTGAGGGTGGATGGGAGTGGAGGCGGCTGGAGGCTGGTGGCGGCGAGGGAGGAGGAGCTGCGGTGAGGTAGAGCCGAGGGGCAGGTCGGAGGCAGGGGGTTCGCCGAAGAAGAGGGGAAAGGCGGCACATCTGCGGGTTATATAGGGAAACCGAGGGAGAAGGAGAGGTGGTCCGGTGAGGGATAGGAAGAGGGAGCAGCGGAGGGTGCGGGAGAGGAAGAGGGAGCGGCCGGCGGCGTAACGGCCGGAGGTGGAGCGGCGGGCTGAAACGGCTGGGGAAGAGAGAGGGGTTTACGGGTCGGGTCGGCGGGTCGGGTCGGGTCTAGCGGATTCGACCCGATCCAATAATAATTGAATACGGGTCGGGTCGGGTTTCGGGTCGCGGGTTTGACCCGGATCCGACCCGAAATGCTTAGTTGGGTTGGGTTCAACAATGGGTTTGGTTCGGTTTATTTTAAAAATAAACCCGGTTTAATTAGGGTTTAATTACAAAATAGATTTTAGGGCTTTAAAATTACTTTCGAGGTCCAATAAATTCCCGAAAAATTACCTTATGTCTAGATTTTCATTTTACACCATAAAATATTATTTTCATAATATTTTAAATATTATTAAACATCAATTAAAAATCATTTAATAATTAAAAAACCTTAGTTTATTTAGAGAAAAATTCTAGAAAAATACAGAAAAAAACAGGAAAATTCCAAATTAAAATTCTTAAAAATCAGGGGGTTTACAAATACTTTGTATGAGTTGAGGTATGCACATGGGGTATGGTGGGGCACATGGGTGCCATGTGGGGGTATTTTTCTAGGAGAAAAAAATGATTAACTCCTTATTAAAGCATTTAAGCTTTTTGTCACGCTTTTAGAATTATTTTCATATAAGCTAAGCCCCAAAGGGGCTTAGCGACTAGGACTCGGACTCAAGGACGCAAATTGCCACTTTGTTGGCGTACTTTGTACTTAGAACGTCAGCATTGTCGCAAGACGCTTGTGTGCTATTGTTGCGCTCGTGCGCGAATTTTATGCTTGGGTTGTATGAGCGGGTGCTGAACGGGTGTTGGACGGGTGCTGAACGAACGCTGAGCGAAGTATGCATTGGGCTGCGATTGTGGAAAATCAATTTTATATATTGGCTTTTTAGTCCCACATCGAAAAGAAGAGGAGGATGTGCTTCCATCCTTTCCTATATAAAGAGCCCTCTAGCCTCCTTTTGAGACACACTAAAAGTTGAGAAAGAGGAGTCCAAAGGAGTCCGTTCGAGTCACACAAAGAGGTGACTACGAGCGTTCCAGAAGTTCTCTTATGAACTTGCTGGCTCCTGGAAGCATATCGTCGATAGAGGTCGAATCTTGCTTTGAGCAACGATGGTCTTCACCGCCCCAGCAAGAATAATTTTGTATTCTGTCATCTTTTCCTTTTTCTTCTTGGTTCGCTATTTCTGATTGCAACTACGTTTTGCAAGAAAGAACGAAGGTAGTTTTTATTTTATTGTAACTCTGGTCTGTCCGTCTGCAACTGCGATTGCAAGGAAGAACGAGAAGTTTGGTTAATTCTGATTCTTTTGTATTCTTGAGAGCAAGTTGTAATCAGAATTCTTTTATAGTTCTTCGTGGAAATCGAGAATAGTCAGAGTGAGAACTTTTTTGTGAACCTCTGATCTCGACCACGCGTTCTTCCATCTTTGGTTAAGCCTCGGGTCTAACACTTTGCTCGTTCTCGCCATGAAAGGAGATCTAACATAGTCATCTTGATTCATTCGACAACAGAGCTAAGCTGCCCAAGAGATCAAACATAGTCATCTCGTTCTGTTCGACCACAGAATCAAGCCGACACATTCATCCACACCATCATTGTGTGTCAACCACAACGACTTGCTCCACCTTGGACACGCCAGACCTACCTTTGAAGCCAATTCTTGTAATTATCTCTAACCTTAAGTTTGATCCGCTTTTAAACCATCTTATAGAGGATGCTCCTATTCCACATTGAAAAGGGAGCCCTTATAATCGGTATACGGTTCGATTGTTTGTATAAACATTCAACACAATCTGTCTTGAACAAATTAAAGCCATCCAAACTATTTATGTAATCTTGGACTTTGATACCACTTGCTGGGAACACAGTGTGACCTAAACCAGAGTTGGCCCATGAGTTTTAGACCGGACTCATACGTCGTAAAAGAGAATTTTTATGTAAGGTCTGAACAAATTTTAATTATCTATATCTTATAATTTCACTTTCTATCCGATGTGAGACTAAATTATCAACTTTAATGTTATCCTCTTTTTTAGGGCTCAATTGAAAATAAGAAAAAATCCAATAGAATAAGGCTGTTGATAAAGGCACTACAAAGTTCACTCGGGGCAGCCCAAATTTTTACCATTGATAATTACAAGTTTACCACTCCCAAAATTTACTCACGGGGCTGCCCACTCCCAATTAATTTTTTTATATTCAGGACTATCAAAATTTTGACAGTCCTATCAATTAGAATGACTGTTAAAATTTTGACAGTCCTAACAATTGGTAGGACTGTCAAAATTTTTACAGTCCTAAAAATATATGTTAATTTTTTATGACTGTCAAAATTTTGACAGTCCTAACAATTGATAGGACTGTCAAAAATTTTATAGTCCTAAAAATATATGTTAATTTTTTTAGGTTTGTCAAAATTTTGATAGTCCTAACAATTGATAGGATTGTCAAAATTTTGACAGTCCTAAAAGTATTTAATTTTTAGGACAGTCCTACCAATTCGAAGAACTGTCAAAAAATTTACAGTCCTAAGAAAATTAACATATATTTTTAGGACTGTAAAACTTTTGACAGTCTTACAAATTGTTAAAATCCTCTTGGATGGTTTAATCCATGTAGTATCTCATAAGACCTTGGGCTTATTATTTGAGGAGATTGGTAGGTCGAAGTTGGTTGGTTATGATCCCGAGGTTTGCAGTTGTTCATATCGACATTCACTCGGCCTTCCTTGTGCACATGAGATTAACGAATATCGTCGTCAATCTATACCTATTCCAATAAATATTGTTGATCAACGTTGGAAACAGCTGTCGATAATGCCGACGGTGAAAGTTCATGATGATTTCTTTTCTTTTCCACAAGTGAAACTCCTGCACGCAAGGTGGTGTGTCACATCGGAACCGAAGAGAAGATTCATTGAGGTTAAAATCCAAGAAATTGCAGTCCCGGTAATAACTCGATTGTAAGAGCCATCTGTTGTTCAAACTCCTAAGGGAAGACCACACTCAAGAATGAGTAGAGCAAAAAAGAAAGAGATGGGGTCAACTAAAAGAGATCCATCCTTGTTTGAACATATTGAACGCAATTTATAGCAAGTTGAGGCAAAGTCGGTTATCAAAAGTGTGGTATTTTTGTAGAAAAAGAGTAAGCTTACTATTCGAAGGGGGAAGAAACAGAAAATGAACGATGCAGTCACGGCAGAGGGTTTAGATAACTTCTCTGATTCATATAGTCTATACATTCAAAATTTTATACCTGAGATACGGGACTTCATTTGGTCTATTGTTGATATTCCTAAGGATGGCCATTGTGGATATCATGCACTAGAAAGATATCTAGGCTATTCAGTTGAAGCATGATGGAGACAGGTTAGGGAAGAGCTGTACGAGGAGTTGGAGTCTCGTCTACCCTTCTATAGGCAGATACTCGACGAAAAAATTGTTGGAGATTTGTTGGCAAGTGTCACGCCCCAGTCCCAAAATACCGAGGGCCTAGATGCGTGATAATGGCCAGCAGCACGCACCGATGGACAAACCCAATTTAATGGATCCATCAGGGCATGCTTAAGCTGTAATATAACAATAAATAGGTCCAATGATACATGTCACAGTCTATACTAATCTCATCCACAACATATAATCACAGATCCAAATGCCAGAATAATGCAAATAGAAGTAACTAACAAATCTCAATAAAAGTGTCTCGGAGAACAATCCGAGCACAAGTCTGATACATCAATGCAATAGACTGGAAAATAAAGGAACTGGAAATAAAATAACTAGAACAGAAATAAATGAGTATCTCACACCAATACTCAGGAGAAGTCCTCTGGTATGATCTCGTCCTCGGGTCCTGGTTCTGCTCCAGTAACTGCTCCTGTTCCTGCTTCCGCTCCTGATAAATCTTCTGTACTTTATAACTCTTGGTGGATCTCCTCTGCTAATCCTGGGAACAAAGTCCGGATCCAGGTCCTCAGGGGACAGCAAGGTACAGAAAATACAAGCCAAAATAAATGCAGTGCAGCAGATAGATGAATATATATAGGTAAAATATGTAACCATCTGCGTAAAATGCAAGATGAAAGCAACACTAGAACTCAGGCTGAAACAACTACAAGCTCTGTGTCGGGGAGCCGGTAGCAGTGATATCATGTGGTGGTCTAGCTCAGCTAGAGACTGAGAAGCCGGCATAATATAGTCAACCTGTAGCCTGTGTGTCTCTCCAGCAATAAATAGAACTATAGGGGTGCCACGCCCCGATCTCCCGCAGGCAATCGGCCGTTTCCGCTAGGCGGGAATCACCCTCGCTAGCGCTCCCGCGGAATGATCGCTTGACCCATCCGGGCGTGATGCCGCACGAGCGTAAGCCACGCCCGTGCAAGGCCATGGTTCATTGGCTGGCGGTAAGAGTTCTAAGCCATAGAGTCGCACAGATTGTCCGAGTGCAGCGGAGTCATGAACGCATAGGCGATTGGTAACAGGTTTGCTGAGTCGACAAATATAGCGGAAGCATTGAAACACAAGTAAAAGTAAAGCAAGCTCTTTTATTGATATGAACATGTTTTACAGGCGGCGTATAGCCGAGATTACAAGTCGCCCTAGCCTCTCTCTCTGAAACAGTAAAAGCGTGCCAAGTGGCTACAACTGTGGAATGATTGTACAGGCGATGTTCAGGCGAGTTTGGGCTATGTTCCAACATTATGTCTTGTATATGTGCTTCAGTTCCGGACGCACAGTTGCTTCGGAGTGATGTCCACGCCTTAGCACGTACGAAGGAGACATCCGACCGAACGAAGTTTCCCTGCACCCTGCATACAAACTGGTGGATTATCAGTACATTGAATGCACTGGTGGGGAAGCTACTCGCCCGCTCGATAAATCCAAACACGTAATATAAGTTCCGTGCACCAACTATTAAGTTGTCTTTCTAATTGCCTTAGGATCAGTTTCATGCAATTATTGAATAGCCTAACATGTCGGGCAGTGCGCCGTGCAACATGAGAGGAAACACGGCGAGACTTACCAACTTACCATCTCTTTCCCTGTCCAAGGCAAACTTGAGGCAAACATTGTTAATTCAAGCACGGCAAGTATAAACATTCAGGACATAGCATATGCAAACACGAGGGTCATTTTAACATGTAAACCCCCTCACCTAAAATTAGGGCTACCTGGCTTAGATAGTAAAATTAGGGTTAGTTTGAACCCAATTAGAATTAGAACACGGCTTTTATTTAATTATGCAATAGTTAAATAACGTGTAGCGCACCTTACCGTGCTTCGATAATTGGAGTACCTCACTAGCCATTGCCTATCTAGAAACTTCACAATCTCATCCTAGACATGCCCGCCTACTATTCTGACCCTTGTGCAACTTATAATATTGCTTTCTTGTGCTATATTTTAGTCGCACAATAAACGTCACAGACGTTATTTATTAATTATAAATAAATTCCCAATTTTGTACCCTTGTGCGTCTCAATCGAAATTGGGGATACAATCTCGACCGTTTTATGCAAATCGAATTTTATTAATATTCTACGCTGTCCCCTCTATGCCCCTGACAATTATGGCCGCCTGATTTAATCCCATGTACTCCTAGTTAATTCTAGAATATCGTGCACGGTTCAATTTAATTAATTGAATCTAATTTCTGCCTCTGCGCAAATTTTCCAATTTTCGGGGGGGGGGGGGGGGGGGGGCTTTTATGCAAAAATGTATTAAGGTGCCCCCACCATTGGACAATTCGTGAAGAAGTCTATTTTTCCCTTCATGTAGATTTTTCCGTAGTTTTCAGCATGTGCAACGCGCACATCGCCTCCATTTATTTTAAACACATCCTCGCATTTTAAACCATGTGATTTATAGCCCCAACATCCCCAAGTGAGCTCAAGGCCCAACTCCAAGGAGGGTTGACCAAGCCCAAACTTTTAGGTCAAACACCCAAACCCAAATTTTATGTATAAATAATCACTTTTCTCTTTTTCCACAAATCCCAAACTCAAAACCCTATTCCTAGCCGACCAAAACCCATCCCTATACTATTCATCTCCTTCTTCCGATTCCCCTGGCCGGAGCCCAACGCCTCCTTGCCTGAGACCTCCGCTACCTGCACGCCGGAGACCCGCCTAGCCTGGCCATCTCCACCGAGCCATCCTCCCGCATGGATTCATCTTCTCCCTGCTCTTCTCCATCTCCTTCCTCATGTGCATCCTCCCCGCCTCGATCTCCCACGACCGGAGCCCGCCGACCCACCATCACCGGAGTACACCACCAGTACCACCACTTCCGCCGGACTTCTCCCCCTCGTCGTCTTCATCCTGGCCCTCATCTCCGGACCTCCCCGGTTGTCCTCGACTTCTAGCACAGATCCCCACAGCAGCTGTCACCACCACCAACTCGACTGAACTCCTCCTCCGCTCTTCGACTTCCCCGATGAGCCACCCAAGCCAACACCACCACCATGACCTTCCTGTTCGCCTCCCCGACATCCTCGCCACTCGACCGTGCACCACCAGCGTCTCCTCCGCCTCGCCTGGGCACGGCCGGAGCAGAATCACGACCTGCCTCCTCCTTCTGGCCGGAGCAGCACCCGAGCCATTCTCCTTCTCCTCCTCTCGTCTGAGAGCAACATCCCCGACCACCACTGACCTCCCCGACCACAGCCCCTGCTCCCTGTCCTTCTCCTCCTGCTGACCGGACTTCTCCCCCTCGCTGGCCGGAATTCAGCAGTCGCCATCGTCATCATTAGCATCATCACCATCAACATCATCTCCAAGTCTTCATACTAGCTATCACCATCACCACTACTATCATCCTCGACAACATCGTCATCCTTGTCATTATCACCATTGTCCACGTCATCATTGTCATCACCACCACCATTGCCAACATCATCATCATCACCCTCGTCGTCATCTCATTCCCACAACTTTTGCCTCGTCATCTTCATTAGCACCATCATCCTCACCATCACCATCATACACATCACCATCTTCGTCATCAATATCCTCATCACCGTCGTCAACTTCACCGTCGTACCCGTGCACGTACTCCGAGGTATATACCTGCCTGTCTTCTTCTTTTATGTGTGCTTGTGTGTATACCAGTAGGATATTAGTATTGCTTATTGACTGTTAGTTGATATCGGACCCTAATTCGGTGAACCCAGTACTGCGTACACAAACTCGTACTCGTACGCGTTTAGTATTCAGTTTGATATATCTATATATATATATATATATATTAGTATATGCATACTATTCAACTTAGTATACGTATAATTATTGGATGATATATATGTATATATATAAATGGTATATATGTATATTGTAATTAATTATATGATAATAATAATTAAGAGTAGGTGTATTCAAACTGTACGACCCTAGGACACCGTGGACTGTCCCGTATTTACCCTTGACCCTGTTGACCCTAAGAACTTATGAATTGCCTGCCTTGCATACCTTAACGTACAGGCTTAGACACCTGTCAATCGATTGTCTGATTGTGTACAGCACTTGAAGATGAGACCCCGCGTAATTCAACGCGTAATTGACCATGTTAGATGACTAGTATTACCCCTAGTGTATCCCCTGAGTCCAGTATAAATATTGTTGTGCATAATAGTGTAATAACTAATGATTTTTATTGTATTATATCATATGTACATAGGATATTGGATTTGTTCTGCGCGACTTCTGGAGCAGGTTATTGGTACATCGCAGCCTTCTTGCCAGGCAAGTATACCTTGCCATTGTACTGTTATTTATATTCCATATGTTGCATGCATCCTTATTTTCTGTCTTTAGTTCATATATTTTAAACTGTTATATAAAATGCGCGCGACGGTGTCGTCGCGATATATTTTTATTTATGTATTGCATTGACCTTGTTTATGAGACTACCCCATTATCATGTAGCATCATTAGGTTCATTGGCCGTGACACAGTTGTTACACGAGTTGTGAGTCTCATATAGATCACAGACTTGCGTGCAGGTTGGCCTCCTGTACGTGTGAGCCGTGCGATAGGAATAACTGCTGTTAGAAACTTTGCATGCTAGTAGACTTAGCAGTTATTAGAGGTCTAGGGACATAGCCTATTGTAGTACGGTGGTCCCATCCTTGTCCTTGTTTGGTTGCAGGATTGGGCTAGGGTACTAAGAATAGGCTATGGACCAAATCGTGTCATGGATGTGATATGCTTAGAGCATGGGGTGGGGAGAACAACAAGTACCGCATTTGAGCTCACCCGAGCCATTCTCCTTCTCCTCCTCTCGCCTCGCCTGGGCACGGCCGGAGCAGAATCACGGCCTGCCTCCTCCTTCTGGCCGGAGCAGCACCCGAGCCATTCTCCTTCTCCTCCTCTCGTCTGAGAGCAAGACCACCACTGACCTCCCCGACCACAGCCCCTGCTCCCTGTCCTCCTCCTCCTGCTGACCGAACTTCTCCCCCTCGCTGGCCGGAATTCAGCAGTCGCCATCGTCATCATTAGCATCATCACCATCAACATCATCTCCAAGTCTTCATACTAGCTATCACCATCACCACTACTATCATCCTCGACAACATCCTCATCCTCGTCATCATCACCATTGTCCACGTCATCATTGTCATCACCACCACTATTGCCAACATCATCATCATCACCCTCATCGTCATCTCATTCCCACAACTTTTGCCTCTTCATCTTCATTAGCACCATCATCCTCACCGTCACCAATATACACATCACCATCTTCGTCATCAATATCCTCATCACCGTCGTCAACTTCACCACCGTACCCGTGCACGTACTCCGAGGTATATACATGCCTGTCTTCTTCTTTTATGTGTGCTTGTGTGTATACCAGTAGGATATTAGTATTGCTTATTGACTGTTAGTTGATATCGGACCCTGATTCGGTGAACCCAGTGCTGCGTACACAAACTCTTACTCGCACGCGTATAGTATTCAATTTGATATATCTATATATATATATATATATATATATTAGTATATGCATACTATTCAACTTAGTATACGTATAATTATTGGATGATATATATGTATATATGTATATATATATAAATGGTATATATGTATATTGTAATTAATTATATGATAATAATAATTAAGATTAGGTGTATTCAAACTGTACGACCCTACGATACCGTAGACTGTCCCGTATTTAACCTTGACCCTGTTGACCCTAAGAACTTACGAATTGCCTGCCTTGCATACCTTAACGTACAGGCTTAGACACTTGTCAATCGATTGTCTGATTGTGTACAGCACTTGAAGATGAGACCCCGCGTAATTCAACGCATAATTGACCATGTTAGATGACTAGTGTTACCCCTAGTGTACCCCCTGAGTCCAGTGTAAATATTGTTGTGCGTGATAGCGTAATAACTAATGATTTTTATTGTATTATATCATATGTACATAGAATATTGGATTTGTTCTGTGCGACTTCTGGAGCAGGTTATTGGTACATCGCAGCCTTCTTGCCAGGCAAGTATACCTTGCCATTGTACTGTTATTTATATTCCATATGTTGCATGCATCCTTATTTTCTGTCTTTAGTTCATATATTTTAAACTGTTATATAAAATGCGCGCGACGGTGTCGTCGCGATATATTTTTATTTATGTATTGCATTGACCTTGTTTATGAGACTACCCCATTATCATGTAGCATCATTAGGTTCATTGGCCGTGACACAGTTGTTACACGAGTTGTGAGTCTCATATAGATCACGGACTTGCGTGCAGGTTGGCCTCCTGTACGTGTGAGCCGTACGATAGGAATAACTGCTGTTAGAAACTTTGCATGCTAGTAGACTTAGCAGTTATTAGAGGTCTAGGGACATAGCCTATTGTAGTACGGTGGTCCCATCTTTGTCCTTGTTTGGTTGCAGGATTGGGCTAGGGTACTAAGAATAGGCTATGGACCAAATCGTGTCATGGATGTGACATGCTTAGAGCATGGGGTGGGGAGAACAACAAGTACCGCATTTGAGCTCATTTACACTTTTTCTTCTGTAACCCGGAAGCTCCGCTGGAGATACGGGCGGTGATGACCCCTATACTACTTGGCGGGCCTCTGCCGTTCAAAAGACGACATGCCTTTGAGGCCCCTGGTTCTCCGAGAGAGTCATGCCAATCCCAGTTCTCAGCCAGATAGCTCACTTGTTAGAAAGTTGTTCTCAAACTGCATTCACATAGATGGTTAGGCGACCCCATTGGATATTTATTTCAGTACTTTATTGGCATGTGTTTAAGTATCTTGTTATGTCCCTCTGAGGACCTGGTCCGCTGCCAGGTGTACCTGTTCTTGAGTATTTGTAGGAGCGCAGATTTGGATGGTTATAGATGTTTCGTGGATGTCTTCTCTTCGAGCTGTGATCGATAGCTGGTACACTTATATTGGACTTGATTGTTTTGTACTCATATTGTATTTACTTTTCCATTTGAGTTGGTAGTAGATTTGTTTCCATCCAACTATCATCCTTAGATACTTCTTATTGAGATCTAGTATCATAGACCTTGGTTATTTTATTCATATTTGATAGTTCATGGATGAGATCTAGATTATACCCTGTGACTTGTGACATATGTTTATACCACTTGTGGATTTGATATTCATATTACAGCGTACATGTGGATTTGGTTTCCATATATTGGAGTTGCCATATTCATGCGGCTGGCATGCTTACGTGTCCTAGTCCTACGTATTTTTGGGACTGGGGCGTGACATGTTTTTGTGGTGGCCCATACAGGTCAAGAAAATATTGTCTCGGTTATGTTACTGTACCGAACAAGCCTGCACCTAGGACTAGAGTATAGGATCTCATCCGCAATTGACTATGATTCATCTTCCTCCTATCTGTTCTATTTGAACAATTGTATCCTGCTTGATTCCTGTACCTCCATAATAGTTCTTTGAGTATAGACTTCTGCTAGAATATAGGAACCCCTGTTATTTGGATGATAATTAGGGTAGCACACCTGTTAAGAATACAACGAGAATATAGACACACCACTAAGTTTAGGATGTCTAGTGAACCCTAGAATTCCTTCTCTCTAGAATTGGTTTACCATTACCCCCTGATGTATTATGAGGATATGAGAGTAGTATAGACACTACTAGAGTAGTTAAAAGTTTACCATAATGTTTGACCCTAGTATAGAGGAACCAATGGAGAACCAATATTGAACATTAGGACTGAACCTAACCTACACAGTTAGACAAGTAATGGAAAACTACAAATTTAGATCATTGCCTTATTATTAGTAGACAGCACCCTAGGAAGCCTAGAGGAATGTGATTAACCTTTTCCTTAATCAAGCCTCGAACATAGCAACTAGTACCCCTTTCCCTAGAGAACCATGATATTATATAGAGTCCCCTATTTTAAATTTCATATTGATCCTCTGCGACCTTAACGTTCGTTAATTGCGCGACGAGTAAATTATATTCTTCTTTTCTTAATCTTTCAGCTCGTGCCACTTGACCCCTCTAATTAAAGACCAAGTGATGGTATTATATGATAGGATATATGGTTTGCTAAAGTGATAGTTGCGATCTTGAATTTTGAATTACGTGCCTTATAGTTAGAACTTGATAGTTGAGCAGTCACCTAGATTATAATTTTATGGTTATACCTTAGTTTTAAATCATGTAACTTGTACCCCATCTCAATGTAGGTTATATCCTCTTTCCCTTTGACGGCCAGTAACTCTTATATCCCTACGATTGACGCTTGTTCTATGAGCACTATGATTAAGACTTAAGGTGACCCTTACCTACATAATGCAATAGGAGACCCTAATAAGTACCAAGATCTTTCCTCATATACCCTAATAAGAGTTTCTGCTCTATTTACATGTGCAAGATTATTTTGTAGGACCATCTTAAGACTGTCACAGTATTAGTTTAATTGTTTTAAGTTGGGTAGTGTGCCTCACAACCTAGTATCTCATAGTCTTTTGACCCATTATTGAAGTGTAACTGAATGACATTAATTGTATGCTAGCAAGGACGGCAGTGTTTATTCGGACGATAAAATTTAGAGGTCCATGCCCTATTTGGTCGACTAGCGACTTAGACAATAAGGTTGTATGATAACTGTAGAGATTGTAGAGTCTTTTTATTATTGTTGCTTATGATGTTTTTGTTCTGTGAACTTGAATTAATTTGCACCTTCTTTCATCATAATCCAGCGTATTTATATTTGTTGTACTATCTGACTTATGCTGCTATTATAGCCTAGTTTTTGCAAGCTTATTCTTTATCAAGCTTGTTTACTACATATGTATTAGTGGGCACGCACACTAATATATTTCAGGATCAGTGTATTAAGGCCTAGCTAACCTTAGTGCGCTTGGTTCGCCCTCCGCAATACTATTTTTCGTGGATTGAGATATATAGTGATTAGTAGACGAATATACTTGCCCTAGACATGTCTAAGCGTATCGTATCAGCTACATAACTGTACTAATACGAGCATGCGAATACGGATTTACCAAATAGGATTTCAGTCCACAACTGCCTTGGCAATTCCTATTTAGATTCCTTGAAACGCCTTGATCCCTATACTTGCATTCTATTACTTCTCCCTTGAACTCTTATTTATTGATCTACGTCTTTCCTTATTTCGAAAAGACGAAACATCTTGCTTGGTATAAGTTTGATATATAGATAGTACTAGATATTTCCCATAGGCCAATCACATCGTTTGGTGTCTATCTTTTATAAATGATTAAGGGCATATCATAGAGGATATGTTTGGTGTTAAAGGACTTTGAGGATTCAATAACATGATTAAATAAATTGGGACATAGCCTTCTTAGATGTATAGCCTTAGATGATAGATGGGTAAATTCTAAGTTGGGTAGAAACTACCATGTTAACTCAAGGAGAATTCTTTATACTATAATCAAGTAAGGTTAGGTAGAGATACCCTACCCTAGTTTAATTTCGAGGACAAAATTATTTTAAGTTGGGTAGATTGTAAACCCTCTCACCTAAAATTAGGGCTACCTGGCTTAGATAGTGAAATTAGGGTTAGTTTGAACCCAATTAGAATTAGAACACGGCTTTTATTTAATTATGCAATAGTTAAATAACGTGTAGCGCACCTTACCGTGCTTCGATAATTGGAGTACCTCACTAGCCATTGCCTATCTAGAAACTTCACAATCTCATCCTAGACATGTCCGCCTACTATTCTGACCCTTGTGCAACTTATAATATTGCTTTCTTGTGCTACATTTTAGTCGCACAATAAACGTCGCAGACGTTATTTATTAATTATAAATAAATTCCTAATTTTGTACCCTTGTGCGTCCCAATCGAAATTGGGGATACAATCTCGACCGTTTTATGCAAACCGAATTTTATTAATATTCTACACTGTCCCCTCTGCGCCCCTGACAATTATGGCCGCCTGATTTAATCCCATGTACTCCTAATTAATTCTAGAATATCGTGCGCGGTTCAATTTAATTAATTGAATCTAATTTCTGCCTCTGTGCAAATTTTCCAATTTTTTTTGGGGGGGGGGGGGGCTTTTATGCAAAAACATATTAAGGTGCCCCCACCATTGGACAATTCGTGAAGAAGTCTATTTTTCCCTTCACGTAGATTTTTCCGTAATTTTCAGCATGTGCAACGCGCACATCGCCTCCATTTATTTTAAACACATCCTCGCATTTTAAACCATGTGATTTATAGCCCCAACATCCCCAAGTGAGCTCAAGGCCCAACTCCAAGGAGGGTTGACCAAGCCCAAACTTTTAGGTCAAACACCCAAACCCAAATTTCATGTATAAATAATCACTTTTCTCTTTTTCCACAAATCCCAAACTCAAAACCCTATTCCTAGCCGAACAAAACCCATCCCTATACTATTCATCTCCTTCTTCCGATTCCCCTGGCCGGAGCCCAACGCCTCCTTGCCTGAGACCTCCGCTACCTACACGCCGGAGACCCGCCTAGCCTGGCCATCTCCACCCAGCCATCCTCTCGCATGGATTCATCTCCTCCATCTCCTTCCTCATGTGCATCCTCCCCGCCTCGATCTCCCACGACCGGAGCCCACCGACCCACCATCACCGGAGTACACCACCAGTACCACCACTTCCGCCGGACTTCTCCCCCTCGTCGTCTTCATCCTGGCCCTCATCTCCGGACCTCCCCGGTTGTCCTCGACCTCGACCACAGATCCCCACAGCAGCTGTCACCACCACCAACTCGACTGAACTCCTCCTCCGCTCCTCGACTTCCCCGACGAGCCACCCAAGCCAACACCACCACCATGACCTCCCTGTTCGCCTCCCCGACATCCTCGCCACTCAACCGTGCACCACCAGCGTCTCCTCCGCCTCGCCTGGGCACGGCCGGAGCAGAATCACGACCTGCCTCCTCCTTCTGGCCGGAGCAGCACCCGAGCCATTCTCCTTCTCCTCCTCTCGTCTGAGAGCAAGACCACCACTGACCTCCCCGACCACAGCCCCTGCTCCCTGTCCTCCTCCTCCTGCTGACCGAACTTCTCCCCCTCGCTGGCCGGAATTCAGCAGTCGCCATCGTCATCATTAGCATCATCACCATCAACATCATCTCCAAGTCTTCATACTAGCTATCACCATCACCACTACTATCATCCTCGACAACATCCTCATCCTCGTCATCATCACCATTGTCCACGTCATCATTGTCATCACCACCACTATTGCCAACATCATCATCATCACCCTCATCGTCATCTCATTCCCACAACTTTTGCCTCTTCATCTTCATTAGCACCATCATCCTCACCGTCACCAATATACACATCACCATCTTCGTCATCAATATCCTCATCACCGTCGTCAACTTCACCACCGTACCCGTGCACGTACTCCGAGGTATATACATGCCTGTCTTCTTCTTTTATGTGTGCTTGTGTGTATACCAGTAGGATATTAGTATTGCTTATTGACTGTTAGTTGATATCGGACCCTGATTCGGTGAACCCAGTGCTGCGTACACAAACTCTTACTCGCACGCGTATAGTATTCAATTTGATATATCTATATATATATATATATATATATATTAGTATATGCATACTATTCAACTTAGTATACGTATAATTATTGGATGATATATATGTATATATGTATATATATATAAATGGTATATATGTATATTGTAATTAATTATATGATAATAATAATTAAGATTAGGTGTATTCAAACTGTACGACCCTAGGATACCGTAGACTGTCCCGTATTTAACCTTGACCCTGTTGACCCTAAGAACTTACGAATTGCCTGCCTTGCATACCTTAACGTACAGGCTTAGACACTTGTCAATCGATTATCTGATTGTGTACAGCACTTGAAGATGAGACCCCGCGTAATTCAACGTGTAATTGACCATGTTAGATGACTAGTGTTACCCCTAGTGTACCCCCTGAGTCCAGTGTAAATATTGTTGTGCGTGATAGCGTAATAACTAATGATTTTTATTGTATTATATCATATGTACATAGAATATTGGATTTGTTCTGTGCGACTTCTGGAGCAGGTTATTGGTACATCGCAGCCTTCTTGCCAGGCAAGTATACCTTGCCATTGTATTATTATTTATATTCCATATGTTGCATGCATCCTTATTTTCTGTCTTTAGTTCATATATTTTAAACTGTTATATAAAATGCGCGCGACGGTGTCGTCGCGATATGTTTTTATTTATGTATTGCATTGACCTTGTTTATGAGACTACCCCATTATCATGTAGCATCATTAGGTTCATTGGCCGTGACACAGTTGTTACACGAGTTGTGAGTCTCATATAGATCACGGACTTGCGTGCAGGTTGGCCTCCTGTACGTGTGAGCCGTACGATAGGAATAACTGCTGTTAGAAACTTTGCATGCTAGTAGACTTAGCAGTTATTAGAGGTCTAGGGACATAGCCTATTGTAGTACGGTGGTCCCATCTTTGTCCTTGTTTGGTTGCAGGATTGGGCTAGGGTACTAAGAATAGGCTATGGACCAAATCGTGTCATGGATGTGACATGCTTAGAGCATGGGGTGGGGAGAACAACAAGTACCGCATTTGAGCTCATTTACACTTTTCCTTCTGTAACCCGGAAGCTCCGCTGGAGATACGGGCGGTGATGACCCCTATACTACTTGGCGGGCCTCTGCCGTTCAAAAGACGACATGCCTTTGAGGCCCCTGGTTCTCCGAGAGAGTCATGCCAATCCCAGTTCTCAGCCAGATAGCTCACTTGTTAGAAAGTTGTTCTCAAACTGCATTCACATAGATGGTTAGGCGACCCCATTGGATATTTATTTCAGTACTTTATTGGCATGTGTTTAAGTATCTTGTTATGTCCCTCTGAGGACCTGGTCCGCTGCCAGGTGTACCAGTTCTTGAGTATTTGCAGGAGCGCAGATTTGGATGGTTATAGATGCTTCGTGGATGTCTTCTCTTCGAGCTGTGATCGATAGCTGGTATACTTATATTGGACTTGATTGTTTTGTACTCATATTGTATTTACTTTTCCATTTAAGTTGGTAGTGGATTTGTTTCCATCCAACTATCATCCTTAGATACTTCTTATTGAGATCTAGTGTCATAGACCTTGGTTATTTTATTCATATTTGATAGTTCATGGATGAGATCTAGATTATACCCTGTGACTTGTGACATATGTTTATACCACATGTGGATTTGATATTCATATTACAGCGTACGTGTGGATTTGGTTTCCATATATTGGAGTTGCCATATTCATGCGGCTGGCATGCTTACGTGTCCTAGTCCTACGTATTTTTGGGACTGGGGCGTGACATAACATGACCGTTCAGGTATTTAGTTGTTCATTGATGCGATGCAGTGACTCACACGCGGATAGCCGCTAAGCGAGGATGACTTATCTATATGAACATGAGTCGCTGGCATAGCCATAAAGGACCGTTATAGTCTCAGGGCGGTTGGGTGCGAGAGGTCTTGCATCGCTACACGTCACCTCGCCCGGGACGATATGGAGTGAGACACGAGGCCATGGGGCGCTCACTCCATGCCGCCCACTTACACGGGACTATCTTGAAGTTTCGTCCGGATCGGATCGGCCCCGGTGCCCCGGTAACCGTCCGCAGGAACTTGAACAATCAATACCTTGTGCACAGGTTGTCCGCGACATGCAATTGTTGGGTCTGTCAATTATCACGAGATACACGGGAACATGAGTGCACTGGAACTTGAGGACGCAAGTGCACTTTGAACACGAGAACACGAGATACTTGAATCTTGATTATGTACAGTAATTGACTTGTCTTGATGCATTCCCCTGGTTCGGGGCTGCCTGATGACCCAACGGTCTTAGATACTTGCAGGTTAAATCATGCACGGAACGACTACTTGGTAGTCTTCCAAGGTTTGAATGAAAACAAGGCAACTTTAAAGCAGACAAGCATGCGTTTCTAAGGAACACAAGTAAACATGTTTTGCTCGGACCCGGAGGTAAGCCGAGAGTTAGATCGTTAGGGGACTTGGCATGCGAGGGTTTGAACATATATAAACAGTATTTCATTTTCCATGTTCTAGCATAGCAATACAAGTTGGAATTATTCCCTTAGCTAGGTGCGTTGGATTTATTAGCATGCAGGGGGTGAATCACCTAGCGACTAGCATGAATATTCCAGATTTTATGTGTGCTGGCTAAGCAAAGACAAGTTCACCGTAGCCACCCACCTTAGCGATGATTCGCCTCCGTCGAGCGATACGTCAAACGAGCCTCTGAAAGTCCAAGCCGGATTCCTGTAGGGACAAGTCTGGATATCTTTTGCTTCTCCTTTAAGGCAAGGCGGGTCGGGACAGCTGCACTATTGCCGTTTGAAACGGCAGTCTGCTTGAGCGGAACGGGGTGTTACATCCTACCCAACTTAGAAAAAGTCTCGTCCTCGAGACTTACTAAGGACAAGCAGTAATCTAGGGTTGAGGCAATCCTAGACAAGTCGTTGCACTTGTTCATTTGGATATTCACTTGCACAAGCTTCGAAATCAGCATATCGCTTAGACTGGATCGTGCGCACTTTCGAAGGGCCCCTCTAGCGTGAACACGTCAACCAGCTTAGTGATAGTGAAGTCTCAGCACTCAAGTTTCACCTTTTCTTAAGTCTTGGATGGTGCACTAGTTCAAGGCATCCCCCGAATAGATGCATTCAACCAAACTTAGGGTTAGTGAAAATCGGACAAGCTACTAGCGATACTCTCAAGGGTTCGCACAGGTTGGCACAAAGGCCACTCGCAGCATACAACAAGACAAGCAGTCATATCATTCAAAACGCATTTTGAAAGTATTTAGACTTATTGTTGGAACATCCCATCGAGGCATTGAGAGAGAGCGTGCACATAACCCACGAACGAGCTTTCGAAACAGAGATATCGAATTGAATTCCAAAGGCGTAGAAGCCAGGCTCTGATACCACTATGTCACGCCCCGATCTCCCGCAGGCAATCGGCCATTCCCGCTAGGCGGGAATCACCCTCGCCAGCGCTCCCGCAGAACGATCGCTTGACCCATCCGGGCGTGATGCCGCACGAGCGTAAGCCACGCCCGTGCAAGGCCATGGTTCATTGGCTGGCGGTAAGAGTTCTAAGCCACAGAGTCGCACAGATTGTCCGAGTGCAGCGGAGTCATGAACGCATAGGCGATCGGTAACAGGTTCACTGAGTCGACAAATATAACGGAAGCATTGAAACACAAGTAAAAGTAAAGCAAGCTCTTTTATTGATATGAACATGTTTTACAGGCGGCGTATAGCCGAGATTACAAGTCGCTCAAGCCTCTCTCTCTGAAACAGTAAAAGCGTGCCAAGTGGCTACAACTGTGGAATGATTGTACAGGCGATGTTCAGGCGAGTTCGGGCTATGTTCCAACATTATGTCTTGTATATATGCTTCAGTTCCAGATGCACCGTTGCTTCGGAGTGATGTCCACGCCTTAGCACGTACGAAGGAGACATCCGTACCGAACGAAGTTTCCCTGCACCCTGCATACAAACTGGTGGATTATCAGTACATTGAATGCACTGGTGGGGAAGCTACTCGCCCGCTCGACAAATCCAAACATGTAATATAAGTTCCGTGCACCAACTATTAAGTTGTCTTTCTAATTGCCTTAGGATCAGTTTTATGCAATTATTGAATAGCCTAACGTGTCGGGCAGTGCGCCGTGCAACATGAGAGGAAACACGGCGAGACTTACCAACTTACCATCTCTTTCCCTGTCCAAGGCAAACTTGAGGCAAACATTGTTAATTCAAGCACGGCAAGTATAAACATTCAGGACATAGCATATGCAAACACGAGGGTCGATTTAACATGATCATTCAGGTGTTTAGTTGTTCATTGATGCGATGCAGTGACTCGCACGCGGATAGCCGCTAAGCGAGGATGACTTATCTATATGAACATGAGTCGCTGGCATAGCCATAAAGGACCGTTATAGTCTCAGGGCGGTTGGGTGCGAGAGGTCTTGCATCGCTACATGTCACCTCGCCCGGGACGGTATGGAGCGAGATGCGAGGCCATGGGGCGCTCACTCCATGCCGCCCACTTACACGGGACTATCTTGAAGTTCCGTCCGGATCGGATCATGTCAAGCCCCAGTCCCAAAATACGTAGGACTAGAACACGTAAGCATGCCAGCCGCATGGATATGGCAACTCCAATATATGGAAACCAAATCCATACGTACGCTGTAATATGAATATCAAATCCACAAGTGGTATAAAATCTATCACAATTCACAGGGTATAATCTAAATCTCATCTACGAAAATTAATATAAATAAATAACCAGCATCTATGAAACTATATCTCAATAAGAAGTATCTATGGATGATAGTTGGATGGAAACAAATCCACTACCAACTCGAATATAAGAGCAAATACAAAATAAGTACAACACAATCAAACCCAATATAAGTATACCAGCTATCGATCACGGCTCGAAGAGAAGACATCCACGAAGCATATACAACCATCCAAATCTGCGCTCCTGCAAATACTCAAGAAAAGGTACACTGGCAGCGGACCAGGTCCTCAGAGGGACATAACAAGATACTTAAACACATGCCAATAAAGTACTGAAATAAATATCCAATGGAGTCGCCTAACCATCTAAGTGAATGCAGTTAAGAACAACTTTCCCCACAAGTGAGCTATCTGGCTGAAAACTGGGATTTGGCATGGTTCTCTATTGGAGATCCAGGGGCCTAAAAAGGCACGACGACTTTCGAACGCCGGAGGCCCGCCTGATAATAATATAATATATAGTGTTCATTACCACCCGTATCTCCGGCGGAGAATCCGGGCGCACAATAGAAAAAGTACAAAGGAGCTCAAATGCGGTACTTGTTGTTCTCCCCACCCATGCTCTAAGTATGTCACATCCAAGACACAATAACACCTCTAATAACTGCCAATTCTACTAGCATGCAAAGTTTCTAACGGCAGTTATTCCTAACGCACGACCCATACGTACAGGAGGCCAGACCTGTCACGCAGTCCGTGATCTACATGAGACTCACACTCGTATAACAACTGTGTCACGGCCAATGAACCTAATGTGCTACATGATAATGGGGTAGTCTCATGAACAAGGTCAATGCAATACATAAATAAAAATACATCGCGACGACACCGTCGCGCGTATTTTATTACAGTTAAATATATGAGCTAAAGACAGAAAATAAAGATGCATGCAACATATGGAATATAAATAACAGTACAATGGCAAGGTATACTTGCCTGGCAAGAAAGCTGCGATGTACCAATAACCTGCTCCAAAAGTCGCGCAGAATAAATCCAACATCCTATGTACACATAAATATAATATAATAGAATCATTAGTCTTTACACTAGCACATACCCAACCATATTTACACTGGGCTCAGGGGGTATACTAGGGGTAACACTAGTCATCTAACACGGTCAATTATGCGTTGAATTACGCGGGTGTCGCGTCTTCAAGTACTGTACGAAATCAGTTAGTCAACTGACAGGTGTCTATGCCAGTACGTTAATGTACGCAAGGCGGACAAATTCACAAGTTCTTAGGGTCAACATGGTCAAGGTAAGTATGTGATAGTCCACGGTGTCCTAGGGTCGTACAGTCTGAATATTTAGTCATAATTATCAATTAGCATTTACTTAGTTATATATTCATATAACTATATAATAATATAACCATCAATTTATTTTTATAACTATTGGAATACATATAGTAATTACGTACATAAATATATATATACCAAACTGAATAATATTTGCGTACATGTAAATGTACGAACGCGCGTTGGGTTCTCCGACTCAGGGTCTGATGTAAACTAACCGTGGTGGCTAAATACTAATGTCCTACTGGAACACTGTCAGAGAATGTACTCACCTGGGGTCCTGCTGCTGGTATGAATCAGAGTCCAAGTCACAGTCCAAATTGCCTATGTATTACAAATTTATCACGTCAAAAGATAATTTATTTTAATTCATTTAATTCTGAAATAATTACTCTAAAATCCTATTTTAATCTTATTATTCTGATTTTTATGTTAATTCCTAAATTTTGTCCAAAGAAACTGAATTTTATCAACTCGAGACTCATGGCACGCAAATCGAGGCGATCTGTTAACCAAAAAGTCAACCGACACAAACTCAACTTTCATACATGATTTCCCGTAGATTTCAGCGTCAAAATATACTAAAATTAATGGCTCGTCCGAATTCAAATTTTTTTGGGAATTATGGCACATACAAATTTTGTATTGTGCACCGATGGTTAAATTCTAACCTAGAAGTTCTACAGAATTAACAGTATATAAATACTTCGAATTAAATTTTGATAAAAACATAAGTCAATGATCTCGACATTAGCTTTCCGAAACTTTAAACGGTTCATGATTCTGATTCCTGGTTCTCCCGAAATCGCAAAAATATTGAAACACGTCTATTTTCGGACATGCTGTGCTCTACGAATTTTCCAGAATTTAATACTCATAATTTTGTAAAATAAATTATATAATCAGAAATCTAACCACAATATATTTCTAACGCAAGAAACTAGACCTCGTTTGGAGTCCGGAGCTATGCGCAATGACTTGTGGAAGATGAAGAAACCCTAGATGGCAATTCTCCAAAATATCTCTCTCTAAAATAATGGGATAATTAGGGTTATAATAATATATATATAGGGATGTACCTGCGGCTGAAAGGATATTTATAGGCTGACATGTGTCAGAATCTGATTGGATAGTTTTTTTTTATATTATTTATTTTTGATTTGTCTTTATCAAAACATTATTTAAGTCATTTTAAATCTAAATAACCCAAATAAATATTAAAAATAATCATAAAAATCTGGAAAAATTATAAAAAATATATTTTGAATTTAAAAACTCTAAAAAAATATTTTGGATAATTTTATATTCATAGATTTTCTACTATAATTAGGAGAAGCTATAAACATTAGTTTTACCCATATAACTAAAAATAAATACTAAAATTATTCCAAAAATTCTAAAATAATTCCAGAAAATATATAATAATATTATAAATCCTAGAAAATAACGTGAGTCCATTTTATATTCCTGGGATTGCACAATAAATTCTACAAGTCCTAAAAATTAGTTATTAGCCTAAATAACTCCCAATAAATACTAAAATATTCAGAAAATTTCCAGAAAATTCTAGAAAATATATTTGACCATTTAGAACCTAAAATAAAAGTTTGGGATATTTTTATTTAATTTTGAACATAAAATAAATTCTTCAAAGTCCTAGAAAATTAGTGTTAATAGTTTTTAATTAACTAAAAATTATGGAAAAATCCCAATAATCTAAAATAGCCTAAAAATAATTCTAAATAAATATTTATATAAGTAAATATACTAAAAATAATTATTTTCTAATTAACTAAGAGAATACTCTAAATAAATTCAACATCTATAATAAATATAGTAATATAAAATATATACAAAATACCTATTTTGGGTGAGGGGGTTTACAATCTACCCAACTTAAAACAATTTCGTCCTCGAAATTAAAATAAGGCATAATTTGTTAAATCCTTCACATTCGTCCATAAGGTACGTCAATCGCAATCTCTTCCAAAAATTTAAATAACAAAATCTATTCAAATCTATCGCGATCACTTCAAAATTAAGATAACCACTATTTAAATCAAAATTCAACCTGTCGTAATCTCTTCTCGATTTTTAAATAATCAACATCCAAATCTAACTCAAGTAATTTTTAACTATCATAATCTCCTCTAGACTTTGAACAATAAACAATTCTAATCAAATCTTATTCCTATTCTCAACTTAAGAATTTTGTACTCTTCAAATATTTAAACTCAATTTACATCCTCAATATTTCAAATAGGTGACCCAACAATCAAAATTGAACTTTTAATTCAAATCATCAAATTGTAAAATTTAAATCTAATTCACCAATTGTTCAAGTCTAAAATTCTATATTTATCCTCAAAATTTAAATCGATGATTCATCCTTCAATATTCAAAATTTAATTCATGTGCTCAAAGTATAAATATTTGGTCCACAATATCAAGATTTTAAAATTCGTTAAATCCTCATTATCTTAATCCTTCTTTTAAAATTTCTCAAAATTAAAAATGACTTGAATCTCCCAATCTAATCTTACTTGATCACAATCTAAAAAAAATTCCTCTCAAGTTGACAATGCACTGCTACCCAACTTAGAATTTACCCATCTATCACAGAAGGCTATATACTTTAAGAAAAATATTCCTTAATTTATTTACTCATGTCATTCAATCCTCAAAACTTCAACGCCGATTATATCATATATAATATGTCCTTAATTACAAAAGAATAATCCTCAAGTATGTGATCGGCTTACGGGGTATATCTAGTACTCTCTGTGTATTAAACTTATACCAAGCACGAGGTTTCGTCTTTTCGAAATAAGGGAAGACAGAGACCAATAATAAAGAGTTCAAGGGCGAGATAATAGAATAGAAGTATCGGGATCAAGGCGTTTAAAGAATTCAAATGGGAATTGTCAAAGCAGTTGTGGATTGAAATCTATTTTGGTAATTCTTTGTTCGCATGCTCGTATTGGTACAGTCATGTAACCGATATGATATGTCAGACATGTTTAGGGCAAGTGTATTCGTCTACTAATCACTACATATTTCAATCCACGTAAAGTAGTATTACGAGGGGCGAATCAAGCGCACTAAGGTTAGCTAGACCCTAATACACTGATTCTGAAATGTATTATTGTAGCGCTCCAATAATAAATGTGTCATGATCAAGCTCGATAAAAAATAAGCTTGCAAAAACTAGGCTATAATAGCAGCATAATTCGAGGTAGCACAGAAAATATAACGCTGGATTATGATGAGAGAAGTTGCAAAATAATTCAAGTTTGCAAAAACAAAAACAACATAAGCAATAATAATAAAAGACTCTACAATCTCTACAGTTATCATACAACCTCCTTGGCTAAGTCGCTAGTCGTCCAAATAGGGCATGGACCTCTAAATTCTACCGTCTGAATAAACGTTGTCGTCTAATGCTAGCATACAATTAATGTTATTCAGTTACACTACCTCGATGGATCAAGTGGACTATGTGATACTAGGTTGTGAGACATACTACCCAACTTAAAAGAATTAAACTAGTACTGTGACAGTCTTAAGAGGATCCTACAAAAAATAACCTTGCACATGTACATAGAACATAAACTCTTATTAGGGTATATGAGGAAAGATTTTGGTACTTATTAGGGTCTCCTATTGTATTATATAGGTAAGGGTCACCTTAAGTCTTAATCATAGTGCTCATAGAACATGTGTCAATCATAGGGATAGAAGAGTTACTAGCCGTTAAGGGGAAAGGGATCTAACCTGTATCGAGGTGAGGGTACAAATTACGTGGTCTACAACTAGGGGTAATCATCACAATCTAATTGAACAACTCAACTATCAGGTTCTAACTACAAGGTACATAATTCAAAATTTAAGATTACAACTATGACTATAGCAAACTATATATCCTATTGTAGTGTATAATCACTTGGTCTATGATCAGAGGTGGCAGGTGGCACGAGTTAAAAGATGAAGGAGAGAAAATATGATTAGTCGTCGCACAAATAACGAGCGCTAGGGTTTCAGAGGAACAAATACATGAAATTAAATGGAGAACTCTAGTTAGCTTCATGACTTTCCAAGGGAAAGGGGTATGCTAGTCTCTGTGTTTGAGGTATTATTAGAAAAATATTCTATGCATTGCTCTTGGCTTTCTAAGGTACTGTCTGCTTATCTCAAGACAAGAATCTAAATTTATAGCTCTCCAATACTTATCTAACTGTGAAGGTTAGGTTCAGTCCTAATATTCAATTTTGGTTTTCTATTGGTTCCTCAATGCTAGTGGCAAACATTATGGTAAAACTTCTAGCTAACTCTAGTAGTGTCTATACTACTCACAGGTCCTCATAATACATCAAGGGGTAATGGTAAACCAATCTAAAGATAAGGAATTCTAGGTTCACTAGATATTCTAAACTTAGTAGGGTATCAACACTCTAGTTGTACTCTTAATAGGAAGGTTACCCTACTTATCATCTAACAACAGAGAATTCTATATTGTAGGAGGGGCTATACTTAAAGAACTATTAGGGAAGCACATGAATCAAGTATGATGCAATTGTTCAAATATAACAGATAGGAGGAAGTTGAATCATAGTCAATGTGGATGAGATCCTATACTCTAGTCCTAGGTACAGGCTTGTTCGGTACAGTAACGTAACCGAGACAATATGCTCTCGACCTGCATGGGCCACCACAAAAACATGTCACGCCCCAGTCCCAAAATACGTAGGACTAGAACACGTAAGCATGCCAGCCGCATGGATATGGCAACTCCAATATATGGAAACCAAATCCATACGTACGCTGTAATATGAATATCAAATCCACAAGTGGTATAAAATCTATCACAATTCACAGGGTATAATCTAAATCTCATCCACGAAAATCAATATAAATAAATAACCAGCATCTATGAAACTATATCTCAATAAGAAGTATCTAAGGATGATAGTTGGATGGAAACAAATCCACTACCAACTCGAATATAAGAGCAAATACAAAATAAGTACAACATAATCAAACCCAATATAAGTATACCAGCTATCGATCACGGCTCGAAGAGAAGACATCCACGAAGCATATACAACCATCCAAATCTGTGCTCCTGTAAATACTCAAGAAAAGGTACACCTGGCAGCGGACCAGGTCCTCAGAGGGATATAACAAGATACTTAAACACATGCCAATAAAGTACTGAAATAAATATCCAATGGAGTCGCCTAACCATCTAAGTGAATGCAGTTAAGAACAACTTTTCCCACAAGTGAGCTATCTGTCTGAAAACTGGGATTTGGCATGGTTCTCTATTGGAGATCCAAGGGCCTAAAAAGGCACGACGACTTTCGAACGCCGGAGGCCCGCCTGATAATAATATAATATATAGTGGTCATCACCACCCGTATCTCCGGCGGAGAATCCGGGCGCACAATAGAACAAGTGCAAAGGAGCTCAAATACGGTACTTGTTGTTCTCCCCACCCCATGCTCTAAGTATGTCACATCCATGACACAATAACACCTCTAATAACTGCCAAGTCTACTAGCATGCAAAGTTTCTAACGGCAGTTATTCCTAACGCACGGCCCATACGTACAGGAGGCCAGACCTATCACGCAGTCCGTGATCTACATGAGACTCATACTCGTGTAACAACTGTGTCACGGCCAATGAACCTAATGTGCTACATGATAATGGGGTAGTCTCATGAACAAGGTCAATGCAATACATAAATAAAAATACATCGCGACGACACCGTCGCACGTATTTTATTACAGTTAAATATATGAGCTAAAGACAGAAAATAAAGATGCATGCAACATATGGAATATGAATAACAGTACAATGGCAATGTATACTTGCCTGGCAAGAAAGCTGCGATGTACCAATAACCTGCTCCAAAAGTCTTGCAGAATAAATCCAACATCCTATGTACACATAAATATAATACAATAGAATCATTAGTCTTTACACTAGCACATACCCAACCATATTTACACTGGGCTCAGGGGGTATACTAGGGGTAACACTAGTCATCTAACACGGTCAATTACGCGTTGAATTACGCGGGTGTCGCGTCTTCAAGTACTGTACGAAATCAGTCAGTCAACTAACAGGTGTCTATGCCAGTACGTTAATGTACGTAAGGCGGACAAATTCATAAGTTCTTAGGGTCAACATGGTCAAGGTAAGTATATGATAGTCCACGGTGTCCTAGGGTCGTACAGTCTGAATATTTAGTCATAATTATCAATTAGCATTTACTTATTTATATATTCATATAACTATATAATAATATAACCATCAATTTATTTTCATAACTATTGGAATACATATAGTAATTACGTACATAAATATATATATACCAAACTGAATAATATTTGCGTACATGTAAATGTACGAACGCGCGTTGGGTTCTCGGACTCAGGGTCTGATGTAAACTAACCGTGGTGGCTAAATACTAACGTCCTACTGGAATACTGTCAGAGAATGTACTCACCTGGGGTCCTGCTGCTGGTATGAATCAGAGTCCAAGTCACAGTCCAAATAGCCTATGTATTACAAATTTATCACGTCAAAAGATAATTTATTTTAATTTATTTAATTCTGAAATAATTACTCTAAAATCCTATTTTAATCTTATTATTCTGATTTTTATGTTAATTCCTAAATTTTTTCCAAAGAAACTAAATTTTATCAACTCGAGACTCATGGCACGCAAATCGAGGCGATCTGTTAACCAAAAAGTCAACCGACACAAACTCAACTTTCATACATGATTTCTCATAGATTTCAGCGTTAAAATATACTAGAATTTATGGCTCGTCCGAATTCAAATTCGTTTGGGAATTATGGCACATATAAATTTTGTATTTGCACCGATGGTTAAATTCTAACCTAGAAGTTCTACAGAATTAACAGTATATAAATACTTCGAATTAAATTCTGAGAAAAACATAGATCAATGATCTCGACATTAGCTTTCCGAAACTTTAAACGGTTCATGATTCTGATTCCTGGTTCTCCCGGAATCGCGAAAATATTAAAACACGTCTAATTTCGGACATGCTGTGCTCTACGAATTTTCCAGAATTTAATACTCATAATTTCGTAAAATAAATTATATAATCAGAAATATAACCTCAATATATTTCTAACGCAAGAAACTAGGCCTCGTTTGGAGTCCGGAGCTATGCGCAATGACTTGTGGAAGATGAAGAAACCCTAGATGACAATTCTCCAAAATCTCTCTCTCTAAACTAAAATAATGGATTAATTAGGGTTATAATAATATATATATAGGGATGTACCTGCGGCTGAAAGGATATTTATAGGCTGACATGTGTCAGAATCTGATTGGATGGGTTTTTTATATTATTTGTTTTTGATTTGTCTTTATCAAAACATTATTTAAGTCATTTTAAATCTAAATAACTCAAAATAAATATTAAAAATAATCATAAAAATCTAGAAAAATTATAAAAAATATATTTTAAATTTAAAAACTCTAAAAAAATATTTTGGATAATTTTATATTTATATATTTTCTACTATAATTAGGAGAAGCTATAAACATTAGTTTTATCCATATAACTAAAAATAAATACTAAAATTATTCCAAAAATTCTGAAATAATTCCAGAAAATATATAATAATATTATAAATCCTAGAAAATAACGTGAGTTCATTTTATATACCTGGGATTGCACAATAAATTCTATAAATCCTAAAAATTAGTTATTAGCCTAAATAACTCCCAATAAATACTAAAATATTCAGAAAATTCCCAGAAAATTCTAGAAAATATATTTGACCATTTAAAACCTAAAATAAAAGTTTGGGATATTTTTATTTAAGTTTGAACATAAAATAAATTCTTCAAAGTCCTAGAAAATTAGTGTTACTGTTTTTAATTAACTAAAAATTATGAAAAAATCCCAATAATCTAAAATAGCCTAAAAATAATTCTAAATAAATATTTATATAAGTAAATATACTAAAAATAATTATTTTCTAATGAACTAAGAGAATACTCTAAATAAATTCAACATCTATAATAAATATAGTAATATAAAATATACACAAAATACCTATTTTGGGTGAGAGAGTTTACAGATCGGCCCCGGTGCCCCGGTAATCGTCCGCAGGAACTTGAACAATCAATACCTTGTGCACAGGTTGTCCGCGACATGCAATTGTTGGGTCTGTCAATTATCACGAGATACACGGGAACATGAGTGCACTGGAACTTGAGGACGCAAGTGCACTTTGAACACGAGAACACGAGATACTTGAATCTTGATTCTGTACAGTGATTGACTTGTCTTGTGTAATCCCCCTGATTATCAAGAATTTAAATTTTTGGATTTTTCACAATTTTTTGAAATTTTCTGGGAATTTTCTAAAATTAAAAATAAGTATTTAAATTATTAAATGATTTTTAATTTATAATAAATAATATTAAAATATTATGAAAATAATATTTTATGGTCTAAAATGAAAAACTAGACATAGAGTAATTTTTCGGGAATTTATTGGACCCCGGATGGATTTTTAAAGCCCTAAATACTAAGTAATTAATTAAACCAAAATAAACCGGATTTTTATTAAATAAACCAAACCAATAGTTGAACCAAACCGGACCGGTTTATTTTAAACCAAAAGCCTAACGGGTCGGATCCGGGTCTAACCCGTGACCCGCAACCCGTTTCGACCCAAACCCATTTTCTTAGCGGATCAGGCCGGATCCACTGACCCGACCCGACCCGATCGCCCGAAACCCGCTATCTCCTCATCTCTCAACCGCAGCGCCGCCCGACTGCTCAGCTCCGCCGGCCGCCGTCCGCTCGCCTCCCTGCGTCGCCTCCGCTCCCCCTCACTGGACGACCCCTCCGCTCCGGCTTCCCCTCACCGGACGACCCTCGACCTCCTCCCTCTCTCCTATAAAATCCTAGCCCGCCCTAGCCTTCCGCCATTGTCCCCATCCAGAGCTGCCCCGGCCGCCCATCTCACCATCTCCAGCAGCAGCCCGCACCGTCTCTCGCTGCCGTGCCCCGCCCTAGCCTTCTGCCTCTCTCCTCCGCCTCGCCGTCGTCTTCTCCGGCTACCCCGTCCCCGACGTCCCCAGCACCGCTTCCCTCTGACCCGCCGTCCCCGAGTCCTCGCCAACCTCCACAACCGGCCGCCCTCTCCTCTCTCCCTTCCTCCGCCACTGTCCCCATCCAGAGCCGCCCCGGCCGCCCATCTCACCATCTCCAGCAGCAGCCCGCACCGCCTCTCGCTGTCGTGCCCCGCCCTAGCCAGCGCCCTCCTCCGCTCAGGCCCTCGCCCACGTCGAGCCTCGCCGCAGCTCCACCACACCCGAGCCCAACTCCTCCCCGCTGCCCACTCCGTCCCAGTCGACCTCGCCGGAGACCCGAGCCGCTGCCGACGACCCTCGCCTCCGACCAAGGCCAGCCCGTCCGCCGCCAGCGCCGCCCAGGCTCCACCTCCTTCGGCCAGCCCCGGCGAGTTCCAGAACCCTAACCCTAGTTTCTGTGAATCGTGTCGGACACAGTGTCCAGGACACAGGACACGAGACGGATACGAAAACCCGGTTTGCGAAGCCCTGTTCAGGTACTCCTAACTTCTTGCTCGTAGCTCTGATTTCGATTCCGTAAATTGCATCGCGTAGCCTGCATGACCCCCTCAGTGCCCATGCAACCCGCTCGGGGCATCGCGTCCTGTGGTGATCGCGAACCGCGATCCAAAAACAGGAAAAAACTAGCACCCTGTTTCACCCCGGAACTGAGTACGCCCCGCCAAACGGGATGACTTGGTCGCGTGCGGTCTTCACAGATACGTGCGCGTCATTGATACGGACGTGCGGGATTTCGCAGAAGCTGATTCCGAGGTGCGTGCACACCGGAATCAGTGCGTATCCGCGGACACCGCCCCGTATTCGACCATTCTGATTCTCGCTGTAACTTAGTGCACACACGTCGGATCGAGACGAAACTTGCGCCATCGGACTCGTAGTAATACGATGGTCCTGTGAGCCAAGTTTGGTTCGATTCTGAGAACGTTGACAAAATCGTGTGTCGTGGGCCCCACAGGCACCACTCGACGGGCGATTTTGAGATCGGCTCATCGGAATCCAATTTTGGAAGTTCCGTTGGGTTCGTATCATCATTCCTGACCTGTTGACACTAAGTTAGACTGATTTGGAGACCTTTGACCCTGACGCATTTTTCGGTGCAAAGCGGCCCACATTTGGACCCCACTTTGACCCGAAAATGTCATTTTCGTCCCTGTGTCCAAATTGGACTCAAGGACAGGCGTTTCTAGCTGATTGATATTTTCTGGATCTGATGGTGATATTTGTTTCAGCAAACAGAGTACTGTCTGCAAATTCCACTGAAGTCAGAGCCACAATTGGAGCCGAAAACCCAGGCAAGTGTACCTTGCCAAAGCTTACAGTTTTTGTTACAGATTCCGTTGACTATATTTATATATACTTGTTGTACTTGCTCAACCCTAGGGTCGTTTGACTTGCTTTGCGTCCGATTAAAGTTGGGAGCCAACACCGCACGCGGGGTTGTGCAATGTCAACTAGAGATGGTTATCGTGACATATACATTCTCGTACTTGCCATATCAAGTACATTATACCCAGGACACCTGACACAAATCATGAGACAGAATCTTTCTAAAATATTCAAGGTGATTCTGTGTAAATTTCAGGACTTATAACATAGACAGGATATTCCTAGATATTATATTCATAGACATAGTATGACTCACTGCATTAGATATGATTTTACGTGACATAGACATGAGGCATCGTGGACATGAGACGTAAGATTTCATTTGGGTGGGGAGAGACACACAGGCTTCAGGCTGATTATATATATATATAATTCATAGTAAACACATAGTAAAATACATAGTATAGCTGCTACCGGCTCCCAGACACAGAGCTTGTAGTGGTATCATCCTAAGTTCTAGTGATGCTCTCAACTTGCATTTCACATAGATGGTTATATAGTTGACCATATTGTTTTATTATTTACTTTACTGCATTTATTTTGGCTTGTGCTTTCTTGTACCTTGCTATGTTCCCTGAGGACCTGGATCCAGATTATGTCCCCAGGACTTGCAGACGAAGTTTATCCAGAGGTATACGGAACAGGTGCACTTCACGGAACAGTACCCGTAGCTGAGGACGAGGTGACCGCTGAGGACTTCTCCTAAACAATTGCTTCGCCATGCTCAGTCATTATGACAAATAGACTTTATTTCCTGTTTAATTAAACTCTTTAACTCCTGTTTATGAAAACAATTGTAACAGACTTTATATCGGGTTGTTCCCCGAATTACTTTGCTGAGACTGGATATTTAATTTACTTTCCTTATTGCTGTTGATCGTATTATCTTTTTTGTGGATGAGATTAGTTCTGACTTGATGTTGTAGACCTTATATACAGCTTAAGTATGCCCTGATGGATCCATTAAATTAGATTTGTCCATCGGTGCGTACTGCTGGCCATTGCCACGTGTCCAGTCCCTCGGTATTTTGGGACTGGGGCGTGATATAGTTTTTGTGGTGGCCCATGCAGGTCACCGACTAAATTGTTCAATTTTAACTTAGGGACCGAACATGCCTGCAATAAGATAGGATAAGTTTTTAGAATCTAATCCACTTGCTTGAAAACGTTCTTGATATCTGTATTGTATTCAAATTAACTTTTGACTTGCATCTTGCCTTGAATCCTGTGCGCTTCTTATAGTTTATTTTTGATGCAGAGTAATGGATCCAAGGAGCGGAGACGAGAACCTCTTGAGTATACCACATGATGCTGTGGTCACTTATGATGAAGGAGTGACACCCGAAGACCGAGGACAATCTTCTCAAAGCAATCAAGCAGCTCTGCAAAATTCAAGGTTCCGGCGTGATGACATTCCACCTCCACCCCAGTTCATTCCACCGATGCCCGTATTCCCACAAGGGCAACCTATAGACGGGTAGCAGATATTTCAAATGATCTACGCCATGATGCAAGCCCAACAGCAAATTTATCAAGAGACGCAGCGTCATGAGGCGGAGTACTTGAGGACCAGCCTAGTAACCGCATTGGAGCAAGTGAACCCACAAGCTAGGCGACCAGCGACGGGGTCTATCACCGATTTCCGTCAACTCAAGTCCCGTACCTTTTCGGGCAAAGAAGGACCAACCGAAGTGCATGAGTGGCTCACCAACATACAACACCAGTTGGAAGCAGCTGAACTTCCAAGAGAACGATGGATGACCGCCGTTAGAATGCAGTTGACGGACAATGCTCATCACTGGTGGCTATCTGAAGAGACCAGGCTCAGACCAGACCGAGTCACTTGGGAAGAGTTTTCCAGGCTCTTTCAGGAGATGTACATTCCGGCTATCGCATGATCAGAACTTCGGGACAAGTTTAATCGTCTCACTCAGAGCAGCATGACAGTGGAGGAGTACAATGCAGAATTCATTCGACTAAGTCGCTTCGCCCCTACTTTGATCCCAACGGAAGAAGAGAAGGCTGAAAAGTTCTTTGATGGACTAAATTTTGAGCTGCAGAGACTCATCGGATCCGTCGCACCTACCTCTTACTCGGACGTTCTCGCTGCAGCCCGACGCATGGAACGCGTCACCAGGAGAGAGACCAGTCTGAAATGGTCTTCCACATCAGCCAAAGCACCACAAGAAGAAGCTGCAAAGAGGCCTCATATACACCAGCCACCCAGAGTCTCTCCGCAGACATTACCTACATGTCAATACTGTGGCAAGATAGGCCATTTTGAGAAGGACTGCAGACGCAAGTTAGGATTATGCTTAATTTGCGGAACCAATCAACACATAGCCAAGGATTGTCCTCAGCATCGAGGAGGAGCACCAAGGGCAAACCAACAAGCTCTACCAGCACTAGGAGGGTATCAACCAAGGCCACCCTTGGCACCACAAGCAGCGCTCTTCCAACAAGCCCAGCAGCAGCAGCAGAGGAACCCACCACAAGGACGCGGACAAGCCTTCGCGATGACCTTGGAAGACGCGCAGAACCAAGGAGTACCTAATGCGAGTAAGTTTTTATAGTTTTTTCGTTTCTAGTATTGCTATAGTCCGTGCCTGCTGGTTCGTGACCCTAGACTTAACCTGAAAATTTTTTACTTGCTGATAATAGATAATCTAGTGATCACTTAGTAATTTTAAAACTTGCTAATAACCTAAAATTGCTTTTAAAGAATAACTTAGAATGCTTATAAATGTTAAACTGATATATTTTTGAAAGATAACCTAGTTTTCTAAAACTGTAATTTCCTAGATTTCCCACATTTGGAAAATTGCATAATTTTTAAATTCTTAGGGAAATAATTTTTCCTAGGTATTACTCTCAACCTTGTTTCTCCTTAAATTTTAATGTGCTTCGAATAATGTTTGCAACCGTGTTATCTCTGTTGACCAGTTATTCTTTGATTGCGAGGACGCAATCCTCTTAAGGGGGGTAGATTGTAATCCCCCTGATTTTTAAGAATTTTAATTTTTGGATTTTTTACAATTTTTTGGAATTTTCTGGGAATTTTCTGAAATTAAAAACAAGTGTTTGAATTATTAAATGATTTTTATTGATAATAAATAATATTAAAATATTATGAAAATAATATTTTATGATGTAAAATGAAAAACTAGACATAGAATAATTTTTCGAGAATTTATTGGACCCCGGATAGATTTTTAAAGCCCTAAATACTAAGTAATTAATTAAACCAAAATAAACCGGATTTTTATTAAATAAACCAAACCAATAGTTGAACCAAACCGGACCGGTTTATTTTAAACCAAAAGCCTAACGGGTCGGATCCGGGTCTAACCCGTGACCCGCAACCCGTTTCGACCCAAACCCATTTTCTTAGCGGATCGGGCCGGATCCACTGACCCGACCCGACCCGATCGCCCGAAACCCGCTATCTCCTTATCTCTCAACCGCAGCGCCGCCTGACTGCTCAGCTCTGCCGGCCGCCGGCCGCTCGCCTCCCTGCGTCGCCTCCGCTCCCCCTCACCGGATGACCCCTCCGCTCCGGCTTCCCCTCACCGGACGACCCTCGACCTCCTCCCTCTCTCCTATAAAACCCTAGCCCGCCCTAGCCTTCCGCCACTGTCCCCATCCAGAGCCGCCCCGGCCGCCCATCTCACCATCTCCAGCAGCAGCCCGCACCGCCTCTCGCTGCCGTGCCCCGCCCTAGCCTTCCGCCTCTCTCCTCCGCCTCGCCGTCGTCTTCTCCGGCTGCCCCATCCCCGACGTCCCCAGCACCGCTTCCCTCTGACCCGTCGTCCCCGAGTCCTCGCCAACCTCCACAACCGGCCGCCCTCTCCTCTCTTCCTTCCTCCGCCACTATCCCCATCCAGAGCAGCCCCGGCCGCCCATCTCACCATCTCCAGCAGCAGCCCGCACCGCCTCTCGCTGCCGTGCCCCGCCCTAGCCAGCGCCCTCCTCCGCTCAGGCCCTCGCCCACGTCGAGCCTCGCCGCAGCTCCACCACACCCGAGCCCAACTCCTCCCCGCTGCCCACTCCGTCCCAGTCGACCTCGTCGGAGACCCGAGCCGCTGCCGACGACCCTCGCCTCCGACCAAGGCCAGCCCGTCCGCCGCCCAGGCACCACCTCCTTCGGTCAGCCCCGGCGAGTTCCAGAACCCTAACCCTAGTTTCTGTGATTCATGTCGGACACAGTGTCCAGGACACATGACACGAGACGGATACGAAAACCCGGTTTGAGAAGCCCTATTCAGGTACTCCTAACTTCTTGCTCGTAGCTCTGATTTTGATTCCGTAAATTGCATCGCGTAGCCTGCATGACCCCCTCGGTGCCCGTGCAACCCGCTTGGGACATCGCGTCCTGTGGTGATCGCGAACCGCGATCCAAAAACAGGAAAAAACCAACACCCTGTTTCACCCCGGAACTGAGTACGCCCTGCCAAACGGGACGACTTGGTCGCGTGCGGTCTTCACAGATACGTGTGCATCGTTGATACGGACGTGCGAGATTTCGCAGAAGCTGATTCCGAGGTGCGTGCACACCGAAATCAGTGCGTATCCGCGGACACCGTCCCGTATTCGACCATTCTGATTTTCGCTGTAACTTAGTGTACACACGTCGGATCAAGACAAAACTTACACCATCGGACTCGTAGAAATACGCTGGTCCTGTGAGCCAAGTTTGGTTCGATTCTGAAAACGTTGACAAAATCGTGTGTCGTGGGCCCCACAGGCACCACTCGACGGGCGATTTTGAGATCGGCTCATCGGAATCCAATTCTAGAAGTTCTGTTGGGTTCGTATCATCGTTCCTGACCTGTTGACACTAAGTTGGACTGATTTAGAGACCTTTGACCCTGACGCGTTTTTCGGTTCAAAGCGACCCACATTTGGACCCCGCTTTGACCCGAAAATATCATTTTTGCCCCTGTGTCCAAATTGGACTCAAGGACAGACATTTTTAGCTGATTGATATTTTCTGGATCTGATGGTGATATTTGTTTCAGCAAACGGAGTACTGCCTGCAAATCCCACTGAAGTCAGAGCCACAATTGGAGCCGAAAACCCAGGCAAGTGTACCTTGCCAAAGCTTGCAGTTTTTGTTACAGATTCTGTTGACTATATTTATATATACTTGTTGTACTTGCTCAACCCTAGGGCCGTTTGACTTGCTTTGCGTCCGATTAAAGTCGGGTACCAACACCGCACGCGGGGTTGTGCAATGTCAACTAGAGATGGTTATCGTGACATATACATTCTCGTACTTGCCATATCAAGTACATTATACCCAGGACACCTGACACAAATCATGAGACAGAATCTTCCTGAAATATTCAAGGTGATTCTGTGTAGGTTTCAGGACTTATAACATAGACAGAATATTCCTAGATATTATATTCATAGACATAGTATGACTCACTGCATTAGATATGATTTTACGTGACATGGACATGAGGCATCGTGGACATGAGACGTAAGATTTTATTTGGGTGGGGAGAGACACACAGGCTTCAGGCTGATTATATATATATATATAATTCATAGTAAATACATAGTAAAATACATAGTATAGCTGCTACCGGCTCCCAGACACAGAGCTTGTAGTGGTATCATCCTAAGTTCTAGTGATGCTCTCAACTTGCATTTCACATAGATGGTTATATAGTTGACCCTATTATTTCATTATTTACTTTACTGTATTTATTTTGGCTTGTGCTTTCTTGTACCTTGCTATGTCCCCTGAGGACCTGGATCCGGATTATGTCCCCAGGACTTGCAGACGAAGTTTATCCAGAGGTATACGGAACAGGTGCACTTCACGGAACAGTACCCGTAGCTGAGGACGAGGTGACCGCTGAGGACTTCTACTAAACAATTGCTTCGCCATGCTCATTCATTATGACAAATAGACTTTATTTCCTGTTTAATTAAACTCTTTAACTCCTGTTTATGAAAACAATTATAACAGACTTTATATCGGGTTGTTCCCCGAATTACTTTGCTGAGACTGGATGTTTAATTTACTTTCCTTATTGTTGTTGATCGTATTATCTTTTCTGTGGATGAGATTAGTTCTGACTTGATGTTGTCGACCTTATATACAGCTTAAGTATGCCCTGATGGATCCATTAAATTGGGTTTGTCCATCGGTGGGTACTGCTGGCCATTGCCACGTGTCCAGTCCCTCGGTATTTTGGGACTGGGGCGTGACATCTTGATGCATTCCCCTGGTTCGGGGCTGCCTGGTGACCCAACAGTCTTAGATACTTGCAGGTTAAATCATGCACGGAACGACTACTTGGTAGTCTTCCGAGGTTTGAATGAAAATAAGGCAACTTTAAAGTAGACAAGCATGCGTTTCTAAGGAACACAAGTAAACATGTTTTGCTCGGACCCGGAGGTAAGCCGAGAGTTAGATCGTTAGGGGACTTGGCATGCGAGGGTCTGAACATATATAAGCAATATTTCATTTTCCATGTTCTAGCATAGCAATACAAGTTGGGATTATTCCCTTAGCTAGGTGCGTTGGATTTATTAGCATGCAGGGGGTGAATCACCTAGCGACTAGCATGAATATTCCAGATTTTATGTGTGCTGGCTAAGCAAAGACAAGTTCACCGTAGCCACCCACCTTAGCGATGATTCGCCTCGGTAGAGCGATACGTCAAACGAGCCTCTGAAAGTCCAAGCCGGATTCCTGTAGGGACAAGTCTGGATATCTTTTGCTTCTCCTTTGAGGCAAGGCGGGTCGGGACAGCAGCACTATTGCCGTTTGAAACGGCAGTCCGCTTGAGCGGAACGGGGTGTTACAAGGGGAACACTAAATAACCAGCTAAGTGATATGCAAGATGAGAGCAGCACTAGAACTCAGGCTGAAGCCACTACAAGCTCTGTCTCGAGGAGCCGGTAGCAGCAGTAATAATGAGTAATGGGCCAAGCTCAGGCTTCAGAGTCTTGTGCCTCACAATAATAAGGGTTTATATATATAATCAGCCTGTAGCCTGTGTGTCTCTCCCCACCCCATGTAATCACATGTCTCATGTCCACGATGCATCATGTCCATGTCACGCACAATCATATCTACTGCAACAAGACATATAATGTCTAGGAATATAATGTCTAGGTCAAGTCATGTATCTTATACAGAATCACCATGAATATCTCAGCAAGATCCTGTCTCATGAATAGTGTCGAGTGTCTTGGGTCATAGTGTACTCGATAAGACAATTACGAGGATATAAAGTGTCATGAATGTCCATCTCTAGATGACGATACACAATACCGCATACGGTGTTGACACCCGACTAATAATCGGACGCTAAGTACGTCACACGGTCCTAGGTTAAGCATGCGCAACAATATAAGTAAAGCAAGGAAATATGCAACAAGAACTGTAAAGTTGGCAAGGTATACTTGCACAACAATGTATCACTAAGTCAAGTGAATAAGTAGCAAAGCTGCAGGATTTGGCAAGGTACACTTGCCTGGGGTCCTGGCTCCAACTGTAGCTCTGATCGCAGTGTGATCTGCAGGTACTTCTCCGGTTGCTAAAATAAACATCACCATTAGATTCAGAAAATATCAAATAGCTAGAAATGCCTGTCCTTAAGTCCAATTTGGACACAAGGGCAAAAATGACATTTCCGGGTCAAAGCGGGGTCCACATGTGGGCCACTTTGTACCGAAAAGCGTGTCAGGGTCAAAGGTCTCCAAATTCGTCAAACTCAATGTCAACAAGTCAGGAACGATGATATGAACCCAACGGAACTTCCAGAATTGGATTCCGATGAGCCGATCACAAAATCGCCCGTCAAGTGGAGCCTGTGGGGCCCACGATACACAATTTCGTCAACGTTCTCAGAATCGAACCAAACTTGGGACACAGGACCAGCGTATTACTACGAGTCTGATGGCATAAGTTTCGTCTCGATCCAACGTGTGTACACAAAGTTACGACGTATTCCAGAACCGACGGATACGGGACGGTGTCGGCGGATACGCGTTGATTCCGGTGTGCACGCACATCCAAATCAACTTTTACGAAATTCCACACGTACGTATCAACGATGCGCACATTTCGGTAAAGACTGCGTGCGACCAAGTCGTCCCATTTGGCGGGGCGCACTCAGTTCCGGGGTGAAACAGGGCGTTGATTTTCCTGTTTTTGGATCACGGTTTGCGATCACCACAGGACGCGATGCACCGAGAAATTTGCACGGGCATCGAGGGGGTCGTGCAGTCTATGCGACATAACTGACGAAATCGAAAACGGGGCATCAAGGAGAGAGGAAACAATACCTGAACAGGGCTCCGTGTAGACTGATTTCTCGTGTCCGAGTGTGTCCTTCGTGTCCTGCGTCCGTGTCCTGTGTTCGTATCCTGTGTCCGTACTGCGTTAGGGTTAGGGTTTCTGTCACAAGGCGCCGGGGGCTCGCCGGAGTAGGGCAGAGACGACTCGGCGGAGGCTGGGGGGCGTCGCCGGAGAAGACGACGGCTGGCCGGGCGGAGCACAGTGAGTGGAGGCGACGGAAAGGAGTCGGGGAGTTGGGAGTTGCTGGCGGAGTGTGGAGATGGGTAGGCAGAAGCTGTAAAGGGGGTGGTCGACGAGGGCAGTGGAGGCGCTGTCACGCCCCAAACTCCCGCAAGCCCAAATGCCCCCGCTGAACGTGAAATCACCACGTTGCAGCTCTCCCGCGGGACAATCGTTCTCTTCGGGACGTGATGCCGTACGAGCCTGGAGTTGCGCTCGTACAAGGCGATGTTATTAAACATGAAAGTTATCATCGAAACAACCAAGTTACAGCGGAAGCCATTTGTGTACCAAGCACACATCAGAGTATACGCAGCGAAGCTCACGATAGGGTCCAAAAGAGATGCCCCGAGGCAATGCCACAAAGGCGATGCCACGAAGACGATGAAATAACTCTTGCTCTTTTCTCTAGCCCACAAAGGTACTTACAGTTCATACATCTTGTCCCGTATATCCAAGCAGCGCCACTACGCCTGTGTACCTGAAATATTGCCCACAAACGTGGGTCAGTACACAACCGTACTGGTGAGCGGGGTAACCCACTCGTCTAAGCCGACACTAAGTAAAATAGTGAATGCAAGCAGTTATATGGTGATCTTTCTAGTTGAATCCTAGATTCGTTTCATGGCATATGAATGACATGTTAAGGAAAGCTGTAAATCAGTTAAGCATGCAAGCATTCAATCTCAAACCAAACGACAAGCAGTTTATATATCCGACCCGTCTTACTTAATGCCATCGCTATGCACGATAACATATCGAACCATCAGTCTCGCCTCAATATCCTTTTCCAACCGAAGTTTATAACCCAAATCTCGAGTGCACACTCTTGCCGAGGCAAGGTGGCCGCGCCTACACGAAAGCCAAACCAATAAAAGAAAAGCACACTATCTCTTATCTATATGAAGTCACTGGCTAAGCCATAAAGGACATAATTCCAAGCATTAACGGCGCTCCTTATCAGCCCGGGTAATGAGCCCCGCTGGAGGTCCCGCAATGCATCGTGACTAGCACGAATCAATATTTCCCTCCGGATCGATACGGTCCCAGTGCCCCGGGAAGCCGTTTCGAGGAAATGCCAAATCTTGTGCACAAGTTGTCCGTGACATGCAGAAGGTAGGTATGACGAGAGGATCGAACATTCTCGCCCCACCAAGCGATCCTAGACTCGTTCAACCGATATCCGACCAAAGTATCCATAACCATTCTTCCAACATAACCAGCCAACATACCAAAATCTCGACCTCAATATATATAGCCCAAGGCACCAAAAATATAGTATCCCATATTCACAAAGCCGCTTCTCAGCAATGTATTATAAACTTGGTGCAACACCCCAAAGCTCGCAGCAACCCATGGCATAATGCCATTTCAGTGGCACAATGCCCCATTCGAGGCACGATGCCCCATCAAGCGGCACAACACCCTCGCCGATGCAGTTGTTCGGTTTCGAACCACAACTGCTCGCTTTGCAAGACAAAGCGACTCAGTGATACTCTTGCACGGATGTACGCTCGCTCGCCCGAATTCTCGATGTTCCCATTTGCCTCAAATGTATCATTCCAACTTGTATAATTCCAACCGTCCAAGCATAATCCCAATTATCCAACCGATTGCCTCAAATGTATAATCCAACTATCGCATCCAACTAGCCAACGCGTAAATCATAATCAAGCCCCAATCCTACCAAGCCAACGATGCACACTCTATGCACGCCTCAGTGCGGTGATTCTCGATGTTTCAGTTCGAGTGTTTTCAAGCCATTACGTGTTTTCCATATTATTAGGCATGAAGGAGTAGAGGAGAAGGGAAAGAGCCCACTCACATTGTTTGATCCCGTTAGGCATCCTGTCCTGCCGATACGGCCAATCCCTTGAACCCGTGGTCCGATGCAAGCACGATCTACTCAACTGGTATGACCGTACGAGCAGGCCGTGCTTTCCAAATCATCCGACCGATCGTACTAAGGAAGACGGCATTATCGTTTCCATTCAGCTATTCAGTAATGTTCTGAACGAAGACCTAATTTCCATCGAACCCGCTAGCCATCTGCACATTGAAACCAACTCGATTAATCCTTCTTCCCAAAATCTAACATTTCAAATGTAACCAGCATTTGATTTATTCAATCCGACTCAGCGTAACGCTCCGAGCGGTTGCGGGGCGTTACATAATATACCACTTAGAATCAGGTTCGTCCACGAACCGTGCTGGTACTCATTCCTTACTAGCATGCCACAATCCAATTCCAATATCAGCTCTAGGCAACTCACATTATCCACGATTCTGACTCCGCATCTCGTTCTGCTGAACGCTCGTACAAATTTTACAAATTCCCACATCCTCCTTGCAGCTCAATACGAATTCTTCGTATCGCTCAGTTTTGGATCGTACATATATTTAAGGCGTCCCTAAAATACATGTATTTCAGCCGAGCTTTGCGATAGTAAATTTGAATAAGTTACAAGGGTATCTTTATGTTCGAGGCGTCCATTTGCTTTACTTCCAATCGAATCAGTCCCGGTTTCCATTCCAACATATTCGATTGAGCACTATTCTCAATTATGCAGATTTTCCACCGACTCAATCAGTTCGTGTTCCAACTCAATCCATCCAACTATTTCTGAGTCCGCACTAGCAACATCTCCAAATATTTCTCATGCACCGAACGATTACCACAACTGATCTACCCCAGCTATATGACTTACCCAATATCCAACAATTTTGCTTAGATCAGCACAGCCAAATACTTCTTTTCCTTGCCATCTCAAATACCTCGCTGGGTGATCATCTATATTGAGGTTCGTGTGATCCACGAAGATCTCGCCGCCACGCCAAAGGGATAGTGTCGCCACGATTTCAACGTGGACACACTCGCCACAATTCTTCGGTTGCGCATAGAATAGTTCTTCGCGCTGCTTCCACTGCCTCGAAGCATTAGGATATCACCTTTGCCTTCCGAACGAGCACGCTTCCCAGACTAAGTTCCGACATCTTGTAAATCTGAAGCAAATCCGTCCCTTCCAGTATTCGCAAGGATTTGATTCGAACGAGCCGCTGCTTTAACTTCACGAGCTAGTTTCACAGTCGTCAATTCATATGAATGCTATTCCCTTCCAGGGCACGATGAGTCGGAGGCGATGCCATCAATAAAAATTTGCGACTCTGAATCTCATCAGTCGACTAGGCTACTTCCACCATCGCTTCGATCTTCTGGCTGCATCTTCAGCTGAAGACTATCCCAAGGGTCTCTCAAATCCAACACTCAGTCGATAAACCAAAGTCTCATTGCTCACATCTGCCCTCGACGTATTCCCAAATACGCTGCCTCAAGGGTCGTTCTATGGGTCTACCATATTCATATCCGAATCGACGGGCAAGGTCGCTTAGGGTCAGTTGTCCCGAAGCTACGCTTGACAATTGTAATTATCACGATGGACAGTTACTATAAACCATGCTATATCTCACCTGCAAATCTGAATAAAAAATTCCAACTATTCCATCCGAGCAAACTTTCGAATCGAGAAAATGCGCTCGTTGAAACCGTCTTCCATCAATTCGCCGTTCTGCCCTGAATCCATCAAATTTTTGAATTGCATGTTCGAATCTCGCACTACCAATTACAATGATTTCTCGATACCAAAGACTAGCTCAAATTCTTATCCATTTTGCCACATTCCATAATGCATGTCCAACTTACTCGAACAGCACAGTGATTTGTTCCGACGTTGCTCCCACGTTTAGCTATCTTCAAAAGGCTGTCCGCCACAATAATTGCCTTCCGTCGTTGCCTCAATCCGTCTACGTCTTCCAGAGAATCCATTTACTATCGTTGCACCCTCTTGCCCAAAATTCTTTTCCGCTAAACCTGAGTCGACTCCTCGAGCAGCACTTTCCAAAAATCTTCGAGTTTGTGTGAATCCATTGCATTTCCCCTCCAAAGCAGCTCGTGTTTCATTACTCAACCAACTGCTCAAATGTGTTGCACAAAATCATAGTCCGTGCTCGTTATCCATTGATTTACCCATCGCTCGTTTAGGCGTATCCCAACTATTCGTTCCGATTCCGTCCATCTCTTAAGCCAACGATACATCCATTTACACCAGTCCGTTCTCAATTTCTCAACTCAATATTCGCTTTGCTCCATTTTCATTTTTCCCAACTCAACCGACTTGCACCAACCAACTTGTATTCTCCTTACCCGAATCCGTTCAGGCGATTCCCATAATTGTCCAACCAAAATATTTTCCAATGCCTTGCTCAAAATGTGGTATCCCATATACCACTTCGAATCGAGTCGCGACTCGCATTACGATTTCCTTGCACGAATCCAAGATTCGTTCGAACCATCCCTTATGGGTGATCATGCCTTTCCCAATTCGAGTTTGTCACAAAACTCAGGCAGTGCTTGAATTATCCAACTATTTCCATCAATCTTGTGAGGCAACTCGTTGTCTTATCCCATTCTCAATACTTCTAGCTATTCTTGTAACCTCCGATTTCCAAATTTCTGAAATAATTAGATTTTTTTAATTTAATTTAAATACCAAGTTATAAAATATTTTCTCCTTGAATTTTTTATTTTATTTTGAACAATGTTTGATTTTAGAAGGTAATTTAAAATCTTGTATGAAAATCATTTTTTCCTAAATGACGATTCCTTATAAATAAATAAATAAATAATAATATATATTCCTCTAGTTTCAAATATTTATTGGCTTGAAATCATAAAATTAATTGTTGGATAAAATTAATTAAAGGACTAGTTGTTTCTTCAAAATAATTTTTATAATTAATGGAATAGTAAATAAATAAATTACGTAGCTTTCCTAAAATATTTTCTGAAATTATAATCTTTTCTTTTTAAATTTTACAAATTGCCATTTCCTATTAACTAGCCAGCACACCCTCATTTTTCCCACATGAGAAACCCCTTTTATATTTAATTCTGGGCCATTCATTATTGGGCCAACCCGCAACCCTTTATCCCACACCATCTCTCCCTATTTAAGTCCCTCATCACATCTCCCTAGAAACCCTAGCTAGCCTTCATAAATCCCCACAAAGCCAAAGCCACCACCATTTTTGTGTGCTCGTGTCCGTGTGTCCAGCATCACCGTGTCAGCCGTGATGGCCTCGGGTCCGACCCCGGGTGTCCCACCGTATCCATTCATTTACAGTGTCCGGTTACAATATTACAACCCGATTTCCCGTGTCCAACACCCGGACACGTCTCCCACCCACAGACACCAAACCGCCGTGTCCAGCCCCGGACACGACCCCGACACACAGACCCTAACCCTAACCCTAACCTAACTCCAGCGAGCGCCGGTGGCCGCCCAGATCCGCCGATCCCCTTCCGCTGAGTCGAGACGGCCGCCGCCGAGAAGGACCGCCGACCACCTCCTCGATCTGGCCCGCCGTAGATTCAGACCCGCCGCGTCGAGCATCCCACGTCGAGCCGCGTCGGGTTCCGCCACCGCTGGAACGAAGTCACCGCCGCCTCGAAGCGCCGCCTCCTCGGACAGAACGCCCGCCCCTCGAGCAGAGCGCCTGCCCCCTCGATCCAAGCGCCGCCTCGGGTCTGTCGAAGCCGCCGCTGCTGATCCGGCCGCCGCCGAGATCTAGAACACCCGCCGCCTCCTCGGGATCTGTCGAGCCGTGGCCGCCTCGGGCAGATCCGCCGAGCACGAGCACCGCCGCCGAGACGGACGTCGACTGACGACGCCCTGGCCGGCCGACCTCGCCGGAAAACCTAGGTGAGCTCTTCCCTCTTTTCCCCTTTCCCTTTTCTTTCAAATTCAGGGACTGAGAGGAATACTGTTGATTAGTTAGTTTATAATTAGGTTAGATAATTAACATTAATCAATAATTAATTCTTAATTATTAGTTAATTTAATATAGTTTAGTTTAATTAATTATCAATTAATCAGTAGTTAATTAATGTATTGTAATTAGTTTAAGTAATAATAGATAGTTAATGAATATGAAATAGTTAATTTCATTGTAATTAGTTTAAGCTAATATATAGTTAATGTATTGTAATAGTTAATTTATAATTAGTTTAATTAAATTATAAAATCAGTTAGTATATGTAATTAGTTATTTTATATAATTAGTTTAATTAATGTAATTAGTTTATGTAATTTGGTTATATTAATATAATTAGTTTATATTAATATGTAATTTGGTTATTTATATAATTTGATTTTATTAATATGTATTAGCCTAGTAAATTCATGTAATTAGTTTAGTAAATACAAGATAATTAGTTTTATTGTTTTAATGTATAAAATTAGTTATTTAGTTATGTATTATATATAAGGGTTTTTGATTATGTAAATTAGTATATATATATAACCGTATTTTGGCATAAATATATATATATGTAGATTTATATTTTCGTATTGGTATATGTATGGATTTAAATATGAATAGGTATATTATTTATTTTATTAATAAAAATTGTATAATTAAGCATGTATAATTAGTCGTATATGAATGTATATTGGGTATTTTTATATGGTATAAAATTAATTTGGTGAATTAATATTAGTATGGTGTTGACAATATGTATATGTATATCCAAAAATGTACTTTTGCACATATACGATATATACATATTTTGGTAAATAAAATGTAATAGTATACGTATTATTTTGGTATAAGAATATAAAATGTTTAATATATGTATATATTGTATATATATATATATATATATGTACTTAATATATTTTCAAATATGTATAATTAAGTATAAATGTATATATATATCTTGTACATATAATTAATGTATTGTATATGTATTTAATGTGATGTACTAGTATTAGTATATATTTTAATAATAACATTGACAATATACATATATACATTTTAAAAGGTATTTTAGCATATGTATGAGTACACATATATAATGTTCAACTAGTATAAATCAAATATGTAATTAAAAGATATATATATATATATATATATATATATATATATATATATATATATATATATTGTAGATACATTTAAATTGGTGCATGTATATATATATTGTAAGTAGTAATGATAATTAATAATATGTGTATTTATATACGTATCCCTACTAGATGACCCTAGTTGACTAGTGCCATACCTGGCAGAGCCCTGAGTTTATGTATTTGTGATGTGTTAGGGTAGTACCTGATGCAAATGTTGTATTTGATATATTTTAGGACTGTTGGTTCCTCCAGACGACACTCTGGAACAGGACATCAATAATTACCAGCTAAGGACCCAAGGCGAGTACATTCTCTGATTAGTTTCTAATTTATGATATCTCCTATGTTCACTGTATCTAGTGTAAATATCCATGTTCTTGACACATTGGTTACACGGATTGGTATACACGGATCTCGTCATGAGATGTTATTCCTTATTCATGGTGTAGCTTGTACAAGACTTGTTTCCTTGATATCTTGTGCATGTACAGACACTGAGACCCGGAGAGATTTGCTACCTCCCTAGGGAATCCCGTGCCATAGCGTACCATGATTGGATCTACTATACCAGTCGGGGGTTTGGGGAGTATTTTAGTGTAGATATGTGATCATACCCAACTTTATATGTACCATAGCTCACCCCACATCTCACGTCGGGTGTGGCCTGACCATTTACATGCTCCATAGCTGTTACGTGTGATTAGCCTGATCTCTACATGCACCATAGCTAACCAACAGTTAGCCTGACTTTATATGAACCATAGCTAATCACATGTAACCAGCCTGATCAAGTTCCCAAGCCGATCACATGTTAAAGCTAGTACTCACACACATAGTCATAGGATTCTTGCTCATTGACATATTGTTCTTTTCCTGCATTTACTTACAGTATTTCCAGTATTTCTCTCATTGTACATTTCTCGTACCTATACATGCATCTGGTATGTTTCCATCTAGAACTGCTACATAGTTTATGTCATTTATATAGAACTGCTATTTAGAGATGTACTTTGCTCCTTCCTGACTGGAAAATATTTTTCCAGACTGTGACCTTAGTGGACTTGTTTCTGACATTGGGGGATTGGATGTTACTGATTACAGGTATGATTATTGTGTCATTAGACTTGTGTTGTATTCTTTTATTTCTTCATTTCCTATCGTGCTGTAGTTGTGATTGAGTATTTCTAGATTTATTTTATGATATCCACGTCTCCTTATGGAGTTGGATACTAGCGTGAGATTGTTTAGATAGTACTTGACCTAGACAGCGTTCTACCGCCGATGCTGCGGCGTAGGCTGGACGTACCCACGCTCTCGTGCCCCTAAACCGGGTGCGGGTCGTGACACGTTTTTAGTGGTGGCCCATGCAGGTCAGACTTCGCTAGTTGTGCGATGTCGTAGTAGTGCGACGTCATAGTTGTACTACTACGTACCTGCTATAGAATATAAGACATAGGATACTAGGATGAGAGAGGATACTCAATCACAAATTCTTGAGAGATTCCTGGGACGACCCCTTGAGAATCTTATTATAATTTCCAATTTAAATCTTTCCTTGTTTCCGTCCGCTCTCGCTTGTTGCTACTGAACTTGATTCTTGTTGAGCAGTTATTAAATTAAATTCTTGGTATCATTGTTGAGTTTGATTCTTGTTGACCAGTTGTTAACTTTAATTCTTGGTATCGTTGTTGAGTTGATTTCAAATTGAGATGAATTTTTACGGACTAGAATTTATGGTATCATCTGATGACATATATTGATGAGGACAGTGAGGAAGGTAAAACGTCTACTTTGGTTATGGAACCTAGAATTTATCGCAGCCATATTAGCTGTCGTGACGAGAACGTAGGAACCTAACTTGGATGTACATACTTTAGTTATGAGATTTAGAGTTTCTCGCAGCCATACCGGTTGGCGTGGCGAGTATTCTAGATGACATGATTATAGGGTTGCATACCTTAGATTCGGAACCTGCCGTTTATCGCATCTATGCTTACTGGCGTGGCGAGGATTCTGAGTGTCATGATTTCGGATAGACGTGTATGATTATCAGGTTGTATCTTAAATTGGTTCTTAAAATATCATCTCAAGAATTATCTATTTCTGTTATTCCAGGACTTTGTTCCATCGCTTCTTTTCTTTACTAGCAGTAAAGATACCTTCCGTCCTTATCCAGTTCCTTTGAGCTTTTATTCTTTGAGGATTCCTTGTTAAGTATAATAATTAGTGACTTGTAATTTTGTTTGTGTCTTGTATTAGTATTGACTGTGTTGCTAGCGAGTTGTGAGTGTTTCTTAGTTGGACATGTGAGCAGTAGGCTTTAATCAAGAGTTAGCCCTTAGCATAGTACCTTGTACCAATGATTCTAGGAGTAGTGTCATTAGAGACTGAGTAGAGGAATAGTATAGAGTATCAGTGATAGTTCTCAGAGTTAGTATCAGAGCCCATTTACCCGTCCTGGATAATCATGATTATGTAATTGAGTGATCTATGTAAACGATTAAGTATCCGGGAATTGTGTTAAGGATTTATGGAGCATGATGTCCAATTTGATGATTGATATCGGAAATGTTAAAGGTAAAGAAATGTATATGTATAAAGGGTTTAATAAGATGTCATAAGTAGAGAAATATCAGGATTAGTAATGGAAGTTGTGAAGCGTATCACGGATTAGTTTAATAGGCTTTAAAGGATTAAAGGAAATACATATACAACCATCGAGATGAGGAACCATATACTTGCCCATGAGAATAAGAAATATGAGTGTTATAAAAGGTACCGTTAATCATGAGTTCTAATGAGCTTGATGAGATGATGCATTAATGAAACTAGTAATATAATACCAAGAGTGCTAATGATTCTATATCGAGGATTAGTCGAGAATAACGTTAATAACAGTAAGCACTCTGTGTGAAGATAATTAAATGATATACCAGTTGACATAAATTAAAATCATGAAAGAAAATACAGGTGATGATAACTTTGATCAATGGAGATAATGGTGCAAGTGATTTAAGCAGTACAATTTTAGTACACAGTTATAGACACTAGATGCATTGAGTGCACCTTGAGTATCAGAGACCGTGAGCACTGATATGTACAATTGTGGAGTTATAAATTAAAAAGGTGGAAATAAAATTTTATTTTTAATGGAGGAGTTGAGATTTCGTCATTAAATTTTGAGGATTAATATGAATTCAATAAACACGGTTAAGGCTACAAAGATTTTAGGAGTAAATTTTATTTCGATATTGAGTATCTGATTTTGAGGAAGTATATACAATTTATTTTAAGTCGACCGAGAAGTTAAACCTTGACGATTATTTTGAGGATTAATTTTATGGTAAATGAGAGATATGAATATTAATATATGAGTAGATGATATACATGTGTAAGGATCTGAGGACTTGAGCATGATTGAGATGGCACCGCAGACTGACCTGGGTGTCCATCTAAAATTGTATTGAAAAGAGCAGTATTTAGTATGGTGCTGCGCTTGACGTATATTTGAGTGATAAGAACGACTAGTATGAACAATTGTAGCAGGAACGGGAACTGGCAGAGAGTATGGTACTAAAGAAATAGAGGTATTAAACTTAGATGCATTATTAAACCATGGTTATATTAGAGGTTCTTGGTATCAGATTTTGGTATTAATAGACAAGTGTGTGCAATACGGATATATTCATGTATTTTGTGGATTAATGATTAGTTGATATGGGTACCAGTGTACATGAATAGGAATTTGTTAGTGAATGTGCTAGAGTTAAGTGTTTGTTAGAGATAGTAGATACCGCAAGAAATATGTTAGCAGGTTCTTTCTTTTTCTCATGTTGTTTTTGTCTTCTGATTGATTGATTTCCAAGTACCGTGGTTTGTATTCGTGATTTTTGATTGATTGTAGCTAGTAGTACACCCTGGCAGAGGCTGCAATACCATGACAAGACACATGACCTATATATTTTCTTAGATTGTATGGCTGTAGGTAGAATTTTCTTAAACCACGATCATTGAGGTTTTGACCATAGCAAAGATCTATGACGAGGTTATGGCTGACAAAAAGAGACAAGAGGATTAAATTTGTGGATGAGCATTAAATTAAATAAAGAATTTAGGGGTTGTTATAACGGAGTTGATGGATCATTGATTTTATGAAAATCGAGGTATGATTGAACTTCGAGGACAAACATTAACTTAAAGGGAGAATTAAGAAATTTACAGAGCCAAAAATTTGAGGATTTATTAATTTTAAGGAGGTCTTGATATGATTGAATTGATTATTAAAAATTTGAGAAATTTGAGAGATTATCATTTTATCTAGAAATTTTATATATTATGAATGTTGCATTAAAGATTCTGGAAGCATCGCATCGTTGAGTATTTGAGGAAAAAGAAAATCAGAAAATAAAATCATAAATGGAATAGTGTCGAATTAAATTCTTGGGATGAGGAGTTAGATTGGAATAAGCATCAATTGAATTTGAGTTAGAGGAGTAAGATGATTGATGAGTGTTTAAAATTTAAATTTTGGGATACAGATTTTTAAGTTTTATAAATATGCATTGATTGGATTCAAATTGGAGGATTGGATATTAAATCCTTGGGTACTTAGGTGCGAACTTAAAATTTTTGGGAGGAGATTATGACAAAGGGGATTTGATTTTTAAATTTGAAGATTTTTCAGGAATATGATGTTGTATAATTTTTGAAAGGTTATGAAATAACATTATGAAATTACTTCATGATTATTGGTTTAAGATTTAAAATTTTTGATAGAAATAATATGGTGAATAAAGGCAATTATTGAGGATCCTAAATTTCGAGGACGAAATTTTTCTAAGGTGGGTAGACTTGTAACCTCCGATTTCCAAATTTCCGAAATAATTAGATTTTTTAAATCTAATTTAAATACCAAGTTATAAAATATTTTCTCCTTGAATTTTTTATTTTATTTTGAACAATGTTTGATTTTAGAAGGTAATTTAAAATCTTGTATGAAAATCATTTTTTCCTAAATGACGATTCCTTATAAATAAATAAATAAATAATAATATATATTCCTCTAGTTTCAAATGTTTATTGGCTTGAAATCATAAAATTAATTGTTGGATAAAATTAATTAAAGGACTAGTTGTTTCTTCAAAATAATTTTTATAATTAATGGAATAGTAAATAAATAAATTACGTAGCTTTCCTTAAATATTTTCTGAAATTATAATCTTTTCTTTTTAAATTTTACAAATTGTCATTTCCTATTAACTAGCCAGCACACCCTCATTTTTCCCACATGAGAAACCCCTTTTATATTTAATTCTGGGCCATTCATTATTGGGCCAACCCGCAACCCTTTATCCCACACCATCTCTCCCTATTTAAGTCCCTCATCACATCTCCCTAGAAACCCTAGCTAGCCTTCATAAATCCCCACAAAGCCAAAGCCACCACCATTTTTGTGTGCTCGTGTCCGTGTGTCCAGCATCACCGTGTCAGCCGTGATGGCCTCGGGTCCGACCCCGGGTGTCCCACCGTATCCATTCATTTCCAGTGTCCGGTTACAATATTATAACCCGATTTCCCGTGTCCAACACCCGGACACGTCTCCCACCCACAGACACCAAACCGCCGTGTCCAGCCCCGGACACGACCCCGACACACAGACCCTAACCCTAACCCTAACCTAACTCCAGCGAGCGCCGGTGGCCGCCCAGATCCGCCGATCCCCTTCCGCTGAGTCGAGACGGCCGCCGCCGAGAAGGACCGCCGACCACCTCCTCGATCTGGCCCGCCGTAGATTCAGACCCGCCGCGTCGAGCACCCCACGTCGAGCCGCGTCGGGTTCCGCCGCCGCTGGAACGAAGTCACCGCCGCCTCGAAGCGCCGCCTCCTCGGACAGAACGCCCGCCCCTCGAGCAGAGCGCCTGCCCCCTCGATCCAAGCGCCGCCTCGGGTCTGTCGAAGCCGCCGCTGCAGATCCGGCCGCCGCCGAGATCTAGAACACCTGTCGCCTCCTCGGGATCTGTCGAGCCGTGGCCGCCTCGGGCAGATCCGCCGAGCACAAGCACCGCCGCCGAGACGGACGTCGACTGACGACGCCCTGGCCGGCCGACCTCGCCGGAAAACCTAGGTGAGCTCTTCCCTCTTTTCCCCTTTCCCTTTTCTTTCGAATTCAGGGACTGAGAGGAATACTGTTGATTAGTTAGTTTATAATTAGGTTAGATAATTAACATTAATCAATAATTAATTCTTAATCATTAGTTAATTTAATATAGTTTAGTTTAATTAATTATCAATTAATCAGTAGTTAATTAATGTATTGTAATTAGTTTAAGTAATAATAGATAGTTAATGAATATGAAATAGTTAATTTCATTGTAATTAGTTTAAGTTAATATATAGTTAATGTATTGTAATAGTTAATTTATAATTAGTTTAATTAAATTATAAAATCAGTTAGTATATATAATTAGTTATTTTATATAATTAGTTTAATTAATGTAATTAGTTTATGTAATTTGGTTATATTAATATAATTAGTTTATATTAATATGTAATTTGGTTTTTTATATAATTTGATTTTATTAATATGTATTAGCCTAGTAAATTCATGTAACTAGTTTAGTAAATACAACATAATTAGTTTTATTGTTTTAATGTATAAAATTAGTTATTTAGTTATGTATTATATATAAGGGTTTTTGATTATGTAAATTAGTATATATATATAACCGTATTTTGGCATAAATATATATATATGTAGATTTATATTTTCGTATTGGTATATGTATGGATTTAAATATGAATAGGTATATTATTTATTTTATTAATAAAAATTGTATAATTAAGCATGTATAATTAGTCGTATATGAATGTATATTGGGTATTTTTATATGGTATAAAATTAATTTGGTGAATTAATATTAGTATGGTGTTGACAATATGTATATGTATATCCAAAAATGTACTTTTGCACATATACGATATATACATATTTTGGTAAATAAAATATAATAGTATACGTATTATTTTGGTATAAGAATATAAAATGTTTAATATATGTATATATTGTATATATATATATATATGTACTTAATATATTTTCAAATATGTATAATTAAGTATAAATGTATATATATATCTTGTACATACAATTAATGTATTGTATATGTATTTAATGTGATGTACTAGTATTAGTATATATTTTAATAATAACATTGACAATATACATATATACATTTTAAAAGGTATTTTAGCATATGTATGAGTACACATATATAATGTTCAACTAGTATAAATCAAATATGTAATTAAAAGATATATATATGTATATATATATATATATATATATATATATATATATATATATATATATATATTGTAGATACATTTAAATTGGTGCATGTATATATATATTGTAAGTAGTAATGATAATTAATAATATGTGTATTTATATACGTATCCCTACTAGATGACCCTAGTTGACTAGTGCCATACCTGGCAGAGCCCTGAGTTTATGTATTTGTGATGTGTTAGGGTAGTACCTGATGCAAATGTTGTATTTGATATATTTTAGGACTGTTGGTTCCTCCAGACGACACTCTGGAACAGGACATCAATAATTACCAGCTAAGGACCCAAGGCGAGTACATTCTCTGATTAGTTTCTAATTTATGATATCTCCTATGTTCACTGTATCTAGTGTAAATATCCATGTTCTTGACACATTGGTTACACGGATTGGTATACACGGATCTCGTCATGAGATGTTATTCCTTATTCATGGTGTAGCTTGTACAAGACTTGTTTCCTTGATATCTTGTGCATGTACAGACACTGAGACCCGGGGAGATTTGCTACCTCCCTAGGGAATCCCGTGCCATAGCGTACCATGATTGGATCTACTATACCAGTCGGGGGTTTGGGGAGTATTTTAGTGTAGATATGTGATCATACCCAACTTTATATGTACCATAGCTCACCCCACATCTCACGTCGGGTGCGGCCTGACCATTTACATGCTCCATAGCTGTTACGTGTGATTAGCCTGATCTCTACATGCACCATAGCTAACCAACGGTTATCCTGACTTTATATGAACCATAGCTAATCACATGTAACCAGCTTGATCAAGTTCCCAAGCCGATCACATGTTAAAGCTAGTACTCACACACATAGTCATAGGATTCTTGCTCATTGACATATTGTTCTTTTCCTGCATTTACTTACAGTATTTCCAGTATTTCTCTCATTGTACATTTCTCGTACCTATACATGCATCTGGTATGTTTCCATCTAGAACTGCTACATAGTTTATGTCATTTATATAGAACTGCTATTTAGAGATGTACTTTGCTCCTTCCTGACTGGAAAATATTTTTCCAGACTGTGACCTTAGTGGACTTGTTTCTGACATTGGGGGATTGGATGTTACTGATTACAGGTATGATTATTGTGTCATTAGACTTGTATTGTATTCTTTTATTTCTTCATTTCCTATCGTGCTGTAGTTGTGATTGAGTATTTCTAGATTTATTTTATGATATCCACGTCTCCTTATGGAGTTGGATACTAGCGTGAGATTGTTTAGATAGTACTTGACCTAGACAGCGTTCTACCGCCGATGCTGCGGCGTAGGCTGGACGTACCCACGCTCTCGTGCCCCTAAACCGGGTGCGGGTCGTGACAATTCTCAAACCGTTCGATAGTTTCGCAACACGAGCAACTCTAGCAACGATTCTTTTCCAATTATTCCAACCCAACACTCAATGGTTCCATACTTTTGTTATTCGAGCAACTCGTCCATACTATTCTGATATTCCTGAGCCAAACTCAAACCTGCCCAACCGATGCGCCACAGCCGAAATTCCAACTTCTATCCAACACAGTCGCTAGACGAGCAACTCGTGCCACGATATATATTCCCCTCGAATGTTTCTACTCAAAACATGCCGCATAGCCAAATCCCGTTAGCTAACCAACTGATCCATTGAGGCAATTAGAACCTTCCGAACGATAAGCCAAGCCAACCCAACGAAAGCTCACAACTTGTTGCACAAATGCAACAACGCCAACCAACTTGCTGCACGAATGCAACAACGCCTAACAAGGCTAAGCGATCCTACGAAAACCAACCAAGGCAACACGACCAAGAATGAAATGCAGCTACAACCAGCAATATATAGACTTATTGCATGAAACATCCGATGCGGCACCGAGAAGAGTCAAGAGTTAGACGACACGCGGAAGCGATTTAGAGTTTGTGATGAAGCGAAGGACCAAGTCCGAAGAAATGAACCTGGCTCTGATACCAATCTGTCACGCCCCAAACTCCCGCAAGCCCAAATGCCCCCGCTGAACGTGAAATCACCACGTTGCAGCTCTTTCGCGGGACAATCGTTCTCTTCGGGACGTGATGCCGTACGAGCCTGGAGTTGCGCTCGTACAAGGCGATGTTATTAAACACGAAAGTTATCATCGAAACAACCAAGTTACAGCGGAAGCCATTTGTGTACCAAGCACACATCAGAGTATACGCAGCGAAGCTCACGATAGGGTCCAAAAGAGATGCCCCGAGGCAATGCCACAAAGGCGATGCCACGAAGACGATGAAATAACTCTTGCTCTTTTTTCTAGCCCACAAAGGTACTTACAGTTCATACATCTTGTCCCGTATATCCAAGCAGCGCCACTACGCCTGTGTACCTGAAATATTGCCCACAAACGTGGGTCAGTACACAACCGTACTGGTGAGCGGGGTAACCCACTCGTCTAAGCCGACACTAAGTAAAATAGTGAATGCAAGCAGTTATATGGTGATCTTTCTAGTTGAATCCTAGATTCATTTCATGGCATATGAATGACATGTTAAGGAAAGTTGTAAATCAGTTAAGCATGCAAGCATTCAATCTCAAACCAAACGACAAGCAGTTTATATATCTGACCCGTCTTACTTAATGCCATCGCTATGCATGATAACACATCGAACCATCAGTCTCGCCTCAATATCCTTTTCCAACCGAAGTTTATAACCCAAATCTCGAGTGCACACTCTTGCCGAGGCAAGGTGGCCGCGCCTACACGAAAGCCAAACCAATAAAAGAAAAGCACACCATCTCTTATCTATATAAAGTCACTGGCTAAGCCATAAAGGACATAATTCCAAGCATTAACGGCGCTCCCTATCAGCCCGGGTAATGAGCCCCGCTGGAGGTCCCGTAATGCATCGTGACTAGCACGAATCAATATTTCCCTCCGGATCGATACGGTCCCAGTGCCCCGAGAAGCCGTTTCGAGAAAATGCCAAACCTTGTGCACAAGTTGTCCGTGACATGCAGAAGGTAGGTATGACGAGAGGATCGAACATTCTCCATATTCACAAAGCCGCTTCTCAGCAATGTATTATAAACTTGGTGCAACACCCCAAAGCTCACAGCAACCCATGGCATAATGCCGTTTCAGTGGCACAATGCCCCATTCGAGGCACGATGCCCCATCAAGCGGCACAACACCCTCGCCGATGCAGTTGTTCGGTTTCGAACCACAACTGCTCGCTTTGCAAGACAAAGCGACTCAGTGATACTCTTGCACGGATGTACGCTCGCTCGCCCGAATTCCCGATGTTCCCATTTGCCTCAAATGTATCATTCCAACTTGTATAATTCCAACCGTCCAAGCATAATCCTAATTATCCAACCGATTGCCTCAAATGTATAATCCAACTATCGCATCCAACTAGCCAACGCGTAAATCATAATCAAGCCCCAATCCTACCAAGCCAACGACGCACACTCTATGCACGCCTCAGCGCGGTGATTCCCGATGTTTCAGTTCGAGTGTTTTCAAGCCATTACGTGTTTTCCATATTATTAGGCATGAAGGAGTAGAGGAGAAGGGAAAGAGCCCACTCACATTGTTTGATCCCGTTAGGCATCCTGTCCTGCCGATACGGCCAATCCCTTGAACCCGTGGTCCGATGCAAGTGCGATCTACTCAACTGGTATGACCGTGCGAGCAGGCCGTGCTTTCCAAATCATTCGACCAATCGGACTAAGGAAGACGACATTATCGTTTCCATCCAGCTATTCAGTAATGTTCTGAACGAACACCTGATTTCCATCGAACCCGCTAGCCATCTGCACATTGAAACCAACTCGATTAATCCTTCTTCCCAAAATCTAACATTTCAAATGTAACCAGCATTTGATTTATTCAATCCGACTCAGCGTAACGCTCTGAGCGGTTGCGGGGCGTTACAGGCGCAAGGCAGCGTGGGGCTGAGGGGAGAGGGTGGAACTCGGGGGAGGAAGTTGTCGAGGTCGTGGGGAGAGACGGAGGGAGGCGGCGGGTCGGTTAGTGTAGAGGAGGAGGAGGAAGGGGGATCGACGGTGAGATTGAGCCGGGGTCGCGTTGGGAGTACCTATTGATGGAAGAGGGGCTCTAAGCGATCACGAACGATGACGTGTCGAAGTGAAAGCCCCAGGGATTATTGAACGTAAATCTGTGCACGAACCCATGCAAACACCAACCCAAGAGAAAAGGAAGAAGCAAAGAGCACCTCTCATGACGGTGGGGTGGAGCCGGAGTTGACGCAGAGGGGGTTGATCGGGGAGATCACGGTGGTGCCGGAGATGGGAGTCGGGACGGAGGAGGATGAAGAGGAGGATGACGGAGCCAGGGGAGTCGAGGTCTAGGTGAAGGACGGCGAGGGTGACAGGTGGTCGACGGCGGCGAGCTAGGGTTCAGGTCAGGGCAGCGCTGGAGAGAAAGAGAGAGAGGCGGCACTAGGGCACGGACGTTGAGGCTATTTAAGGGCCGCTACAGTAATCCCGAGGGGAATCCGACTTGGGTTCAATTTGGGTTTCGGGTCCGGGTCAGGTTTGACTCGGATCCGACCCGACCCGACCCATTAAGCTGGGTTGGTTCGGTTCAGGGTAGCGGTTTGGTTTATTTTGGTTCCAGTGAACCGGGTTCAGGCAAGGTTTAATTCGATTTATTTATTTAATAGTTTTTAGGGCTTTAAACGTGTTTTCGGAGTCCAATAAATTCACAGAAAATTACCCTATGTCCGTTTTTCTATTTTACACCATAAAATATTATTTTCATAATATTTTAATATTAATTAACAACAATTAAAAATCATTTAATTATCAAAAGTCTAGATTTTAATTACATAGAAATCCTAGAAAATTCCAGAAAAATTGTTAAAAACCAAATTAGAAATTCATGAAAATCAGGGGGCTTACAACAAGCATACCTTGTACGAAAACAGTTACCGGACCAGACCATTACATGGATGTCCCATCTGCTGCATACATATTCTCTAATAGGTATAAGATACCTATTGTAATTATCTCATAAGGCATTAACAATACTTTCTTTCCAATGTGCGCTCCCCCGGCCGAACACATATAATCCAAACTATGTTCGATAGGGCTTGTCGGACAATACTTTATCATCCCAAGGTTGACCGGTCATTCTCCTATTCCTCTCCCTTCTACTTTTTGGTATAAACACGCACCAGAGGAAGCGATCGCATGGACGACACCCTACACGGATGCAATTGCTGGCTATAAGAAGATGTTGAAGATGGAGGATCCAAAAACCTTGCCGAATGACTACTTTGATATTCTAATCGATTGATACATGTTATATTGTATGTTGTGCAATGAGCCATGTATGTTGAACTGTATATTGAACTGTATGTTGTGCAATGAGCCATGTATGTTGAACTGTATATTGAACTGTATGTTGTGCAAAGAAAGAAATAAAACTAGAACTGTATATTGAACTGTATGTTGTGCAATGAGTCAAAATCTGTATAAAACTAGGACTATCAAAATTTGGACAGTCCCACAAGCAAACTAGACTGTCAAAATTTGGACAGTCCCAAAAGATAACATGACTGTCAAAATTATGACAGTCCTAGTTTTAATCCACTGTCTGTACATTTATATACTGTAAAACTAGGACTGTCAAAATTTTGACAGTCCAATAAGCTACGAGGACTGTCAAAAATTTGACAGTCCCACAAGCTATGAGGACTGTCAAAATTCTGACAGTCCTAATTTTAACCCACTGGAAATTTTATATAAAACTAGGACTGTCAGGATTTTGACATTTCCACAAGCAATGAGGACTGCCAAAATTTTGACAGTCCTAATTTGAACCCACTGTCTGCACATTTATATGTAAAACTAGGACTGTTAAAATTTTGACAGTCCCACAAGCTATGAGGACTGTCAAAATTCTGACAGTCCTAATTTTAACCTACTAGAAATTTTATATAAAACTAGGACTGTCAGGATTTTGACAGTCCCACAAGCAATGAGGACTGTCAAAATTTTGACAGTCCTAATTTGAACCCACTGTCTGCACATTTATATATAAAACTAGGACTGTCAGGATTTTGACAGTCCTAAATCTAACCCACTGAAAATTTTATGTAAAACTAGGACTTTCAGGATTTTGACAGTCCTACAAGCTACGAGGACTGTCAAAATTTTGACAGTCCTAATTTGAACCCACTGTCTCTGCAAAATTTTATATAAAACTAGGACTGTCAAAAATTTTACAGTCCTGATAGCTTTCAGGACTGTTCAGAATTTGACAGTCCAAGTTTTTAGCCACTGCCTCTGCACATTTAACAAATGTATGTAGCAAACTTAAAACACAAATTGTAGCAAATTGTAGCAAACTTAAAACATAACCAATCAAAATATTTTAACAAAACATAACCACTCAAAGTTTTCAAACTGTAAAGTTTTACATGTCTCAAAATACAAATTGTAGCAAAGTTTTACAAGTCTCGAAACATGGCCTAAACTTTATGCCGCCTCTTTGTACATTGCTCTATATTTTTCAAGAAATGGAAATCTTTAGCGTTGTCGATTTGTTGTAGCTTGTCATTGATTTTCATATAATTCGTATCCTGGCAACAGTCCTAGTTTTATATAAAATTTCCAGTGGGTTAAAATTAGGACTGTCAGAATTTTGACAGTCCTCATAGCTTGTGGGACTGTCAAAATTTTGACAGTCCTCGTAGCTTATTGGACTGTCAAAATTTTGAAAGTGAAAGTGAAGAAGTTGGCTCACCATCTTGACCAATGCAGTATACAAGACAGATTTGGCGGGAAGATCTGATGGTACATACACAATATCGCCTCCGCGTTTGAACAACGTAGGTAGTCCGACACCAGCGTAGTAGGTGAGGTATTCGTCGCTACATTCCGTCATATTTACTACTGCTTGCCGTTCGGTTTCTCTAATAACGTGACGTTGCCACTCAGTGAAGAAGTCTGACATCCAGTTGAACGTCGCAGGAATATAGTTTAGCAGTTTTGTACCTCGCGGAGCAGTTATCATTTTTAATGTGTGCTTCGGGACCGTTTGTACGTAGCCAAACTGACGGAGCACTCTATCAAGCATATAAGCCTCCTCGATTTCATGACAACTTATCAGACCGTGATATAAAGCGACCGGTTGCAATGGACGACTAGTCTGTCACAAATCATGATATGGATCCCAAACAATCTGTAACGCATAAAATTTAGCATAACATTATTTAGCATAACGTAATTTAGTAAATTATTGCCAAACATTAAAAGATTAGGTCTCAATTTACCTCTTTTATCGTCATATCTTCGAGTTCATTTCGTAGGAAGGCCAATGTGTGTGGACGTTTGGCATCTTCCTTAGTTGGCTTCCATCTGCACATTCTAGCAAGGTGCTCGTCATACCCTCGGTTAAGTTTAGCCCGCTGCAGGGTTGGAAAGTGCTCGTATATCCATGCCTTCACGTAACCAAGTTAAAAAAATATTAGCCCAAAAATTAACAATAAATTTTTTAATTATGTATACAAGTTGACAAAGATATATTTATACATGGATTAGAGTCTGGCATCCGGATATTGTCTTCGAACCGACGCGGGATGCCGTACCAAGATCGCGGTAAAGGTATCCTAGTATACCGCTTCCCCAAGATATTTCTTCCACTGTATCTATGTTGTCCAAATTCAGAAGATATTTGGCATGTATGGACGTTCCAGACTTATCCGTAATGCCGACAGCCCCTAAGATGAACTGCATATATCCACGGACCACATTATCGCTATGATCCACTTCGGGGTCCGGATCAGCGAATGTCTCCTCCAAATATTTTAAAGGAAGTCCGTACGACTTCTTGAATTCTCGAAGGGTGGTAAAACTAGTGGAATCAACTCCCAGACACCCTGATACATAATCCGCGATATGGTCGTAAAAGTTGATTCTCGATTCGTCAAAATTATGATTCATCATGACTCAACCATCAACCCTAAGTCCCAATATATGAAGGACGTCATCAAGGGTAATCGTCAACTCCCCGTTTGGTAGATAGAAAGTGTTGGTTTCTGGATGCCATCGTTCTACAAATGCTGATATCAGTGCATTATCTACTATCGTATATGAGTAGTTACCCAAATATTATAAACATGTGGGAATGATTTTAGCCTTTACATCGTCTCCCAATAATTCAAACCTCCATGTATTACATTTTTTGTCCTGGTTGAACACCGTTAACATACGAGAACTCTCTTGAAAAGTAAACAATTGGATGAACTAATACCAAAATATAAAATGTACTTATCTATAAATAATTGGATGAACTTAGAACTTACAACTATATATAAAATTATCATAACGTAGTGTACTTACCGGATTGTTCCATATTTGGTATGCAATATGGTTCTCGATCGACGGCAACATAGAGCAACCGTTTGGACGAGTTTCGACTGGACTATCTGGCTGCTGAGAAGGTCCTGAACCATTAGTAGTCCGATTTTCGAGGGTTTGTGGGAGAGTCTTGACAGGACTATCTGCATGCTGAGAAGGTCCTGAACCATCAGTTGGCCGATTTTGGATATTTGGTATGTCCTCATTGGAGGAGGAAGAAAAAACCAGAAGTACTTGGAGGAGCACGTCTCTTCGAACGAGTGACAGTCTTCTTCGTCAGTCGATGTTTCATAACTTCAGGACGTGCCTCGGGCTCGCGGATAGTGAACTGGTTCAATAGTTGCTAAACATTGCGTTCCTTACGCATCGACGCAGTAGGGTGTCTTCTTATGATATCTTCATCCTCAGTGCCCTTCCAAAGGTCGTGACTATAAGACAAAAAAAATATTTTAACATCCCAAAATAATTGAACATTCAGGACTGTAAATTTTTTTACAGTCCTATATGTATACAGAACTGCAGAAATTTGCAGTCCTAAATTATACAGGACTGTTAAAATTTCTACAGTTCTTTATACATATAGGACTGTAGAAATTTATACAGTCCTCAATGTATATAGGACTGTAGAAATTTCTACAGTCCCGCATGATTCTGCTCCATACGTTCGACGAATGTTGAACTTGTATGTCCTAAAATCGGGTACGAGCCTCCAGAAAAATATCCAAACTACATTCTAAACTACATTCAGGACTTGTATGTCCTCATTTTAAGATTGGAAAGATAAGGAGAAGGAAGAATTGTACCTTGATTCTTTCGAGACTTTGGGAGACATCGACAAGGAGGAGAAGGAGGAAGAGGAGGATGACGGCTCTGACAAGAAAGGAAGGAGGGGGGAGGGCTCCGGTGGAGATTTGGAGGGTTTGGAAGGAGAGTTTAAAGTTTGGACTAGTATGAGTAAACTTTTGGGCTAGTATGAGTAAACTTTATTCATTAATGGGCTAGTCCCAATCCTGAACTAGCTTTAAGTAAATTATGTAGTGCCCTTATCAACAGCCTTGTTTTCCTTCGCATAACATGGGTGACTGAGGGGGTGTGGAACCTGTCATTTTAGTCTCTTTTTACCTTCTTTTTTTCCACACCCCTATTTACAAGTAGAGCCAAAATGTAAACAGTGATACTACTTGCTAGAATCATCTTTCATAATTTTACTGAGTATGGTTTTGTTTTCATGAGTAGATGATTGCAAAAAGCCTAAGTTCAAGCGCGTCACTGATGCTGTTGGCTTTGCCAGCAAGAGCCTATGAGTGAGATGTTTAATAATTCAATAGGAAGAGTGAGAAGAGAGATATTTGTAGTCTCATATATTCTGTTTTATATTTTATTATATGTGGGTTTTATTTATGTTTTATATGGCCTTATGTAATAGGATAAAAACAGAATATAAAACATAATATGTGGAACATCAAATTTGAAAAACATAGTAGAAAAAACAAAAATAAATTCAGTTAGGATAAATTTTTTTTATTCAGTTGTGTCGAATAGGATACTTTTTTTAACGTTAGTGCAACTGGCACTAAATATTAAAAAATAAAAAAAGTTGCAGCCATTCATTATTGAGGGCTAAACGAGTCGGATTATTAAAATATAAGGCTAAACAAGTGTACATTCTGCCATTCATTATATATGTATATACTTTGACATCCTCTTTGCCAATCCAACCATCGCTACGATGCTACGTGTTTAAGTCCATATCCCTACAGAGCCAACCCTATTGATGATTGAAAACATAGTTCGACGCCAGTGTAATTCGCGTCCAACTTTTTTTTATTTTTCAGTGTTCGACGTCAGTTGTACTGACATTTTGTCATGTCTCAATCTTAAAATATCGAGGGACTAGATACGTGGCCCGCTTGATTGCTTTGAGCTGATTGTCCTCTATCTACTGGTGTCACTCCATCATCATAGGTGACCACAGCACCTTGTGGTGTACCTAAAGGAGTTTCGTCACCGATTTTTGGATCCATTATTCTGTATTGAAAGTAAACGATAAGAACGCACAGAGGAATCAAAACAGGATACAAATCAAGAAATTAATTTAAATTCGATATAGAGATCAAGAGCGATTCAAACCAAATGGATGAGATCCTATAACTTATCATATCCTTATCGCAGGTTTGCTCGGTCCCTTAGTTGAAACTAAAACAATTTAGTCGTAGACCTGTATGGACCACTAAAAAAACTATGTCACGTCCCAGTCCCAAAATACCGAGGGACTAAACATGTGGCAATGGCCAGCAACACACTCTAATGGGCAAACCCAATTTAATGGACCCATCAAAGTGTACTTAAGCTGTAAAACAACAATAAAGGTCTACTAAACATGTCACATTCTAATCTCATCCATGGAAGATAAATACGATCAATATCAGCACAATGAAATATAAACCAATATCAAGTCTCAATAAAGTATCTCGGGGAACAACCCGATAGTAAGTCTGATAGCAGTTCAATAGACAAGAAATAAAAGAGTCTAACAACAGCAAAGACTGAGTATAGATAAAGCAGATACTCAGAAGAAATCCTCGACCATCACCTCGTCCTCGGGTATCGGTATTGCTCCTGCTTCTGCTTCTTCTCCTGTCTCGTATACCTCGGGATAGATCTCCTCTGCTATACCTGGGGACATAATCCTGATCCAGATCCTCATGGGACATAGCAAGGTACAAGAATAACTCAAGCCAAAATAAATGCAGTACAATAATAAATGAATCAATAGGATAAACTATGTAACCAGTTATGTGATATGCAAGTGAGAGCATCACTAGTACTCAGGCTGAGACTACTACAAGCTTTGTGTCGGGGAGCCGGTAGCAGTAATATCATGTAATATGCCTAGCTCTGATGTAGAGTCTACGGCCTCACAATAATAAATATATATATATAAAATCAGTCTGTAGCCTGTGTCTCTCCCCACCCAATGTAATCATATGTCTCATGTCCACGACGTCTCATGTCCATAACACGCAAGATCATATCTAATGCAGCAAGTCATATGATAGCTATGGATATATATAAAGTCTATGTCACAAATCCTGTAGCCTATACAGAATCACCATGAATGACTCAAGAAGATTCTGTCTCATGAATAGTGTCAGGTGTCCTATGGAATGACGTACTTGATAATGCAAGCACGAAAATGTATAGGTTCTCGGTATAAATCTCTATGTGACGTTACACAACTCCGCGTACGACGTTGACACCCAAATCTTATTCGGATGCTAAGCAATGTCACACGGTCCTAGGTGGAACAGATACATCATATAAATAGATCAAAGAAATAATATAAAGCACGTACTGCAAGATTGATATATTCCAGTTATATTTCAGTTTTAGTTATGTTACAAGACCATTTACCGATAAGTTTATGTTTACAAAATTTGTTTCACTAACAAAACCTCTTTATGTTTACAAAATTAGTTTTTTTAAAAACCCTTTTTCGTTGTTTATAAAACCAAATATCATTTACAAAAATTCACTTATATCTTTAAAAGCCAGTTTATGCTTATATTATGTTGTGTTAAGCTATCAGTTATCTGCTTTAGTTCTTTATCCATCATTGTTTGTGATGTGCACTATAAGTACTAGACAAGCGTACCCTTGGCCATCCGGGTTAACTACAGTACCGGTGGTAGCTAAGTTCTTCAACGCATGCATTTGTTAGTAACAAGGTTTGTGATAACCTTAGTTAGTTAATTATAACAAGTCGTAGGCATATTTGGCCGTGCAATATTTGCCTATTCTTTAAGCTCGCCCTTTTAATTTATTTTTCGGCGCGTGGTTAGGGTGCTAAGTTCTGCTCGGATGAAGGTTTGCAACCCCGATCCTTATTTGGTTTAAGGGTTACGGTCCCGATCTAGAGTAGTTCTTATGCCCTCTTGCCACTCGTCGCTTTACTTTTCTTTTTTAGAATTTTTGTTATCGGTTCTTACAGTTATATTTTGAGACAAGTACATTGGTACCGTACAAGTCTCGATCTGTATTTATTCTTAGTTGTCTCTTTTCTGCTATATTGTGATATATTTTGTCTATCACCTTGATCTCCTTTGTGGTACTTGTTGCTTGGGGTTCTGACCCCACTGGTTTTGTATAGCCAGATTATCCCGACGAGAACCGGAATCTACCGCACATCTAGCAAATGGCTCGCACTCGTAGGACTACGGCCGAAACTCGCGAGTGGGTTTCCTTCTTCCACCCCTCATCTTGATTACTTTATCTTGTGGTGTTTAGCTAGGGGCAGAGTTAGCTCCTTTTATTTTTGAGACTACGGTCAACATGATATATATATTAGACCATGGTTGGTATATTTGATCATGTATTATTATACTCTGCTAGTGCAACTTTTGTATTCACTTGATTCTTGATCATATGTGACATATAATTTGGGATGCCTCTTTACTTTCATGTATGCTATACTCTAATATTTTTGTTAATGGATTGAGATACTAGGATTTGTCGGCCTTAGGACTGACGTCATAACATGTTAGAGTTCACCCATATGTCTTCTAGACAACCTTAACACATTGCGACTTACTTCGGTATTCTGCAAGGTGCGGTTGGCCATGCATGTCCTCGTATTTACCCAGTATTCTGGGAGCGGAGCGTGACAATGCCACTGTTGCAGCTTCCTAGTTTTTCATAATATATCGGTATCACCCAAATCTGTGTAATAACCATAGGAAGATCATCTGAGAGATTCCAGAGCCATCCTGCTTAATATGCTACAACTGATAGTGCAAAGAACTCAGAGAGTAAAGACTGCTTCTTTGACTTCTATGATATAGCAGTATCACCCCTGGAGAAGTTACGTCCTCCTGTGGTTCTTTCACTCTTCTTTCCTGAGCACCAACTGGCATCACTGAAATCTTCCATCATATCTGGATAACTGCTGTAGTGCATGATATACCACTGAGTCCACTTGAGAATTCTAACAACTCTTTCCACAGCTTCCAGTGTTTAAGAACACACATACTGCTCGTGAACTAACTCAGCATCCCTACAGCGAAAGTTATATCCGGCCTGGTGGTACTCGCAGCTTGAATTATATACCTGATGATGCTCGAGTACACCAATTGTCTGATGCTTACTTTTGGATTAGGCTGTTTCATCTTCATGTTACACCGGAGGAGTATCGACCCTGATAACCAAAGCGTGTGACCAAACTTTTTATGCCGAGAGCTTTTGACTGAGCAAGCCCACTAGGCATTCGAATTATCTTATATCCTTATGATGACATCCGCAATCCCTTATCCTGAGTCTGAACAAAATAACATCTTTATTCTAATGACACTTCTATATCCACAGCTGAGATTTAGCAAGTCGTCCACATAGATACAAAAGATGACTCCTTACTTATCACCGAAGTTTGTGTACAAACACTTGTCTATCTCACTAATCCTGCGATAACTTTGACTAGATGACTTGTCAAACTTTTGCTGCCACATCCTGGGATTTGCTTCAGGCCGTATTTGTGATATCATCATCCCGCAGACTGTCTTCAAATCTGAATGACAATAATTTTGATTGTTGTTCGTGAATCTTTCATGACTGTCTTCCTCCAAGACTTATTGTCTTTCCTTCATCTGATAAACAATCAGCTTATGAATAGCAGCTACAACAATCATTATCCTAATATATGATACTTCAATGAGGTACCAAAAAACTCAGTCCCCTGTATATGAGAAAACCCCTAGGCTACAAGCCTAATCTTGAACTCAACTGTTCTGTCTGCTTCCATTTTCTTCTACTGAAAATATATAAGCATCTGATTGGTTTATCTCCTTCAGGAAGATTGATCAACATCCAAGTATTGTTATGGGGTCAATATCTTCATGGACTGCCTCCTCCTAGCAGAACGGGTCCTTGGTCTGCATCGCCTTATCATTGGTAAGTGGTACAACCTCCATATAATAGGTGATAAGATCATCTTTGATCCTTCGACCTCCTGACTATTCTAGCTGACTTCTCTTCGAGTTCTGGTTTAAATGTTGTCTCTTAAAAGACAACTCCTTCCTGGACTACGTCTTCTTCTACAGAAGTGCCAACAACTCTGGCTGATACGGTCCTCCGAAAAACTCCTACAATCAAACGATATTCATGTAGATCTGACTTTGAACCAGAGTTACATCAGAAGTGATGAACGATAATAAAGACATGATCGTAAGTGCAACATTCTCCCACATACAATCTGGAAGGCCCTTTGAACAACAATATAGAAGTCATCATTACTGTTAACTGCTCGTCCTTCCTATCTGCACCTTCAATGGACTGGAAGAGTACAAAGATGTCATTCCATAGTCAATTCCATGTTCTAAGCTGAACGATGTGAATCCAAAAAATGATGCATGTTCCATAGTTAATTCCATATTCTAAGATGAATGATGTGAATCCAAAGAATGATGCATATTCCATAGTCATTTCAATGTTCTAAGCTGAACGATGCGAATCCACAGAACGATGCTCTTTGTTTTGAAAACTTCTGAGTCTATTGAGTTGTAGACTGATACGACGCTTAGCTCCAAACTTGAAGTCCATGAGGCTCTCGAACGCTTCATCCTTCGATTATGAGAAGATATGCGAATGCGTTTCCCAAGAAATTGTCGAAGAAAGAAGTAATAAACTTCATCTCGACCCTTTGTGGAGAATAGAAGTCACAAATATCTGAGCGTACCAGCTCCATAGGATCTGTACTTATAGTCATCCGTCTAAACGGCTTCCTGACTACCTATGTCTGAACGTAGCCATCACGTGTCTTTACCTCCTTACCCCCCATATCTTGGAGATATCTCTGAAATAGACATCTTTGTTGAAAAATACATGTCTTAGTCAGATGCGTCACAACTCAATAAGAGCAATCTCTTCCTCAAGCCGGAAGTCTAGAATCATAATCCCGATCCCTAGATCTTCTACTTGACACCTTTTCTCCATATAGATCTTCTTCTTAGATAGTGCTCTTCCTTGGTGAATAGCTCTTTGATAAAGCATGCTTGGCCGAATGTACTTGTGTTTACCCACCAGTAAGTAACCACGCTTGATAACTCAACATGCGCAATCATAGCAACCAAGTTAAGTAATCAAAGGAACCAAGTTTAGCTATACCTTGCTATATTGGTTTGAATTGATTCTGCTTTCAAGCTCCAGTTCCAGCTATGCACCAATTCCTGTCTAGTGCAGTGATTTTTATGCACCTAGGTCACCATGCACCAATCTTGCCATGCACAGAGATTTCTATGCGCATAAGCCACTTTGCGGCTAGCTCTACCATGCGACAGGACCTTCAATGATCCAAGAGTCTGCCATCTGCCAAGATTCTTCCATGCGACATGAGTCTTCTATGCGGCAAGAGTCTTCCATGTGGCAAGAGTCTTTATGCGGCAAGAGACTACCATTCGACCATGTCTTGCCAACCGCCAAGAACTGTCTTGCGCTAAGTCCTGTCATGCAAAAACTCTGTAATCCTTTGTCATCTTATAATCCTTCTTCCTACTGGAATGCGCGTTCTTCAAATGCTAACTCCTCCATCCTGAAAAATGGTAGGTTCCAATAACTCACGTCCAACATTTGACAAATGACTCCTTTCCTCATCCAAATATTCGAAGTGTATCCCGTCAATCTTCTCAAGTTTGTGATAACTTGTTCTCGAGAAGATTTGATCGAATGTTCTACCTCTTTCTTCGCTTCTTGCTTTGAGATTGTTAGTCCCGAGGTAGATCAAAGATGGTAGAACACGGGCCATAGCAGGGCTATTAGTGAGACCCGAATGTCCGCTCTCTATTGTGTCACGACCCGCACCCAAAATTTGGGCACGAGTATGTGGGTACGTCCAGCCTACGCCGCAACATCGTCGGTAGAACGCTGTCTAGGTCATAATACTATCTAAACAATCTCACACGAGCATCCAACTCCATAAGGAGTCACAAATATCATAATATAATATGAACAATACTCAATCACATAGCTAAAGCACGATAAGATATCAAAGAAATAAATAAATCAAAATGCAACACAAGTCTAAATAGAAATAATCTAACTCAACAATAATATCCAAGTCTCAACAAAGTATGTCGGAGACAAATCCGGTACCACAAACTGCTAAAAGAAACTAACTAAATAACTATTGATCCCGGCTAGACCTCCTGGAATCACACCTGGCTACAAGGTCCAAGTCTGCAGCTACTCTCCCTGTGGTCCATAAAATGTCGGACACCAGTCCTCTAAGACGTAGTCTGAAAAAATATTTCCAGTCAGGATGGTACGAAGTACATCTCTAACAGCAGTTCTACATCAATGATATAAACTATGCAGCAGTAAATAGATGGAAATATACAAGATGCATATACATGTACGAGAAATATACAATAAAGGAAATATTGGAAATACTGTAAATAAATACGGAAAGGAACAATATGTCAATGACAAGAATACTATGACTAAGTGTGTGAGTACTAGCTTTAATATATGATCGGCTTGGGAACTTGTACAAGAGCTATATGGCCTGGCTAATCATACGTGTAGTGTATGACCAATACTAACATGAGAACAAGACTTGTACATGAAGGATATGATCACATATCTACACTAAAATACTCCCCACCCCCGACTGGTATAGTAGATCCAACCATGGTACGCTATGGCACGGGATTCCCCAAGAAGATAGCAACTCTTCCCGATAATCAGTGTCTGTACATTTACAAGATAAACAATGAAACAAGACTTGTACAAGATACACCATGAACAAGGAATAATATCTCATAACAAGATCCGGATATACCAATCCGTGTAACCATCGTGTCAAGAAATATGAATATTTACACTAGATACAATGAATATAGAGGATATCATAAATAAGAAACTATCAGAGAATGTACTCTCCTGGGGTCCTTAGCTGGCAATACCAATGTCATGTTTCCAAAGTATCGTCTGAATGATCCAACAGTCCTATAGACATATCATATAATACAATATTGCATCAGACATTACACTAACACACAATCAAACACAATGATCTCAGAGACTACGCTAGGGGGTGTCACGTCTGTAATTGCTGTGCATAACAGACAGTCAATGATACGGTCTTGCCAGTACGTCAATGTACATAAGGCAGTCTGATCGCTAATACTCAGGGTTACAAGGTCATATGCAACTACGGGATATCCGCAGCTATACGTAGGGGTCATATAGCATGTACATATTGCAGTCATAATTAACAATATATTTAATTACTTATAATATATATATATACATACCATATATTTGTATATATATAACAACCAATAATTATATGTACACCAAAGAATACATATACTGAATATATATATACATATACCAAGTGAATAATATACATACATACATATATATATATATATATATATATATATATATATATATATATATATATATATATATATATATATGTACCAATTGAATACATATACTATATACATGTATATATGTATATATATATATATATATATACCAATACATACATACTAACATATACCATTGAATACATATGCTACATATATATATATATATATATATATATATATATATATATATATATATATATATATATATATATATATATATATATATATATATATATATACTAAACATATACTAATAAGTAGTATATACATACCAATTATATACATACACCCATCATAATACGTATACGCGTACGTATGCATACACAACAAATCACAAGAGAACGTGCTCCTCACCTTGGCTTCGGCGTGCACGTGCACGTGCACGAGGTCGACGATGACGACTATTTTGACAACGACGATGACGACGACGATGATAATGGTGAAGAGTGGTGGTGTTGGTGGTGTGGGGTGGTGGTGCTGGTGGTACGGGGTGGTGGTGCGGGTGGTGAACGACAGCGGTTCAACGGAGGTGGTCGGACAGTCTGTGAGGGGGAGACGAGTTGAGGGAGTGGTAGTGAAGGTTTTGATGGTGATGATGTAGGGAGGTGTTGGTGGTGATGCGGGTAGTTGCAGGGGGAGGGGCCGGTGCAGTTGCTGCTCGGCCGAGGTGGATGGGAGTGATGGTGGTTCAGTCGACGGAGGCCGGCTCGGGAAGTTGCCGGAGTTGGCTGTCAGTGGGGCCTCGGCGTGGGGAAGGTGACTGTGAGCGGTAGTGAGGAAGGCTCAGGGTTGGTCTCAGGCGGTGGGGAGGTTGCAGTCGTGAAGTGGTGGTGGCGACTGGAGCCACGATGGAGGTGATGGCAGTCGATCAGAGGAACTCGGCTGTCATCTTGCTGGCGGTGGTGGAAGCGTGGTGTGGTTGATGACGACAGGGTTGGAAGTTGGGGTGGAGTCGGGATCGATGGAGGAGATGAATGGGGGAGAAGAAGAGGGTGGTCGGGACTGTGGTAAAGTCAGTGGCAGGCGGAGATGGATGTCCGGGCTGCTGTCGAGTTGAAGGAGGGGCGTTCAGCGGGGTCCGGTGGGTCGGCTCCGGCGTGCTGGCGGCGGGATCAGGGTTCCGGTCGGGTTCAGTTGGTTTTAAAAAGAAGAAGGAGAAGTGGAGTGAAGAAGAAGAGAAGAAGAAGAAGAAAGAAGAAGAAGAAGAAGAAGAAGAAGAAAGGAAGGAAGGAGGCTGTGGATTTTCGTGAGGAGGGAGGAGAGAGAGAGGGGGGGGTTTCCATGGTGTTGGGATTATGGCCTGCTCTTGGGAAGGGTGTGAGGAGACATTAAATAGGGAAGAGTGATGGGGTGTTGTGTGTTTTGTATGGGCTCAATGAATGAGGGATTGGGTTAAATTTGGGTTAAGTTGGGATTAGTTAAAGTTGGTATCCCCAATTTAATTAAAAATAAATGTAAGTGGTGTTCTAAAATTAATTGAAACTACATGTGGCTAAAATTAGTTGGGACACAAGTGTCATGGGCATGGAAGGCTCAGAATAGAATATTATCATAATTTGGGTTGCACAAAATGGATCGAAATTTTGTCTCCAATTTCGATTGGAACGCACAAGGATACAAAGTTGGATTTATTGGAATTAAAATAATAACGTCTGCGACGAATATTGTGCGACTAAAATGAAGCACAAGAGAGCATAATTATGAGTTACACAAATATCAGAATGAAAGGCGGGCACGTCTAGGACAAGGTTGTGAAATTTGTTGGAAGGCAAAAGATAGGGTAGCGCTCCAAATATCGAAGCAACGGTAAGGCACAATAATGAAATAAAATCACAATAATAAATTACAACCTCAATAATTAAATTCTGAAATAATACAAATTAAATTCATAATCCTATATTTCGGTCAGGAGTTCATCTAGTGGGCTTCTAGGTCAAGTCTACTAGCTCAAACATTAAGAACACTGTATATAATATAATATAAATACACATATCATGCAATTATTTAAAATAACTATACACAATATTAATAATATATAAAAAGTCAAAAATATCCCTATTTTTAGAATGTGGTAGTGATATATTGGAACCCAAGTTGTTGTCGAGATCACAGATTCATACAAGAGTTCCTCATCTGATATATCTCGATTCCAATGAAGCATGAACCAAGAACATGTTACAAACAAACTCCGAAGATAATGAAGATTACAACAAGCAAAAAGAAAACGTTATTCTCTTTACGTTCGCAGACGCTACAATGAGAAAGAACGAAGCAAAGAAAAATGCTGAAGGAAAGCTCCTTGCTTGGGTAGTCAAAACCACCGTTGCTCAAAGCAAAATTTATCGTACATACGATCTGCCCCCAGGAACCAGCAAGTTCACAAATGAACTTCTGGAACGCTCAATGTCACCTTCAAAAAATACTCGAAAAACACCATGTGATAGGGAGACACTATGGGCCGCATATGATCTGGTGTTCTCAAATTTTTTATATGTTTTCTCTCTCCTCAAATGAAAAATGAGGTCCTCTATATATAGAGGAAAAAAACATCTATGCGGCATGAGAAAACTTTAGGCCGCATATGCGATGACCGACCAGATCCCCCAAAATCGGGGTGTCAGAGCCGCATGTGTCGCCCGCGCCGCATGCGCCGTCTCTGTCACCTGACACGCTGTACTGCACGAGGCAAACAACGCCCCAAACGCAGAAAGCAATCGCTCGCACAGCATATTCCGGAAGGCTCAAAAAATCATGCGCCGCCTAAAGCAAATCATGTCCCCTCCACATACGACTCACTCATCCAAACCTGACCGCATAGTGCCACGAAGCATGTGCCCGAGCTAGTAACTTGCGCACGAGCGCCATGCAACGATGCTGACGTGCTAAGTGTAAAGTGCGCCAACAAAGCGCCACTTTGTGCCCTTAAGCCCATGTCTGAGTCCGAGTCGTTTATGGCTTAGCTCCTAAGAGAAACTTCCCAAATGTGGTGACAAAACAAAGATTGTCATAATTGGGTTCACACTTAATCCCTCTAGAAAAGTCAACCCATATGGACCTCCACCCCATGTGCATATACCAATACTAAGCATAGCTATATATTGAGATATGCACATAGGTGGTTTTCCAATATGTGACTAAAACTTCCAAAGCTAAGTGAAAATACCAACATTTTTTGTAGGAAAAAAGCTTGCAATGTACCTTGAAATGGGTTGCAGAGAAGCCGCACGATAACTCCTCTCTAGTTACTTTTTGTTGTTAGTGGCGGTTGTTACGTCGACAGTGGTGTAGCTAGTCTGCATATGACAACTATGACGCTGATGTTTCGTTGCTGCTAAGGAAAACGAGGAAGAAGAAGATAATGAAAATATTTTTATCATTTAACATTTTATTTTTACACTATTAGGATATTAAGTTGTACAGTTATAATTGAGGTATTAAGTTATCCATTTTTAAAGTTTATAATAGCAAGTTGAAAAACTTGAATAAATAAGGATATCAAGTTGAAATTTTTAATCATTTGTTTGGAAAGTTGATGCCTAATTTTTTTTACTTTAAACTATCCTCTACTACTTTAATAATCTAAATTATTATCTTTTGAGCAAAGTTAATAGCACAGATTTTTATAGTTTTGCAAGTTACCATCCATATGCTAGCATGTCGTGTTTTTTTTTTTTTTTTTTTTTTTGTTAGGTCTGACTTTCTAACCCAGAACCTTTCCGCGCTCTCTCAAAGTATTTTTGTGCTTGCCATTATTCTTAACTTAAAAAAAAGTTCAGAATATTTATAAAAAAAGGTTAAAAGTTCAAGATTTTAATTCATATTAATAGTTCACAATATTTAAGCACAAATAGTCTTAAATAATTTATATTTCATAGAATACGAGTCAATTTCGTTGACATGACACCAAACTCAAAGATGGAAGCTATCTTTGTAATGCATTCATCTATTTAAGGGTTATTTAGTTCAGCAAAATGGTAAATCTAAAAATCAATATTTTGCATATGTATTATAGTAAAGTGGAACAAATTTAAAAAATATTCGCCATTCCAAACTCCAGAGATCTATTTACAATGCGAGCTCTCCATGTCGTATTAACCAATATCTTCGATATCGATAGATAAAATGATCCTTTTTGGATACTTTAAAGAAGTGGAGATAGAAGTGAAAAATATTAAATTTTGGGGTTTGGTTGGTTGTTGAAATGAGTGAGATAGTATAACTTTTTATTGAAGTGACATGAATAGTAAATTTTATTATTGTTAAAGGAAAAAGAAAGTGGTCCTTCAACCAAACACATCAATGGAATGAGATTTTTTTTTTTACTTCCGTGCTCTACTTTGAAGGAAAAAATTCCGAAGTCAAAATTTCGATTTCGTGGCAAACAAACTTTACTGCTCATGTCAAATCACTTTAGCAGCTCATCAAAACTTCCATATTTGGCTTTTCGCCCTTCGGATCTTCGATATCTTGTCTCCACTTGTTTTTTTAATAATTCATTCTAGACTGTTGTTTAATTTATAGTAAAAGGACAATATTTTTTGGGTTCTTGCACATTGTTCTTGATGGGGTTTTATTTAACATGTATACATGATGACAATTATCTGCAATTTGGGCTCTAATTTTATGGATTGATTCTAGGAATTGTCTGAATCTGAATTTATGTTTTACTCTTTTGTTCTAATTCAAGATGAAATGGTAGATGCTATATGAAAATTTGAATTAAACTGTGTTATTGAGTTATTAGATTAGAGAAAAGTTCTTTATAGTTTTTCATCAACTATTTATATTATTCTCAAGAGTATTTAATTTTCATTTCTCGTCTAATATATGAAGATGATGTTTTTGTTGGATTGTATCTCGTTTTCGGTTGGACGTTCAAAAAAAAAAGGATGACAATGGAGTTGGTAATTTAGTCTCACATCGGATAGGAGATGGATTCATGAGATGTAGATAATTGGGATTGGTTCAGGCATTACATGGGAATTTCCTTTTAAGACATATGGGTCTAGTCTAATATCGCAGCTCATGTACCGACTCCGGTTCGGGTCACACCGCGTTCCTAACAAGTGGTATCAAAGCCCAAAGTTTCAGGACTGGTTTGAGCGGCTATAATTGGTTCGAAACAGATGATGCTGAACGTTCATGGATTATACGGACTCTTCTCAAGGTGGAGTAGGAGCATCAGCTGCACGAATTAGTTTTAAAGGTGGATCTGACGAGTCCAAGGTGGAGCAAGACGTTGTGGTTGGCACACAATGATGGTGTAGATGAACGTGTCAGGTTTGCAAAGGTAGCCTGGGTGTGCTAAGAGTGCTCGGCTAGCGAAAACGAGCAAAAGGTAGCCGGAATGTGCTAAGGTTGTTCGGCTAGCGGAAACGAGTTAAGGTGGAGATTGTTGGATTGTATCTCATTTCCGATTGAGCGCTCAAAAAGGAGGGTGCCAATGGAGTTGGTAATTTAGTCCTACATCGGATAAGAGGTGGGATCATGAGGTGTAGATAATTGAGATTGGTTCAGGCCTTACATAGGAATTCCCTTTTAAGGCATATAGACCCAGTCTAATATCACATCTCATGGGCCAACTCCGATTCGGGTCACACCATGTTCCCAATAGTTTTGACATTCACTAATTGTATTAAACACTATGTCTACTTATAAAAATTCATCCTATGTAATTTTGAGAACTATATTTTGTTGAAAAATTATATTTGATTTATACATTTGAATTACGGTGGCATTCTAAGAAATTATTATTAAACAAATTATTTTTTAATTAAAAAAGTTAGAATACTTTATGTTTAGTTTAGTCTGGATAAACTAAAATTCGGACTCTGTCCTTAAGTGATGTTTTAGCTGAAAGTGGCGATCGGATTTTCAAATCTGCAGTTTGGTTGAAGAAAATTTTTAGACGGAAAGTTGGATTTGCTGACAAGCGCAGTTCCTGTCAGGTGGAAAGGTAAGAAGATTATTTAGGTAATTAATATAATTAATTACATATAATTAATGGATGTTTAAAGCCAACATATTGATTTAATGCAATTAATAATAAACAATCAGTTAAATATTCTCAAAAGATTTTATATTAATGATGTTAATTAATTATAACTAATATTTATTTTTTATTAAATCAATTATCATAATAATTATTATTATAATATTTTTTTTCACTTTTTATTTCTCACTTACTTATTTTAACCAAACACATTTGTCTCATATTAGGGATACAAAAAAGTGAATGAAATCCTATCATTTTTTTTTCTACTTGAAAGTCCAAATCTATCTCTCCTCACACTTACCATTTATCAAACATGTCCTAATTGAAATAGTAGTTTCTCAGGAAAAAAAAAAAAATTTATCCACGTAACTTTCTTCTTCATGAATTCAAATCATACGACAGTAACGTTCCACCAGAATATAGATAAAGTAAAAAAGAAGCAGCTAAAGTAACAATGTAGGTAGGAAATTTATTAGCAGAAGGAAAAAGAAGCGAAGCTGGTAGGGACAGATGGCAATGATGGTCAGTAGTGCATGACAAAGCAGTCGTAGTGGACAATGGCATCCCCAGTCTTGAGATCGAACCAGTGCGTCCTCGCCTCAACGTATCCTCGTGCGAAGCGGAAGGCTCCGCTGCCTCCCACAATCGACATCTCCCTCACCGTCTTGAACACCTCGTTCCTCCCCATCACAGTGAAGGTGCTCCCGTTGTACCTGCAGCATGCATGGTCAATTAATTGATTAATTAATTAATTAATTATCAAGTAATTAATTATAGAGTTATTTGTATTTATTCTTTCAATATATTTTCGCTATTTATTATTTTTATTTTAATTAGCATTACTTATGTTCCTTCATAACCTATTAATTACCTATTAATTGTAATTGTACTTTCCAAAAATAAAATCCAATTTTTAAGAATTGGAAGCAGTTCTAATTAAAATAAAATAAAATAAAGATAGCAGAAATATAATTGACAATTGAAAAGATAAATACAAACAACTCTTAATTATACTAACGACTACAACAAAATACTTGCTACCATCTAACAACCATCACGTGGCTGTTCGGGTGGTCACAACATGACAGAAATGTCACGTGGTAGTAATTCTGGAAGAAAGATGGAACCGAATGTGGCCCACATAACGTATGTGCATGTGGGGGGAAGATTGTAAGAAAATTGTAACTTAGTATTGTTGACCGGCAATACGTCTATCCGGATTCTGTAAATCCAATCAAAACATTACAACTGAGACAATTGTCACGTCAACCCTCTATCGAACCACCGAATTGTTGTTTTAAAATCATTTTTCTACTTTGTTTAAATTTAGGACTTAAAGTAGGTAACTTACTGTAAATAGTGTTGTAAAGAGAAAATATTATGTTACCAAAAAAATTGATTTGATTTGATTAATGAATTGTTCTATGAAAATTTTGTTATTTTTAATTCTCTTTTTAGAACTAAGTTAGCACTACTCATATTGGTTGATTTTATTGACTTTAACGATCTATTTGGATTGAGAGTTAAAAGGGTTAAATGAGAATAGAAAATTGAGCGAGAGAAAAAAAATCATACTTAGTTTGAAGGTAGATATTTAGGACAAAAATTTATAGAGGGTCAAGTGAGGATTTATTTAACTCCCTTTTGTCTGTTTTTTTAATCCTTCAAATCGGAGGATAAAGTGAGAGTTTGTTCTATAATTTTTTTTGTTTATTTTAATTCTCTTTTTTTAAGAATAAAGAGAGAAAATATTGATTGTTTCTTTTTTTTCTATTATATTCTCCCAAATCTATATAGGAAAGTTTTACTGCCAAGCATGAGAGGAAGAGTATAACAGAAAAAAAAAAAAAAAATTCAGGATTCAAACTTTTCAATTGGAGATGTGAGCTCTAAGCTGATATAAAATTCAAAGTCTAAACACTAATTATCCCTTATTTTTATTTTAGTCTCTTAAAAAAAATTATATTATATATGTGAGTCCATTTTGGAAGTTCGTCTCGAACTCTCACGAGCTCAGGGTCGGTCCTGAAAATAATCTACCTTCCAATACATTTCTAAAGTTCTGGTATAATAGTAAAAAAATTTAATATAGTATCACGACAATTTATCTTAATCATCACTACATTTCTAGAATTTTGGTGCACTAAAATGATATTAAAATAATGGGTTAATCAAAGTTTAGATCCCGAATCTTATAGTATTTTAGAGTTTAAATCCTGACTTATACAATTAAAAATTTTAGATCCTGAATTTCGATCGCTTGTTTTTTTTTCTTTTTTTCATTATAACGTTCTCTCATACTTTACAATAAACATATATATATATATTAGGGAGGGTATAATAAAAAAAAAAAATAAGGTCTAAACTTTTTATTTGAACATGTTAGAAGTTAAACTCTAATTAGTTCTAAAATAATTAAATTTGAATTTTTTCTTTTCTTTAACCATGTTTATAAAAATAAATTATAAATATAGCTGCCATAGTACTTTCATATCCGAGAAGATCTGTTGTTTCATATTCTATTATATGTGGTCCCTAGTCGGTATTAAAGAAAAAAAGGCTCCAAAAGAAGGAACAGACAGAAACAGGGACAATAGATCTGCTCTTCTTCCATATAATACAGCTAGGGTACAAATTTTCAGACAGTATTACTTACCTGCCCTCGTGAAATACGAAGTTCATGACCATCATCAGCCCCACCGTGTCGAGCGCAGCGCAGGCGTAGAACCCCTGCGCCCGGCCGACGACGGAGGAGTTCATGGTGGGGCCCAGGGTGAGGGGGTCGTCGATCATGGTCACCTGGCCGAACCCGGTGGCGTTGCCGGCCGGGAGGCCCGGGGGGGCGCGGACGACGGGGACGGCGGTGGGGCTGCGGCCGCTGAGGATGTCGTGCCAGTAGAACTGGAAGTGGCTCAGCTTCTCCCGGCGGAGCTTGGCAGCAGTGGAAGCAAGGGTGGTGATGTTGAAGAGGAAGAGGAAGAGGAAGAAGAGGACCTTGGCCATTGGATCGATGGAGAAGGGATATTGAAGGGAACAACACTGCGAGGTTACTTATATTGGTGTGGGTAGGAGTCAATAGCTGTGACTGGGAAAAAGGAAAAAAAAAATTGGTTGGTGTGATCGGAAAAGAGAAAAAGGTGGTTCCTTATTTACCTAATCAGCTGTCTAATTCAGAAGAATGTTTTAAACATCGGACCAGAAAAACCTAACAGGATGTGTTTTAAAAACCGGATTGAAGATCTACTCGGCCAAGACACTTGGTCTGATCAAATCGGTTTAACTAGTGGTTCAACCGTTGGATTAATTTAAGTAATTTAAATTTAACCCCTTATGAACACTTATTTAAAAAAAAAAAAATTATTAACTTGCAATTAGATTTTGAAAAAAATAGTAGATCAACACGGAACCGGACCGAAAAAGTTACTGATTCATGGTTCAATTGGTTGAACCGGCCGGTCATGTCCGATTTTTAAAACACTAACCATGATACTAAATTAATTGGTCCAATCGGTGAGTTAATTCGGTTGAACCAGTTATGTAGACCTATAATCTTATATTGAAAATATTACATAGTATACAACTAAATATATAATTGTATACTATTTCGAGAATTAGTCAAGAAACAAATATATTAACATTGATTGCATATAAAATCTAAAAGAAAAGTCACAAGTGAGGGTTAAACCGGTTCAAAATTTAGCTGGATCAAACAGTTCGGTGGTCTAATCGATCGGGTTGACTGGATTGACCGGGTTTTTGAAAAAAAAATGGATCGAGACTAACAAAAAAAGAAACATTGGTTCAAAGCGTTGATCGGTTCAACATATTAGTTCGGTTCGATTTTAAAAATACTGGTTCAAATACGTTCCCAGATATGATCATGTTTTTTGTCGGGTTCTACAATGTGTTTACTTTCCCTTGTTTTGTGGAGTTAATGTCTAATTTTTCACTTTAAAGCATCCTCAACTACATCAAATAATCTAAAATATATCTTTTGAGCAAATTAAGGTACTGAGATTATATCTTTTGAGCAAATTAAGGGATTGTTTGGTTCGCAAATTTAGAATACATAAGTGGTCAAAATTCAAAAAAAAATTAGGTGGACTGCAATCCAGGTAAAAAATATTATATACTTAGCCCACCAGACCACTAATACTATATACTTGGGATTGAGATTGCTTGAATTGATTTTTTTAATCCCAAATCATTTCAACAGCTCATCGAACTTCATATTCAGCTTCGACTTTGTCCTTCGAACCTTCGGTGTCCCGTTTCCACTTGTTTCTTTAATAATTCTTTTTGGATTGTTGTTTAATATATTTACAATAAAAGAACGATATATATTTGTTTGGATTCTTGCACATATTTTTGTTGATTGAATTTTTTAACATGTATACATGATGACAATGTTCTGCAATAGGGGTTGAGGTTTTGGGCTCTAAATTTATGGATTGATTCTAGGGATTGTCTGAATTTGAATTTGTGTTTTACTCTTTTGTTCAAATTCAAAATGGAATGGATGTTAATATGAAAATTGTAATTAAATTGTGTTATTGAGTTACCATATTAGATGGAAGTTCTTTATAGTTTTTGTGACGTTCAGTAATTGTCTTAAGCAATGTGTCAATTTATAAAATTCAACCTATGTAATTTTGATAATTATTTTTTTGTTGAAAAATGATATTTGATTCACACATTTGGACTATGATAACATTCTAAATTTTTTAATGTTGGATGTTTAGTTTAACTTTATTATTAAATAGATATCTTTTTGTATTAGAATATTTGTATTTACACTCTTTCTTATTTAAGTTCAATAGAAAGTAAACTAAAATTATGACTCTAACATTGATTGGAATATTAGTTTTTCAGCAAAAAAAAGAAGAGAAAATTTGAATTGTTCCCCACTTGTTTTACCATAATTCAAGATGCACCTCACCGAATTACTATAATACATTAAATTCCTCATTTTTTAACGAAAATCGTCAATGACCAATAGTCAACTCATTTGGCCTACATAAAAAAAATTAAGTTGCAACTTACTTATTTTACCATAATTAAATGTGCACCCCACTTATCTAATGGTATTTTGGTAATAATTTAACGTGCACCTCCACTTATTTGAGGATATTTTGGTCATAAATTGTTAGTCTCGGGGCTTAATCAAAGATGGTAGAACCAAAAGTTGAAGTCGAGATCAGAAGTTCACACAAAAATTCTCTCTGATTGGTCTCGATTCAACGAACAACTTATAAAAATAATCTGATTACAACTTCTCAGAAGAAAAGAAGAAGAGGAAGAAGGAGAAGTAGAAACTCTGCTTGCTGGGGTGATGAAGATCACCGTTGCTCAAAGCAAGATTCGCCCAACACGATCTGCTTCCAGGAACAGCAAGTTCACTAAGAACTTCTGGAACGCTCGTTGTCACCTCTTCTGGACTCCCACGAACTCCCTGGACTCCAATGACAGCAGTTGTAGAACTCTCTATTCGTCTCTCTATTTTTGAAGTAAATTCTCAATGGAGACACGGAGAGAGTATTTATAGAGGAGCCTGGCCGACTGTTACTTACGAAAAGATAGGAACAAATAAATTCAAATCCCACAAAGATAGGCACGAATTAATTCAAATTCCACAAAAATCGGATCTGAATAATTGATCATATCTTTCCATAACCGTTCAAATATATCTGATAGCAGCGATCACGCAAGCAACCGCTCATACACCTGCACATAACTGATGCTGGCGGCTGACGTGCAAAGTGCGCCAACAAAGCGCCACTTTGCGTCCGAGTCCGAGTCCCTAAGCCCCTTTGGGGCTTAGTTCCTATGAAAATAATTCTAAGAGCATGACAAAAAGCATAAATGCTTTCATTGTGGAGTTAATCTTTTTTTTTTTAATAAAATATTTCTACATGGCATCCATATGTCCATCACGCCTCATGTGCACACCTCAACTCATACAAAGTATTATATTGAGATACTCACTTTGTGGTGTAGCTAATGTGAGACTATTTTTCTTAGTCAAAATAAAATAGAAAAATGCTAAGTTTACTACTGAATGCTTACAACCTTCTTACAACCCTCTCCCCCCTGCTATGTGGGCCACACCCGGCCCCACATTTTCTCCAATGAATGACTGCCAGATGGTGGACACCGGATCCCACATACCCTCATCACCCAATGGACGACCGCCACGTGGTGCCCACGTGGCTGTTGTAAGAAGGGTGTAAGCATTTGGTTGTAGGCATAGCATTGCCTAAGGAAATAACACCAACATAAATTTGGGGTCAAAGGAGTTAAATGTTAGTCATTAACAGTTTTGTTAAAAGTTGAATATTTCATACATTATGGTAATTCGATGGAAATATTTTAAATTATGATAAAAATAAATGGAAGATAACTCAAAATTTATTATAAAAAAAAAATCAACTTTCTTCCTGATTTCAAATCACGATGATTGTAACGTTTAACAAGAAGATCAAGGAAAAAAAAAAAAAAAAAAAGCAGCAGCAACTAAAGTAACAATGTAGGGTGGAAATTTATTAGCAGAAGGAAAAGCTAGAGAGTGTGGTAGGGACATGACATGATGCCAATGATATCCTCGTGCGAAGCGGAAGGCTCCGCTGCCTCCCACAATCGGCATCTCCCTCACCTTCTTGAACACCTCGTTTCTCCCCATCACAGTGAAGGTGCTCCCATTGTACCTGCAGCATGCATGCATGGTCAATTAATTACATGTCAAGTAATAATGATATATATTTTATCTAAGTTTAATTCTCGTTTTTTGAGAAGCAAGTTATCAGTTCTCATATTGATTGTTTGTATTGATCGTACGTACTGTATAAATGGAGTTTGTGAAGCGCACACATTAACCTTCGCCGAATATACTGAAGGTAGTTGTTAATTGCTTACAATTTAGACACCCAATAAACTCCAAGGATTTTGAAAACGACGACAAATGAAAGATGTGACGCTCCATGTCGGATGATTGTTAATTGATTCTTTTTAGACAAAGAACACAACTACAACAAATCAAAGATGCAATGTCGAGACAGCCGATCAAAGATGTGTCCTCCATGTCGAAACGAGCACTTCACTTAATTTTTTTAGAATAAATATACAGTAGCATTATATTTTATCAAAATTATATATATATATATATATATATATATATATATATATATATAATTTTTTTTTGAGTGGTATCAATTTTATTTATTATAATTAAAGGTGCACCATATCCGATTACCATAATGTACAAAATCTTTTCTTCTTGACAAAAATTGGTCCACACTCACGTTCAAATTATTTGACCGAATTTTTTTGACGAAAATATCCTTCTCCTCCTCTTCCTCATTCTCCATAGCCTCCTCTTCCTCCTCCTTCGCCCTCCTCCTCCTCCTCCTCCTCCTCCTCCTCTATACCGTCCTCCTCGTCCTTCTCCATAGCCTCCTCCTCTCCTCCTTAGTCTCCTCCTCCTCCATAGCCTTCTCATCTTCCTCGCCTCCGCAGTGAGGACAGGGGGCTGCTCGCACGGGAGCCGGGGGCTAGCGAGATGGCTGTTCGTGCGGGGGCAGGGGACTTCTCGCGAGGGGACGGAGGCAGCGGGAGGCAGATGACTACTCGCTCGGGGGTATTTTTGTCCGAAAAATATGGTCAAACGAGTTAACCGTTAGTTGGGAACGATTTCCGTCAAAAGTAGAGAGTTTTATACATTATGGTAATCGAATAGGGTGCGACTTAAATTATAGAAAATAAAGTGGGATGCAACTCAAATTTTGCATATAAGATTGTTGGTGTTTTTGCCTTTGGACTATGAAAGATAGTCCCACATTGGCTACACCACCAAGTGAGTATCTCAATATAATGATTTGCTTGTGTTGAGGTGTGCACATGGGCCTGCTGCACGTACATTCAAATCAACTTCCGTAAAATCTCACATGTCCGTATCAACGGCGCACATCTTTCAATGAAGTCCGCACATGACCAAGTCGTCCCGTTTGGCGGGGCACACTCAGTTCCGGGAAAAAATAGGGCGAATATTTTTCTGATTTTGGATCGCAGTTCGCGATCGCCATAGGACGGGACACACCGAGCGGATTATACGGGTATCGAGAGGGTCACGCAGGGTTCATGTAACAGCAGACGAAACGGGAAATGGGGCAGCAAGAAGAGAGAAAAGGCTACATGAACAGGGCTACCCAGAACTAGGATTCCTCGTGTCCGCGAGGCGACACGACACAACGCTGTGGCTAGGGTTTGGTATTGCTGCGGCTAGGGGCGCCGGGGCTTCTCCGGAGGAGGGGCGTCTCGACGGAGGCGGAGCTGACCGGGAACGGCGCTGGTGGCGGGCACGGCGGCTGCTTGGGTCGAGCGGACCGCTGTTGCTGCTGCTGCTGTTTTCGGCGAGATCTACCGGAGATCAGGGCGGCGTCGTGGAGGCTGGTGGAGGCGGAGGAGACAGAGGGAAGGCCGAGGTCGTCGGGGACGACGGGGAGACAGGGGGGCACAAGGTTGAGGCTGCGGTGAAGGGGGTGGCCGACTGTGGAGTTCGACGTGGAGGTCGGGGGTTTTATAGGAGGAGCAGGGAGGGGAAAAGGTGGTGGTGGTTGAGCGGGGCAGGCGGAGCGGCGCAGGGGAGCGGGAGAGCCGACGGTTGCAGGGAGGCCGAGCGGTGCCAGGAGCTGGAGGTCCACGGCGGTTGCGGGCGGAAGCGAATCACCACGGGGTCGGTTAGGGATTAGGTTTTTTGGGTCGGGTCTGGGTCGGGCGGATGGGATCCGACCCGATCCATTAGGCAAGGGTGCGGGTTTGGGTTTCGGGTTTAAATCCGACCCGTCCCACAGGATTTGGGCCCGGTTCTGCTAGACCGGGTCCGGTCCGGTTCGAGTTGGTTCAATTGAAAATAAACCGGGTTTAATAAAAACTTAGTTTTTAGGTCTTTAAAAATATTTTTGGGGTCCAATAAATTCCAGAAAAATTATCCTATGTCTAATATTTTATTTTTCACTTATAAATATTATTTTTATAATATTTTAATATTGATTAACATCATTTAAAAATTATTTAATATCAAAATACCTTAGTTTTAATTAATTAAAAATCTCAAAAAATTTTAGAAAAATTGTGAAAAAGTTGATTTTAAAATTCCTGAAAAATCAGGGGGGTTACAATCTACCCCCCTTAAGAGGATTGCATCCTCGCAATCAAAGAATAACCGGTCAACAGAGATGACACGGTTCGAAGCACATCACTATCAAGATTCATGATAAAGGAGAATCAAAGATGAGGGTTTAAGCAAATCACATAGGGAAAAACTTCATTTCTCTAAGCAATGGAAGTTATGCAATTTCCAGAGTGAAGGAAAATCTAACAAGAAAACTACAGCTTAGAAAAACTAGGTTATCACTTTATAAAACATACTAGGTTATCAATTTTTACAAGTTCAAAACTACCAGGTTAAGGCTAAGGTCACGAACCAACATGCACGGACTAAAGCAATACTAGAATAGATAGCTACGAATCACTTACGCGCATTAGCTACTCCATGAGTCTGCGCGTTCTCCAAGGTCATCGCAAAAGCTTGTCCGCTTCCTTGTGGTGGATTCCTCTGCTGCTGCTGGACCTGCTAGAAGAGTACGACTTGGGGTATCAAAGGTGGCCTCGACTGATACTCTCCTGGAGGTGGTGGTATGACTCCTTCAACTTCCGTTTGCGGTGCTCCCAATGTTGGACAGGCTGGCCTCGGTACTGGTAAAGCTTGTTGGTTAACCATTGGTGCTCCTTCTCGACGCTTAAGGCATTCCCTCAATAAATGCTGACTGGATCCGCAAGCTAAATATAATCCCATTTGCGTCTGCACTCCCTCTCAATATGGCCTATCTTGCCACAGTAGTGACAAGTAGGAAAGACTAAGTCTCTTGGTGCTGTCCTCGGTGGTGGACTTATCTGTGGTCGCTTTGCAGCTCTTTCTTGCTGTGCTTTGTCTGGTGCATGCGGCCGCTTCTGGCTGGACTCTATCCTGGTGATGCAATCCATGGCCCGTGCTGCAGTAAGAATGTCCGTTGCAACGGAGCTGATTAACTTCCGTAGCTCAGAGCTAAGTCTGTAAATAAACTCCTCCGTTTGGCTTTGCTGAACCTTCTGATAGGCTTGTATCATCGTGTAGTACATTTGAAACATCTGTTGCTCGTCCATAGCTTGCCCTTGTGGGATTACGGGCATTGGTGGAGTAAACTATGGCGGAGGTGGAATGTCGTCTCGCCGACCTCTTGAGGTATCTTGACTATTTTGTTGTTCTAGTTGACCTCCACCAACTGGTGTTACTTCATCTTCGTTGGTTACCACAACATCTCGTGGTGATCTTGCAGGAGTCTCGTCGCTTGCTGGTGATTCCATTACTCTGCATCCAAAATAAATGATAAGAGGCGCACAGGAATCAAGGCAGGATGCAAATCAAGAAATTAATTCGAATCCGATATAGATATCAAGAACGATTCAAACAAGTGGATGAGATCCTAAAAACTTATCCTATTCTTATTGCAGGATTGCTCGGTCCCTAAGTTAAAACCGAAGCAATTTAGTCGTTGACCTGCATGGGCCACCACAAAAACCATGTCACGCCCCAGTCCTAAAATATCGAGGGACTAGCCACGTAGCATTGGCCAGCAGCACATACCGATGGGCAAATCCAATTTAATGGACCCATCAGGATCTACTAAGTTGTAATACAACAATAAGGGTCTAGTAATCTCATCCACAGAAATGAATACATCAATATCAACAAAGTGAAATATAATCATTATCAAGTCACAAGTAAATAAATCGGGGAACAACCCAATAATGAGTCTGGTACAATATTCAAGATACAAGAATAAAGATAACAACAGCAAATACTGAGTATGGAAAAAGTATATACTCAGGAGAAATCCTCAGCAATCACCTCGTCCTCGGTTCCTGGTTCTTCTCCAATGTATGCACCTGTTCCTGCTTCTGCTCCTGCTAATGTTCCGGTCCCGTATACCTCAGGGTAGATCTCTTCTGCTATTCCTGGGGACATAATCCGAATCCAGGTCCTCAGGGGATATAGCAAGGTACAAAATAACTCATGCCAAAATATAGTGAAGCAATAAATGAAGCAATAGGGTAAACTATGTAACCAGCTATGTGATATGCAAGTTGAGAGCATCACTAGAACTCAGGCTGAGACCACTACAAGCTCTGTGTCTGGGAGCCTGTAGCAGAGATACTATGTAATTTACTATGTAGTGGCCATATATATATATATACAATCAGCCTGTAGCCTGTGTGCCTCTCTCCACCCAATGTAATCACACGTCTCATGTCCACGATGTCGCATGTCCATGTCACGCAAGATCATAACTAATGCAACAAGTCATATAATAGCTATGAATATAATGTCTATGTCACAAAACCTGCAACCTACACATAATCACCTTGAATATTTCAGGAAGATTCTGTCTCGTGAATAGTGTCAGGTGTCCTGGGTATGACGTACTTGATATTGCAAGCACGAGAATGTAAAGGGTCTCGATATCCATCTTTAGGTGACGTTACACAACTTCGCGTACGGTATTGGCACCCGAATATTAATCGGACGGTAAGTAAAGTCACAGGGTCCTAGGTTAAGCATGTACAATATATAAAAAAGTTAAGGAAATAATATGTAATAAGAACTGCAAGGTTGGCAAGGTACACTTGCCTGGGGTTCTGACTCCAACTGTAGCTCTGGTATCAGCGGGATTTGTAAGTACTCCTCTGGCTGCTAGAATAAACATCACCATCAGATTCAAAAAATATCCAATAGCTAGAAACGCCTGTCCTTGAGTCCAATTTGGACACAAGGGCAAAAATGACAGTTTTTGGTCAAAGCAGGGTCCACATGTGGCCCGCTTCGCACCGAAAAATGTGTCAGAGACAATGGTCTCCAAATTTGTCAAACTTAGTGTCAATAAGTCAAGAACGATGATACGAACCCAACGGAATGTCCAGAACTGGATTCCGATGAGCCGATCACAAAATTGCCCGTCAAGTGGAGCCGTGGGGCCCACGATACGCGATTTTGTCAACATTCTCAGAATCGAACCAAACTTGGGTCACAAGACCAGCATATTGCTATGAGTCCAATGGCACAAGTTTTGTTTCGATCCGACGTGTGTACACGGAGTTATAATAAGTTCTGAAACAGGGCCGATACGGGGCGTTGTCGACGGATACGCGTTGATTTCGGTGTGCACGCACATCCAAATCAACTTTTGCAAAATCCCACACGTCCGTATCAACGGCGCACATCTTTTGGTAAAGTTCGCACACGACCAAGTCGTCCCGTTTGGCGGGACGCACTCAGTTCCGGGAAAAAATAGGGCGAATATTTTTCTAATTTTGGATCGCAGTTCGCGATCGCCACAGGACGCGACACACCGATCGGGTTACAAGAATATCGAGAGGGTCACGCAGGGTTCATGTCACAGTAGACGGAACAAAAAATGGGACAGCGAGGAGAAAGAAAAGGCTACCTGAACAGGGCTACGCTGAACTAGGATTCCTCGTGTCCGCGAGGTGACACGACACAACGCTGTGGCTGGGGTTTGGTACTGCTGCGACTAGGGTTTGGTACTGCTGCGACTAGGGGCGCCGGGGCTTCGCCGGAGGAAGGGCAGCTCGGCGGAGGCAGAGCTGACCGGGGACGGCGCTGGTGGCGGGCACGGCGGCTGCTCGGGTTCTTCTCACCCGGCTCGTGTCGAGCGGACCGCTGTTGCTACTGCTGCTGTTTCCGGCGAGATCGGTCGGAGATCAGGGCGGCGTCGTGGAGGCTGGTGGAGGTGGAGGAGACGAAGGGAAGGCCGAGGTCGTCGGGGACGACGGGGAGACAGGGGGTCACGGGGCTGAGGCTGCGGTGAAGGGGGTGGCCGACTGTGGAGTTCGACGCGGAGGTCGGGGGTTTTAAAGGAGGAGCAGGGAGGGGAAAATGTGGTGACGGTTGAGCGGGGCAGGTGGAGCGGCGCCGGGGAGCCGGAGAGCCGGCGGTTGCGGGGAGGCCGAGGTGCACCGGGAGCCGGAGGGCCACGGTGGTTGCGGGCGGAGGCGAATCGCCACGGGGACGGTTAGGGATTAGGGTTTTCTGGTCGGGTCCGGGTCCGGGTCGGGTGGATGGGATCCGACCCGATCCATTAGGCAAGGGTGCGGGTTTGGGTTTCGGGTTTTAGGTTTAAATCCGACCCGACCCGCAAGGTTTGGGCCCGGATCAGCTAGACCGGGTCCGGTCCGGTTCGGGTTGGTTCAATAGGAAATAAACCGGGTTTATTTAGGGTTTAATAAAAACTTAGTTTTTAGGTCTTTAAAAATATTTTCGGGGTCCAATAAATTTCAGAAAAATTATTATATGTCTAATATTTTATTTTACACCTATAAATATTATTTTCATAATATTTTAATATTGATTAACATTATTTAAAAATTATTTAATATCAAAATACCTTAGTTTTAATTAATTAAAAATCCCAGAAAATTCCAGAAAAATTATGAAAAATTAATTTTAAAATTTTTGAAAAATCAGGGGGGTTACAATATGGCAGCGAATGATCTGATAAAGACTGGAGTTATTGCCGTAATTGATGTTCGGAGTCAGGAGAATCTGGCGGACCCGTTCACCAAGGATCTCAAGCGCTAGCTGGTCGAGGCACAGCAACCAAAATGGGCTTGAAGACATTCTGATATTGTGTCTATGTAATTCTACCATAAAGTTTATGCTATTAGTTCAAAGAAAAATCTACTAGGAATCTAGCTTTTGGTTTAAAGAAGGACCATTGATTGGGAGAATATCAGGAACAATAGGTAGTCATTTGAGAGATTGAGACATTGAGAGGTTATGGATCCAGAACCACTGTTGTCTACTTCTTGTTCTTTATAAAGAAAAATTTCATGTGGAATGATAACTTTGACGCCTTAATGAGTTCTCGGACAGAGTGAATGTCTGGTGTGCTTTACAGGAAGCACGTAGTTTCAGCACTACAAGGGACTTGTATCTCATGCTACAGTGGTGTGACACCACACTCGACATTAAGTCATATCACAGGGGCGTAGCACCGTACATAGGCATGTGCCTAATAATATAAAATGAAGAGTGGTAGGCAGCATTACAAAGAGGGAGTGAACCTCATGTTATAGTAGTGTGACACCACAGAGGTAAAAGATGTAAATCCTCGGCGAAAAGTTATGTCACAGCGGAGTAACACCGTAAGGAACTGCAAGGCTTCGTGCTGGTTAGTTTGGCACTACAAAGAGGTAGTGAACCTCTTGCTACAGTGGATGACACCATATGAGGGAGTGAACCTTGGCCGAAGGACATGTCATAGCGGCGTAGCACCGCAAGGTAGTGCAATGCTTCATGCCAAGGACTATTTAAGAACTCACATATAGTGTATAAAAAGATATACATGTTATCTCTTGAGGAAAAACTTGTAGACAACCAAAATACATACACCAAAATCAGGCGTGCACGGGACCTTCAATGTGCAACCGGAAGCACAATTGATGTCATTGTGTGAGTGGAAAGAATTACAACCATGGTGTAGAATTTAAGACTTAGTTCATTCTTGTATCATACTGTTATTTTGACCCATGCAGGAAGACTCAAGTCAAAGCGACATATATCATAATACATGATGGACAGTCACTGTGAGAAACGCTCAACCCATATATTGAGATATGTGGGGGATTGTTGGTGTTTTTGCCTGTGGACTATGAAAGATAGTCCCACATTGGCTATACCACCAAGTGGGTATCTCAATATAGTAATTTGTTTGTGTTTAGGTGTGCACATGGGGTGTGGTGAGGCACATACGTGCCATGTGGGAGTATTTTATTAGGGTGAAGAAGGATTAACTCCTAAATGAAAGCATTTATGTTTTTTGTCATTCTCTTAAATTTTATTCCTTAGGAGCTAAGCCCCAAAGGGGCTTAGCGACTCAGACTCGGACTCGGGCTCGGCCTCAAGGGCATAAAGTGGCGCTTTGTTGGCGTACTTTACACTTAGCACGTCGGTATCGGTGCAGACGCTTGTGCGCATTTGTAAACCCCTGATTTTTTCAAAATTTTCAAAACTGGATTTTTTCACAATTTTCTGGAATTTTCTGGGAATTTTCTGTAATTTAAAAACAGGGTTTTAATTATTCAATAATTTTTAAATGATAATAAACCATGTTAAAATATTATGAAAATAATATTTTTGGGTGTAAAATAAAAAACTGGACTTAGGGTAATTTTTCTGGAATTTATTGGGCCTCAGACCTATTTTTAAAACACCTAAAACTATTTATTTATTTATTTATTTATTTATTACTGATTTTAATAATAATATTATTATTTTTAAATTTAAACCCGAGACCGGCCCGGCCCATTGGGCCCAAACCGGGCCCAGCCCTAACCCGGCCCAGACCCCGCCTTAGCGGGTCGGGTCGGATCCGCCAGACCCGACCCGCCCGCAACCCGCTAACCCGGCCCCCTCTCCCCCACGACCCGATCCCTCTCCCCCGAATCCTCCGCCGGCGGCTCCGCCACGTCGCCGGCAGCCCGTTCCTCCCTGTCGCGCCCCTTGCTCCACGACCCCGGCTTCGTTGCCGCCTCACCTGGCCACCCCTGGCCCCCGACCGCCTATAAAACCACCCCTTCCCCCATCTCCTTCCCTAAATCCCTCCTCTGAACCCTAGCCCTCGCCGGAACCCCTCGCCGCACCCGCGCCGCCACAACACGCCGCCTCCCCCGCCGTCGATCCTCCCACAGTGCCTCGCCGGCCCTTCCTTCTCCCTTCCCTCACCTCCCTCGACAGACCCGACCCCGCGCCGCCGTCCAGCCACCCGCGCGCCGGCCGCCTCTGCCCCCGGCCGCCTCCGGCTAGCGCCGTCGACCCCAGCCTCCCTCCGCCCCCCTCTGCCTCAGCCCCGGCATAATCCCCTAGCCCTAAACCTAGGACACAGAACTCAGGACACGGACACGGCCCTTCGCGTCGTGTCGGACACGGAATATTTCTGCTTTTTCGAACCTTGTTCAGGTACGCGTATCTCCCTGCTCGTTTACCCGTTTTCAATTCCGTAAATTGCATTGCGAAGCCTGTATGACCCTCTCGGTGCCCGGACAAACCGTTCGGGACATCGCGTCCAGTGGTGATCGCACACCGCGATCCAAAAATAGGAAAAACCAGACCCTGTTTCACTCCGGAACTGAGTACGTCCCGCCAAACGGGACGACTTGGTCGCACGCGGTCTTCACAGATACGTGCGCATCGTCGATACGGACGTGTGAGATTTCGCAGAAGCTGATTCGGGTGTGCGTGCACACCGGAATCAACGCGTATCCGCGGACATCGCTCCGTATCCGACTTTTTTGTAATTCGCCCTAATTTTGTGTACACACGTCGGATCGAGACGAAACTTGCGCCACGGACTCGTAGCAATACGCTGGTCCTGTGGGTCAAGTTTGGTTCGATTCTGAGAACGTTGACAAAGTCGCGTGTCGTAGGCCCCACAGGCCCCGCTCGACGGGCGATTTTGTGATCGGCTCATCGGAATCTAATTCTGGAAGTTTCGTTGGGTTTGTATCATCGTTCCTGACCTGTTGACACTAAGTTTGGTGAATTTGGAGACCGTTGACCCTGACACGTTTTTCCGTGCAAAGCGGGCCCACCCGTGGACCCCGTTCTGACCCGAAACTGTCGTTTTTGCCCTTGTCTCCAAATTGGACCCAAGGACAGGCGTTTCTAGCTGGTTGATATTTTCTGGATCTGATGGTGATGTATATTTCAGCAACCGGAGTACCGTCTGCTAATCCAGCTGAAGTCAGAGCCGTAACTGGAACCGGAACCACAGGCAAGTGTACCTTGCCAAACCCTGCAGCTTGCTAATTATTTTCTGGACTTAATTATGCATTAGTGGGCAAGTAAAGCTTGCCAAGTCTCAGTAATTCTTGACATAGTAATTTACTTGATTTCTTGTGGAATTAAATGTAAACTTGTTTTAACTGCTTAACCTAGGAAGCGGGTGACGTGCTTAGTGTCCGATCATAGTCGGGTGCCAACTCCGTACGCGGGGTTGTGTAACGTCACATAGACATGGATATCGAGACCCGATAATTCTCGTACTTGTCCTATCAAGTACACCAGAACCCAGGACACTTGACACTATTTCATGAGACATAGTCTTCCTGAGACATTCAAGGTGATTCTGTATAGGATGCATGTTTTATGACATAGACTTTACATTCTTAGACATTTGATTCATAGCTATCAGACTTGCTGCATTAGTTATAATCGTGCGTGACATGGACATGAGGCATCGTGGACATAAGACGTGGGATTACATTGGGTGGGGAGAGACACACAGACTACAGGCTGATATTATATATATAAAACATAGTATATAACATAGTGTAGTTCATAGTTATTGCCGCTACCAGCTTCCCGACACAGAGCTTGTAGTGGCTTCAGCCTGAGTTCTAGTGCTGCTCTCATATTGCATATCACTTAGCTGGTTACATAGCTTACCCTCTTGTTTAATTATCTGTTGCACTGTATTTATTTTGGCTTGTATTTTCTGTACCTTGTTATGTCCCCTGAGGACCTGGAATGGACTATGTCCCCAGGTATAGCTGAAGAGGACTACCCCGAGGTGTACGGTACATGAGCACTCCTTGGAGCAGAACCAGGAACAGAGGACGAGATAGTGGCAGAAGATTTCTCCTGAGCACCGGCTTCATCTACACAGTATTTCCATTTTCAGTATTTTATTTTCTGTCTATTCTCATTAAATGTAACAGACTAATTGTCGGATTGTTTCCCGAGATAAGCTTATTTGATATTGCTCATTTATTTCTATTGCATTATTTCTGGCATTACTCTGTGTTATTCTGTGGATGAGATTAGAAATACCTGAGACTTGTAACATTTTACTGCTAGACTACAGCTTAAGCATGCCCTGATGGATCCATTAAATTGGGTTGTCCATCGGTGCGTGCTGCTGGCCATTGCTCACGTGTTCAGTCCCTCGGCATTTTGGGACTGGGGCGTGACAATATTTGATGCGCGAGATGCATGGGCGGCCGCATGCGTAGTCGCATGGACGGGTCGCATTGGCGGTCGCATAGGAAGGCCGCATGTGCTGCTGCTGCGGCTGATATATTTGAACGGTTATGGAAAGATACGGTCTTTTATTCAGATCCATTTTTTGAGGAATTTGAAAGTAATACGTGCCTATCTTTTAGGGATCTGTAATTAATCTGTTCCTATCTTTCCGTAACTGTTGGACGGCCGCATGCGCAGTCGCATGGACGGGTCGCATTGGCGGTCGCATAGGAAGGCCGCATGTGATACTGCTGCGGCGGATATATTTGAACGGTTATGGAAAGATACGGTCTGTTATTCAGATCCATTTTTTGAGGAATTTGAAAGTAATACGTGCCTATCTTTTAGGGATCTGTAATTAATCTGTTCCTATCTTTCCGTTACTGTTGGGCGGCTAGGGTTTTCACCATCTCTATATAAATACCCTTTTCGTGTCTCTTTGAGAACTTACTTCGAAAATTAGTAGACGAAGAGAGTTGTTGCTGCCGTCACCATTGGAGTCCAGGGAGTTCATGCGAGTCCAGACAGAGGTGACAGCGAACGTTCCAGAAGTTCTACGTGAACTTGCTGGTTCCTGTGAGCAGATCGTGTTTGGCGAATCTTGCTTTGAGCAACGGTGATCCTTATCACCCCAGCATGCAAAGTCTCTTCTTCCTCTTCTTCTTCTTCTTCTTCTTCTTCTTCTGTGAGTCGTAACTTTGTTCTGTCCATTTGCAACTGCAATTGCAAGGAAGAACGAGAAGCTAGTTTTCTCTGATTCTTTTATTATCTTGTTTCCAGTTGTAATCAGATCCTATATATTATCTTTTTTTTGTATCGAGAAATATCAGTAAGGAAACTCTTGTGTGAACTCCTGATTTCAACTTCAACTTCTGGTTCCACCATCTTTGATTAAGCATCGGAACTAACAGAGAACTCACAGCCTTGCTTCTCCGAAAGACAAGTTTTGAAACATTATTTATTACCTACCCTCGTGAAAGACGAAGTTCATGACCATCATCAGCCCCACCGTGTCGAGCGCAGCGCTGGCGTAGAACCCCTGCGCCCTGCCGACGAGGGAGGTGTTCATGGTGGGGCGGGGTCGTCGATCATGTTCACCAGGCCGAACCCGGTGGCGTTACTGGAGAGGCCGGGGAGGGGGGGGGGGGGGGGGGGGAGGCCACGGAGACGGCGGTAGGGCTGCGGCAGCTGATGATGTCGTGCCAGTATAACTGGAAGTGGCTCAGCTTCTCGCGGCGCGCAGTTTGGCAGCAGCCGAAGCGAGGGTTGTGATGTTGAGGAGGAAGAGGAAGCGGAAGAGGAGTTTGGCAATTGGATCGATGGAGAAGGGATATCGAAGTGAAACACTGCGAGCGAGGTTACTAATATTGGTGTGTGGGTAGGAGTCGATAGTTGTGATTGTGGACCAAGAAAGAGGGGTTTGGTGAGATTGGAAATGAGAAAAAGCTGATTCCTTACTTTAGTTTACCTGTCCAGATTTTCTGTTTATTACACTAATATTCTTTATTTTTTAAATAATTATAGGGACCTCTTTTATATTTCATATTTTATATAAAGTATTATTACACTCATTTTTTTTTAAAAAAAATAAAATATAAACCACATTCGTGTAACTATTTTAAAAATAAGAAATGTCCATGTAATAAACATAAAATATAGAGAAAAAATTAGTGTAAATAACCCTCAATGTATTAAAAATCGAAGATAGTCTGGATATTGGGTTGGATCAAACTAGTCCAATCAGTGGGTAAGCTCGGTTGGGTTAACTCTATTGAATCAGTCATATAGGCTTACAATCTTACGTTGTATAATAAACTTTGCAGATGCTTAGGACTTCCGGCTACGCAGAATAGAAACCTATTGTCAGTCTTGAATGAGGTCAGAACACAAAAAGACAAAGGACCAGGAGCATATGAACGATTTATAAGGATGATTCTCGGTACAGTGGTGTGTCATATGTGAAAAAAACGAAACCAACGTATCTTTGAGGGACTGGCTACCAGTATAATTATTGTACAAAGACAAATACAAACTGATATAGATATCCTAGACCCAAGATGAATTTATTTTATGTCTTGGTTGGGATGATAGTTTTATAATATCTTGTTTTGATTTTCAATAATATTTACCTTTTTCGAAAGAAAGAAAAAACTTCATATATAATTATACTACTTAGAATTTCTGCATATTTATCATAGTAAAATCAGTCAAAAAATAAATATATTAACTTTGATTGCATATAAAGTCCAAAATAAAACTGACAATTTCATGCTTAAATCGGTTCAAATTTTAACCAGTTCAAATGGTTCGGTGGTCTGACTGGTCGGATCGACCGAGTCGAACAAATTTTTGAAAAAAAATAGTTGGTCAATATTAAACCAACAAAAAAAAATTCATTGATTCACATGTTGATCGGTTCAACCGCCGGTTCGGTTGGATTTTTTAAAACACTTGTTCCGATACTTGCCCGGTTATGATCATGTTTTTTTTTTACCGGGTTCTAGCGACTCTTACTTTCGTTGGTTCGTAGTCAACTTTTTTGTGGAGTTAATGCCTACTTTTTCACTTCAAAGTATCCTCAACCACTTCAATAATCTAAACTATATCTTTTGAGCAAGTTAATGGCACAGAACTTAGTTTTGCACGTTACCATCCATATGATATGCAAAAATCTCTAGCATGTCAGTTTGTTTGTTTGTTTGTTTTTTTTTTTTTTAAATTCAAAAAAGAATGTCAGTGTTTTTTTTTTTCATTTTTGTTAGGTATGACTTTTTAACCTAAAATAGTTCACTTCTAATTAGTTCTAAAGCTTAGGTTTTGTTTGCTTCTGTCAAGCTCTTCAATATATTCAATATGAAGTTTGTTGTTACATTAGAATCGTGACATGTTGGTTATAATAAAAGATTTTCGTAAAAGTGGACACGATTCGAATCTTTTTTTAGAAACTTAGTTCCTAATTCGCTGAAAAAGACAAAAAAAATGAAGTTCTCCAAACGGACAACAATATGAAAGATCACAATTTTTTACTTGGAGTACAAATAGGATTGGATTACAGCAAAGTCTTAGTCATATTTAGTCAATGTGTTCTAAATATGAAAATGTACGTAAATCCTCCATATATATGATTGGATTTTACGCTAATCAAACTTACCGATATTTCTATTTTGCTGCACGTCAGAGCTGGGATAGTTGGGTATCCAAATGTACTAAAATCTTCGCTGGTAAATCGTTTGCTCAAGAGACGAATGTGTACAGAAGCTCCAAGGCCAGGTGTTACAAGAGAATTAAAGTAAGATTTTTCCAGACTTTCCTTGATATATGAACTTATTAGAGATATTTAGATTTATAGGATCAGATTGCAATTATTTTAAAATATTGATATAGTAACTGGAAATTAAATTTTTTTTTTTTACTTTTAGATGGGTCCACTTTGGGAAGGATCTTGAGAGCTGGCTTGCTGGACTCTACTGGAATATATACTGCCAATGCTCATTAGTGACCAAGCAGCTGCTATTTAAGTTTGCTTTTTGGCATGATGTTGCTGATATGGGTGCCATGCTTGTTCAGGTTCTGTTGTCAAGGCTTCCTACAGTAGGTAATTTGTTTCTATTAGAACATAGTGAATTTACCATTTTTGATCCTCCATGAAATAACTTCTTCTTGATAGAGTTTTGAAGGATTTAGAAGTGTTGGGAGTATTAGTAGGTGTTTAGTCCCACATCTAGTAGAATAGTAGAGAGAGGGATTAGTCTCTCATATATATATATATATATATATATATATATATATATATATATAGTCTCACACATCAATAAAATTAAGTCAAATATTCTACTAAAAAAAATTGGTATCAGAGCCAGGTTCCTCCTAACCCTAACTCTAGCCGCCCACAGCCTCCCAACTGCCGACCTCTCACCTCCGCCTCCCATCCGTCCGTCTACACAGTCGTCTGCCGCCCTCTCATCTCCGCCCTCCCCCCCCCCTCCCATTCCCAACCGCCGCCCGCCCATAGCCGCCGCCCACAGTCGCCGCCCGTCTCCCCTCCCCTCCTTCTCCTTCTGCTTTGTTGGAATCGAGATTCTGGAAGGCAAACTTGTTTGCAGAAGCTTCTAGATCTCGATTACAACTTTTGGGCCGACAGAGGGTAGACTGTAAAGTTTATCAGAAGTTCTGTTGGCCTTGTTCATTCATCTTCGTTTGAATCACAATTCTGGAAGACAAACTTGTTTGCTGAAGCTTCCAAATCTCGATTATAACTTTTGGGCCAACAGAGGGTAGACTGTAAGTTTATCAGAAGCTATGTTGGCCTTATTCTTCTCGTAGGGCTATGCGGCAACGGGTCGCAGCCATGCACGGGACATGGGCAGCGGCTCTTAAGGACACCGTTGCCGCTGAAGGAAGAACAGTAGACGTAGAGAGGACAGCGATCAAGATCTAGATCCGCCACCACCTTACTTATGGAAGAGGAGAAGAAGAAGACGATGGAGACGATCTACGACAAGCTGATGGACCAAGAGATGAAGGCTTTGGTGGACGATATCTTCTCCAGGAGGCTAACCGAGACTAGCTCACATTCTGCACACGCATATGTGGATCCTGCCCAATACAAAATAGAGAAGTTGGAGAAACTGGAGCTAAAGTTGGAGGGTACTTCCAACTACTTGAAGTTATTGCGTCAAGCGATACGAACTCTGAAGGGAAGGGGCTTGGTGGGCTATGTGAATGGCCAAACCAAGACACATGAAGATCACTCCTCACGGGAGTTTGCTATGTGGGGAATCATCAACAATGTTGTAGCTGGATGGCTGACAATATCATTGACCGACCAAGTGTCAGGCAACGTGTAAACCCCCTCACCCAGAGATTTAGTTATTTTAATTTAATATAATATTTAGAATTATTATTTTTATTATTATAAAAGTATCCTTTAAAAATATTTTTTGTAGCTTTAATTTTTAGGAGCACAACATTAGCCATTATCTCCAAACAAAATTTATATGCATGATCTAGACGAGCCCACCTTAATTTATGATTATCATATCCCACTCAAACACATCTTCTTGTGCTCTATTTTTAATGTAAATTATTCGGGTCAATAATTCAATTTCTAGCACCTACAGTGCAACCGTTGACCATTCTAATTTAAATTGGAGATCCAATTTCGACCAATTCTTTCGACCTAATGCATGATCATGATCTAAACTAGGTCTAAGACACACATGATACCTGTATCCCACTCTATTGAACCTCTATGTGCTACCTACCCTCAATAGTCACAAATGATTAATTTTTTAGTAAATCGGACCAACCTAGTCAAACTAAACCGCAACGACCCGAACCTGACCCAACTAGAAGTAGTTGGACTTAACCTAGGTTTACTAAGCTAGGTTTGACCATCCATATTAAATATCATTTCAGTTTTGGACAGCCATGGGTTTATTAAATCATTATGGTGGAATGTGAAAGGGAAGGGGTTATAACTTGTGACATTTTCTTACCCCATTGGTAACTCCAAACCCTTCCCCTCCCCACTAGGATGTCCATAACCCCCTCTCTTCACCTCTTTCATTCAAACCACCTTAAGCAAACTTCTTCCTAACTCTCTTCCTCACATTTTCTCTCACAAACCATCTCCAAATTCCTTCTCTATCTCCCTCCACACCTCCATCTATCCAACCCTACCCAGGCTAAATCTGAATTCAGCAACACCCCCACCAATCTGGCCTTATCTCACTCCACAGTAAGTATCTTTATCTCAAATTTTGTATTCTTCTTCCTCTCCCTGTCCTTATCATTTTCTCTTCACAAACCTTCCATCAAAATTTAATCTAAGTTCCTCAAAATAGCCCTCCATCATAGGTGTTAAGGCTGAATCCGAATTTAGTGTATCATCTTTCCAGGCCACTCCACTACCTCCATAACCTCCAAACCACCACCACAGCACCCAAATATCATTCCCCTACCTATCATTAAAAATTTTCATTTATAACTCAGCACCTAAATCATCCCACAACTCCCACAAACACCCCCTACAAAACAAAGACATCCTGTTGAACCCGCTAGCAATAGCACCACTTCAACACCTTGTTGCTACCACTTCCAGCACCAAAAACCCTTCAAAAACTATCCTATCCCCATCCTCTATCTCTCCCCTAATCTCTCTAAGTCCCAAATTACTTGAAGAAATATTTTGAAGCCCCGGACAGCAGCTACGAGACAAAGTATCCAAATCTGGACAGATTTGTTCAAGCAGTGCACAGCCCTCTTTTGCCTTCTCATTTCAATTTGGTAAGAGCTCCAACTCCTCCTACCCAACCCTCTCTACATGTAATTCAATACCTATTAAATTTTATCAACTTTTTATTCATATTTTTATGATATTATACCAAGAACACTTATTACTTCTCATGTCTAGACTTGAATATTATTTATGCACTTGTTGTCCTATTCACTTTGCCATGATCTAAAACCCAAGCAACCACTTGCAAAACATAATTTTTACTCCAACTGTCACTAAATTTCAGAATATATAAGTTTTGTTTATGGTTTTATATATAAATAAATGCATGGTTGAGACATGATTAAATGTTGTGCAACTAGTAGTGCACTTTGCCTAGGTTTTGTGATAGCTAATTTTATTGTTTATAAATACTATGTTAGAATATAGAAGATGCCATGCTAAGGTTGTTCACTAGTTGTAGTAGTATTTGCACACATGTTTCATGACAAATATAAGTTAGAAATGAGGTATATTCCATGATCTTATTATAAATTCAGATTTGACTTGTCTATGTAAACTTGACATTTTGTAGTAGAACGAGAGTTGTATATAGTTGAATGAATGAATATACTTGAGAAATACAGTATGTGATTGTTTGTGATGACCCTAACTTGACATATTGTTAATGCTCATGTGCATATTTTAATAGACAAAACTAACCCTAGGTTGGTTAACATAGTTTGACACTTAGTGATTACCAAGGTTGATGATATGTTGTATGTGGAAATCTAGTATGAGAACACCTAGTACCTACATGAACCTTCATTATAACCATGTTTATGAGGCTTGATAATGTTATGTGACTAGTAGACTTGGTGTTTACACACTTTCTTGGTCCTTGACTAGTGAACCTTAGCCAACCTACTTTGTTAGAACCCCTAATTATTTTAGACTCTAAATAACTTATGGCATTGTATAAGTTGTATTCTTGATTAATTTAGACCCTAATTGTCTAATAATTAATGATGTAGAGTAGTTGTACTCTTGTGCATACTTAGTGAACTATATCATAGTGACTGATTTTATGATATTATATATTTAGGCTCTTGGGATGCACGAGCGTGGATTCGAGAGCAGGTTCTTTATATTATCAGCTTGGAGTTCCAGGCAAGTGTACCTTGCCAACTTGTAGTAAATCCTGTTATATTATCGACTTGTATTTTATTTTATATATTCTTGTGATGTGCCTGCTCAACCTAGGACCGTGAGACGTTGCTTAGCGTTCGAACAAGATTCGGGTGTCGACGTCGTACGCGGAGTTGTATAACGTCACTTAGAGAGTTGATACCATGATACTATATATTTTCGTGTTTGCTTTACCAAGTACTTCATACCATAGGATACTTGATACTATTAATGTGGCAATCTTTCCTGAGTTATCCATGATGATTCTGTATAGGCTTACAGGATTCGTGACATGAGACTTGCATATACATAGATATCATAATGACTCGTTGTACTAGTTAGAGGTCATGATCATGTTGTTATGGATATGAGACGTTATGGACATGAGACGTGTGATTACATTGGGTGGGGAGAGACACACAGGCTACAGGCTGATTACATATATATATATATATACTTTATTATTGAGATATTTTAGTCTCTATATCAGAGCTTGGCTCATTACGTGATATTCTTGCTGCTACGGGCTCCCTAACACAGAGCTTGTAGTGGTTTCATCCTGAGTACTAGTGATGCTCTCACTTGCATTTTACTTAGATGATTATATTAGTTTACCCTTGAGTATGTGGCATTATCCTGTTTAACTTCGGCATGTTATTTCTTGTACCTTGTTACGTCCCTCTGAGGACCTGGTCCCTTGCCAGTTTTGCAGCATAGACCATTGTGGAGCTTGTCTGGAGTTGCTGATGTCTGTTGCTTTGTCTTGCAGGCATTGGTGCCAGGTACTTATATCATTTCCACTGGAGTTATGGTTATTTATTCTTATTGTCTATTCATCTGCTGATGTAGCCTAGTTTTATAGACTCATATTCCTTTCTCGAATCTATTCGAGCTTATGTGTTACTGGCGGCCGACTTTAGCACATGTAGTTCATTATTGATATTTTGTTCTTTATGTAGATTGAGACATAGATATTTCAGTATTTATTTACCCTTATTATACAGCTTTTACGTATTCGAGTCGGATAGAGTCTGGTCGAATGCGTAGCTGGCATGTTACGTATTCCTAGTCCTACGCATTTTAGGACTGGGGTGTTACATATTTTTGCTGGTGGCCTATGCAGGTCTTGATTAAATCGTTTCGATTACTTTCCAGTATCGAGCGAGTCTATAATCAGGATTAATAGTATTAGTATTTCAATCCACAACTGATTTAAAATTTTCTTAGTATTTGATTAGCGCCCTTGGACTTCATAATTGTACTCTTTTATTTCCCTCGACATCCTTATTATTGTTTATCATCTCTCCCTATTTCCGAGAGATGAATGTTCGTGCGTGGTGTTTCCTCCAGAAGCAGATCCTTGTCAAGGCGGAAGAAGACATGCTGGATATAAATTTTTGAGAAGATGGTTACCCTTAGTAGGATAGGTAGATAGTTATTCATATATGCTAGAGCTAGTATAGATTATTAGCATGAGAATTGAATATAGTATCTGAGGCCTAGAACTAATAAAACCTTACCCTTGCTTAAGGTAACCGTAATTTGGAAGTATTAGAAGTTAGAAAGATGGTTTGGAATACTTTATGGAATACATAGCTAGATGTTAGGGATCAGATGTGGCTCATGATGGTGATACAAGAAATTATATTACGACCTTAAGAAATTAGAACTTTACGTAGCAAGCCATAGTGGTTAAATCTCTAGTTGTCTTGTGACTTTTAGTATCAAAAGTAGATCTTATGACCCCCTTAAATTATTGATGACTATAGGTCTGGACTAAATAGATAGGTAGATTTCTAGACCTAATATTAGAGTAATTAGATAACTCGAGTACTAAAGTATAGCTTTCCAAATCAAATTAGATGTATTTGATTAATTGGTTATCAGTGTTAATTGAACAAGTAAGTACCACCCGTAGACAAGTTAGTATCTGTGATAGAACAAATAGGTTGAAGGATGAGAGTTTTATGTTATAGTCTTGAGTTAGATATAGTGAATTGCCTATAATAGATGACAAGCTATAACAAGATGGTAACCATGTAGTTTGGATGAAGGGTATACATGGAATGAACAAGGAAAAAATCTTAGGTTAAAGGTGAAGAATGTAGAATGGTAACAAGAAGAGTCACGAGAAGACATGATCTTGAGCATTTTAAATTAAAAGAAAGATCTAGGAAGGACTGAAGATTTATCACTCGGCAGTTGCCTAGAAGATCTATACTACGAAGCGGAAAGTACTGGGTCATGATTGACGAAGCTTATAATTGAAAACAAGATTAACATACTAAAAGGATATGAAGGTGCGTAGGAAACAAATGATAAGGAAAAGATATTATGGTCTCATAATCCAAATAGAAGGAATTGTGGTATGGACTTGAGGAATAATAATTTTAGCATTTATGAATTGTAATGCTTTTGGAATTTTGAGAATTTAGTGCGAGTAAAAATTATTGATCAATCTCGAAGTGATACGAATTTTAAGGAATTAAACACAGGTTCAGAATCACATACTGACTTGTTGGTCATTCTGTAGAGGATTGTCACAAGACCCTTAGATTATAGATTTAAATATGGTAGGGAATTGTAATGGAAGATAGAAGTCTTATAGGAATAATAGCTGAATATTATGGGTTTACACATAAGCTTATTAGGGCCAGAAATTTAGATTTTTGACTAATATGGTATGAGCTTGCTGGACCTATCCTCAGTAGTAGGTGATGAGAACCTATTTCCAATTTACCATAGCCGATGGATTTTCGGATTTTAGAAATCTTATTCTTTTTATTGTATTGATTATATTTTTATCTAAGATATTTAGAATTATTGAATAGATATTTATTACATTATATATATATATATATATATATATTTTTTTTTTTTGTACTACGTATTTGAATAGGGGCTTATGTCGTATTTTATTATATGTATGTCTCCTAGGAATCGTTGAGTTAAGCTTCTAGACTATGTATGACTGACTGACTAGATTAGACTTATTGCTGCTAAGAGAAATTATAAGAAGTTAGGTTAGAGGATTTCATTGGGGATACTATTGGTTGATGACGTTGTACCAAGGAAAGAATGAAGAAATAATAACAGTCTTAGCTGTAGAATAAAGGATTTAGATACTACATAGGTAGCCTTGAAGATTTTGTGCTTGTAAGATTTTAGTGCCTAACCCATGCACTCCTTTAAGAGTTAAGGTATGAAATCATTTTTCTTGTAGATATTGAAAGATTCAAACTGAGGTTGCATTGCGTCATCCTTGTGTAACCTAGGCCTATAGGTGGTGAATTTTTCTAGATGACGATTAGCATGATAATAATAATGAGATAGTACATGGTGGTGAGAATATGTTTTAAGGACCATCAGCCTTAGACGATTAAACTGTATGTATATGAAAGTTTAAGGTTTTTAGAATGGGCATGAGTAAGTACCAAGATGTGTTTATATATTTAGAGACATGATGAGTTGTGGTTGGAGAGATTGATTTTGAATTTCGAGGATGAAATTTTTCTAAGGTGGATAGATTGTAAACCCCCTCACCCAGAAATTTAGTTATTTTAATTTAATATAATATTTAGAATTATTATTTTTATTATTAATTATGATTAAGTAAATAAAAGTATCATTTAAAAATATTTTACGTAGCTTTAATTTTTAGGAGCACAACATTAGCCATTATCTCCAAACAAATTTTATATGCATGATCTAGATGAGCCCATCTTAATTTATGATTATCATATCCAACTCAAACACATCTCCTTGTGATCTATTTTTAATGAAAACATTCGGGTCAAAAACTCAATTTCTAGCACCTACAGTGCAACCGTTGACCATTCCAATTTAAATTGGAGATCCAATTTCGACCAATTCTTTCGACCTAATGCATGATCATGATCTAAACTAGGTCTAAGACACACATGATATATGTATCCTACTCTATTGAAACTATATGTGCTACCTACCCTCAATAGTCACAAATGATCAATTTCCTAGTGAATCGGACCAACCTAGACAAACTAAACCGCAACGACCCGAACCTGACCCAACTAGAAGTAGTTGGACTTAACCTAGGTTAACTAAGCTAGGTTTGACCATCATATTAAATATTATTTTAGTTTTGGACAGCCATAGATTTATTAAATTATTAGGGTGGAATGTGGAAGGGAAATGGTTATAACTTGTGACCTTTCCTTACCCCATTGGTAACTCCAAACCCTTCCCCTCCCCACTAGGCTGTTCATAGCCCACCTATGTTCACCTCCCCCATTCAAACCACCTGAAGCAAACTTCTTCCTAACTCTCTTTCTCACATTTTCTCTTCACAAACCATCTCCAAATTCCTTCTCTATCTTCCTCCACACCTCAATCTATCCAACCCTACCCAGGCCGAATTCGAATTCAGCAACACCCCCACCAATCCGGTCCTATCTCACTCCATATTAAGTATCTTCCTCTCAAATTTTGTATGCTTCTTCCTCTCCATGTCCTTATAATTTTTTCTTCACAAGCCTTCCATCAAAATTCAATCTAAGTTCCTCAAAATAGCCCTCCATCATAGGTGTTCAGGCTGAATCCGAATTCAGTGTATCCTCTTCTCAGGCCACTCCATCACCTTCATAGCCTCCAAATCACCACCAAAAAACTAAAATATACTTAACCTACCTATTCTTAATAAGTTTCATTTACAACTCAGCACCTAAATCATCCCACAACTCCCTCAAACACCCCCTACAAAACAAAGGCACCATGCTGAACTCGCCAGCAATAGCACCACTTCAACACCTTGTTGCCACCACTTCCAGCACCAAAACTCCTTCAAAAATTACCCTATCCTCATCCTCTACCTCTCCCCTAATCTCTCTAAGCCCCAAATTACTTGGAGAAATGTTTTGAAGCCCCAGACAGCAGCTACGAGACGAAGTATCCAAATCTGGACAAATTTGTGCAAGCAGTGCACAGCCCTCTTTTGCCTTCCAATTTCACTTTGGTAAGAGCTCCAACTCCTCCTACTCAACCCTCTATACATTTACTTCATATTCCTATAAATTTTACCAACTTTTTATTCATATTTTTGTGATACTACACCAAGAACACTTATTACTTCTCATGTCTAGACTTGAATGTTATTTATGCACTTGTTGTGTCCTATTCACTTTGTCATGATCTAAAAACCAAGCAACCACTTACAAAACATAATCTTTACTCCAATTGTTACTAAATTTTAGAATATATAAGTTTTTTTTAGGGTGTTATATATAAATAAATGCATGGTTGAGACATGATTAAATATTGTGCAACTAGTAGTGCACTTTGCCTAGGTTTTGTGATAGCTAGTTTTATTGTTTATAAACACTATGTTAGAATATAGAAGATGTCATGCTAAGGTTGTTCACTAGTTGTAGTAGTGTTTGCACATATATTTCATGACAAATACAAGTTAGAAATGAGGTATATGCCATGATCTTATTATAAATTCAGATTTGACTTGTCTATGTATACTTGACATTTTGTAGTAGAACGAGAGTTGTATATAGTTGGATGAATGGATATACTTGAGAAATACAGTATATGATTATTTGTGATGACCCTAACTTGACCTATTGTTAATTCTCATGTGCATGTTTACTAACCCTAGGTTGGTTAACATAGTTTGATACTTAGTGAATACCATGGTTGATGATATGTTGTATATGGAAATCTAATGTGAGAACACCTAGTACCTACATGAACCTTCATTATGACCATATTTATGAGGCTTGATGATGTTATGTGACTAGTAGGCTTGGTGTTTACACACTTTCTTGGTCCTTGACTAGTGAACCTTAACCAACCTACATTTGTTAGAACCCTTAATTATTTTAGACTCTAAATAACTGATGGCATTGTATAAGTTGTATCCTTGATTAATTTAGACCCTAATTGTCTAATGATTAATGACGTAGAGTAGTTGTACTCTTGTGCATGCTTAGTGAACCGTGTCATAGTGACTGATTTTATGATATTATATATTTAGGCTCTTGGGATTGCACGAGCGTGGATTCGAGAGCAGGTTCTTTGTATTATCAGCTTGGAGTTCCAGGCAAGTGTACCTTGCTAAGTTACAGTAAATCATGGTATATTATCGACTTGTGTTTCATTTTATATATTCTTGTGATGTGCCTGCTCAACCTAGGACCGTGAGACGTTGCTTAGCGTCCAAACAAGATTCGGGTGTCGACGCCGTACGCGGAGTCGTGTAACGTCACTTAGAGAGTTGATACCACGATCCTATATATTTTTGTGCTTGCTTTACCAAGTACTTCATACCATAGGATACTTGATACTATTCATGTGACATAATCTTTCCTGAGTTATTCATGGTGATTCTGTATAGGCTTACATAATTCGTGACATGAGACTTGCATATACATAGATATCATTATGACTCGTTGTACTAGTTAGAGGTCATGATCTTGCGTGTTATGGACATGAGGCATTATTGACATGAGACGTGTGACTACATTGGGTGGGGAGAGATACACAGGCTACAGGCTGATTATATATATATATATATATATATATATATATATATATATATATATATATATATATATATATATACTTTATTATTGAGGTTCTTTAGTCTCTTTATCAGAGCTTGGCCCATTACGTGATATTCTTGCTGCTACGAGCTCCCCGACACAGAGCTTGTTGTGGTTTCAGCCTGTGTACTAGTGATGCTCTCACTTGTATTTCACTTAGATGGTTATATTAGTTTACCCTTGAGTATGTGGCATTATACTGTTTTACTTTGGCATGTTGTTTCTTGTACCTTGTTACGTCCCTCTGAGGACCTGGTCCCTTGCCAGTTTTGCAGTATAGACCGTTGTGGAGCTTGCTTGGAGTTGCTGATGTGTGTTACTTTGTCTTGCAGGCATTGGTGCCAGGTACTTATATCATTTCTACTGGAGTTATGGTTATTTATTCTTATTGTCTATTCATCTGCAGATGTAGCCTAGTTTTATAGACTCATATTCCTTTCTCGAGTCTATTCGAGCTTATGTGTTACTGGCGGCCGACTTTAGCACATGTATTTCATTATTAATATTTTGTTCTTTATGTGGATTGAGACATAAAGATTTCAATATTTATTTACCCTTATTATACAGCTTATACATATTCGAGTCGGACCAGAGTCTGGTCTAATGCGTAGCTGGCATGTTACGTATTCCTAGTCCTACGTATTTTGGGACTGGGGCGTTACATAACGTAGAAGCAATGGAGAGTGCTAGTGACATTTGAATGACGTTAAGAGATATATATACTCAGGGACGGGCAACCCTATGAGGGTCTTCCAATTACAGGATGAACTTGATAAGATTTTCCAAGAAGATCATACCATTTCTGAATATGCTGCCATGTTGAAGAAGTATTGGTCAGATCTCGACCACTATGATCCCATTGGCATGGAGGATGAGCAAATGGAACCAGCATTTGTGAAACATTATCAGAATTTCATGGAGTATGTCTCGCGACAAAGAATAATGAAGTTCCTGAAGGGACTCAACCTAGCATTCGAGCAGAGGAGGAATGTCCTACTTGCACAACCCAGGCTTCCATCACTGGAGGAGGCCATAGCTGCTATCGCACAAGAAGAGGCACGACTGAAGCTGATGCCTAGCACCACTAGCTCTCCGGGAAAAAAAATCACCTATAGTAGTTTTTAACCCAAACCCTTCCGGAGGGGGAGGGTGCTACAACTGTGGAGACCCTGGACACTTCATTAGATTCTGTATGAAACTCCTGAGAGGCTAGTCCAGCGACCACGGACGCAGTTGTGGAGGGCGTAGGGGTAGCAGAGGAGGCTATGCGGGTGGCAGAAGTAATCATTCTTGAGGGCATAAGGCAAACTTGGTAGAAGAGAAAAGTGAGTGCCAGTCATACGATATGACCTCTAGTGAGAGAAAAATGCTAGAGATATGGAGAAGCATAAAACTTGGAACCAGCGACAGTCGAGCCAACACCTCTGGAACATCAACTCTAACCACCTACGGGGGTAACATCTCCTACTATGCCCATACAAGCACAGGTATACCTGCTCATGTCCTAGCATCTATCCACAGACCATATTAGATAATTGACTCTGGGGCATCCCTCCATGTCATGGGTGCTCATAATGAGTTCCAAGATTACACTCACCTTACGATGCCCAAAAGAATTCAGACTACTGATGGTACGGCTAGACCCATTATGGGTAAAGGCACAGTTGAATGCACCACTTCCATAACCCTTACTGATGTCTTGCATGTAATACCCCGTTCCGCTCAAGCGGACTGCCGATTCAAATGGCAAAAGTTCAATGTTTCGACCCACTTAGCTCAAGCGAGAATACTCGTTTGAGGCAAAGGATATCCAGACTTGTCCCTACCGGACTTCGGCTTAGGCTTTCAGAGGCTCGCTCGGAGTATCGCTCAACCGAGGCAAATCATCGCTAAGGTGGGTGGCTACGGTGAACTTGTCTTTGCTTAGCCAGCACACTTAAAATATGGAATGCTATATGCTAGTCGCTAGGTGAATCACCCCCTGCATGCTAATAAGAATACAACACACCTAGCTAAGGGAGTAATCCTAACTCGTATTGCTTGTGTTAGAACATGGAAATGAAACATTGCTTATAATCTGACCCTTGCATGCTATCTTTGCCTTGTGCAAACTAGACCCGATATGCCTCGAGTAGAACGTTATAAACATTACACTCTTTGTTGTGCACTCCTTTACTGCTACACTGCACGACCCTAGATAATGTTGCTATCGGCAAACCCTTTACGGTTTCACTCCTCGGCGTACCTTCGGGCCCGAGCTAACGTGAATGTTTAAGTTTCAATGGAATGCATGCTTGCCTGCTATATGTTAACTTATACTCTTGCCTCGATTCAATGCTTGTCACACAAATTAGGCCACAATCAGGTAACCCTATCGTGTATCAGGCATGCATCTTGTTAGTCGGAAGACTATCGAATAGTCCTTCTGTGCAAATTGAACCTGCAAGTATCCGGGACCGTTAGGTCACCAAGGCAATCCCCGAACCAGTGGAACGCATCATGTCAAGTTATATCTGAACATAAATCATGGATTTACATGTTAACTTGTGTGAAATTTATAAAAAATGAACCACTGAGTCAGGAACGGTCTAGGATAGCTTGTAGTGAGGATCATGACATGCACCTACAACCATTGTCGTTTACTCAGAATAATGAAAGAACAACAAAGAACTCATTCATTCAGTCGCGGACGCTTGTGCACAAGCTTGATCTCCTCGGGCGGGGCACCGGGACCGATCCGGCCTAGGGGGAGATCCGGTAGTCGTACTAGTTTGTTCCTAGCACGGATAAGTTTGGTCGGGTCGTCGGGGCATTGGGACCACCGTCTTATTGTGACTATGTCCATAATGGCCACGCCAGCGACTCCTGTGCATATACATAATCATACTCGCTTAGCGGCAATCCGCGTGCGAGTTATTGCATTGCATCTATGAATCTGAATCCAAGTATCCTGATAAAAGATCAATGAATCTGTGAATCATTCATGAATCTGAGTAACAAGTACACCTGTGTTCCATAAGTTAAAAGAGAAGAACTTGTGCACCTGATTTAGAACCCGCTAGTAGCACACTCGTGTTGCATATGTTATTGCCCCTGAATGTTTATAAATGCTTATGCTTGAATTAACTTGGTTTATACTTGGACAGGGAAGAAGATTTACGTTAAGAAAGCCCAAGCTTATACGCATTGGCCCACAGGGCGCCCGAATGAAAGACCGTAAGTTGGTAAGTCTCGCAGTATTTCCTCCTATATCGCACGGCGCGCTGCCACGCGAGTTAGGCTTTCATATACGCGATAAAACTGATCCTAAGGCACAACCAGAAAGACAACAAAATAGTTGGTGCACGAAATCTATGTTACGTGTTGGGATTTGTCGAAAAAAATGAGTAGCCTCCTCACCAGTGCATTCGTGTACTGATAATCCACCAGGTTGTTTGCAGGGGTGCGGGAGGACCTCGTTCGGTGCGGATGCCTCCTTCGTGCGTGCTAAGGCATGGAGTTCACTCTGGAGCCTTGGAGCGCTGCGTCCAGAACTGAAGCACACATACAAGACATAATATTGGAACATCGCCTGTACATCATTCCACAAATGTAGCCACTTGGCACGCTCTTACTGTTTCAGAGAGAGAGAGAGAGAGAGGCTTGAGCGACTTATAAACTCGGCTATACGCCGCCTGTAACATTGTTTATATAAATAAAGAGATTGATTTACTTCTACTTGTGTTGTTCAATGCTTCCGCTATTGTCGACTCAGTGAACTTGTTACCAAATCGTCTATGCGTTTATAATTCTGCTGCACTCGGACAATCTGTGCGACTCTGTGGCTTAGACTTCTTACCGCCAGTGTCACTACCCAATTCTAGAAAATAGGGTTAATTTTTTATTTTTTTATTTGGTAAATTGTGTATTTTATATAATTAATTATATTTATATTTAATTAGTGATTGTATTATTTTTATTGATTGTTTTAGGGTTTTGGCTAGTCTGAACCCGTGTCAGACCCTAGTGGACCCATGTCCGACCCAACCCACACCCTCGTGAGACTTATTTTTGGGTTTAGAATTATTTATTATATTTTTAATAGGTTAGTTGGAGAGATTGGGAGTTAGTTTGAGTGCTTTTGGAACCCGAAACCCAAACCCAAGTTAAGGAGGGCATTTTGGTCTTTTGGCTTTTTGTAACCCCTTTATTTGTGTGAGACCCGATCAACCACAGCCCTCATTCCCAGCCGACTAGCAGCACAGCCCCCCCTCTTCTTCATCACTTCTTCTTCTTCTTCTTCTTCTTCTTCTTCTTCTTCTCCACTCCTTCTTCTTCTTCCTTTCTTCTTCCAATTTTCCCACTTTAAGTAAGTACCCTATTTCCTTCTCTTCCTTCTTCCATTTCTTACTTTTGTGTGAACCCTAACAATACATTTTTCCCCAACCTAGGTGTTTAGAGCCTAGACTTAGTGTGGAGGCTAGATTTGGAGGCTTGGAGCTTGAGGGAGATGATTTCAAGTGAATTGGAGACTTTGGCCTTGGGATTCCAACTTCCAAGAGGTAAACCCTAACTTTTCTCTTACTAATTGCTCTAATATAGTATAATTAGTGGTTTAGAACCTTCCTAGACCCTAAGCCTACCCGTGGGAGGAAGTTAGAACTAATTTGGTTGTGTTTGGAGACTTTGACACTAGGTTTTGTGTCAATTTCGGGTGGAATCCAAAATTGGCCCAATTTTGGGTGATGCCCTAGGTTAGACGGACCTAAGTAGACATTGTTGGGTGTCTAGAGGGTTAGTGCGTGTCTCCGTTCGGACACGTGAAGTCGTGTCGTAGAGAAATGGGCGTTTCGGGCGAATTTGGGGTTTTCGTCGGGTACTCTATCACATGTATTTTATCATGTGCTTCGGGTATTGATTCTCATGTGCTATCATGTGCTTCTTGTGCTCTCGCCTTCATGTGCGTGAGCTACTTATCATGTACGTAGCGTGTCGTGGTTGGATCCAAGAGTATTAGTGGGGGAGGGGAGTAGGAGTTGGTTATGTGATCAAAGCCAAACAGTATTCATGTGTATGTCGGTTGTGCAACTCACGCATAACGGAGTTATCATAGTTTATTCATGTGCAACCTAAGCCGATCACATAACGAACTTGTGCTCAAGGCACTTAGCTAGTATTCATGTTTTCTCACATACAGTTACTTTTTCACTACTTGTATTATTCTCCAGTTTACATTGTAGCTACTTTATCTGCTCCATCATGTATTTATTTCTTGTGCATCTTGTATACTTTTCTATTGCTCGTCATATACACCTTACCATGTATTTGGAGTTGCTTTCAGAGTTATGTACTTCGCTCCAGTCCTGACTGGGCATATTTTTCCAGAGGATCCTGAGGATTATTGCCCGATATTCTATGGGTCGGGCGTCGAGGAGTGCTGTGACCCCGAGACTGAGGAGGAGCCCGTCGAGGAGACGCCTTTAGCGCCCTAGTTAGCTAGGTGGGTTTCCTGGGTTGTTCCCAGTTGATTATTCTGGATGACTGTACTGTATTATTATTTGTTGCCTGTGACATGTTGTAGACTATAGTCTTGGACTGTATTTTGGGTATTATTTTGCTCTGTGTTTCTTTGTTTCTTTGTGATAACTTATCGTGCTTTACTCTTCCCCTAGTTATTGTGATTGAGAGTTTATATATATTGCGTGGTTGCCCTCCTTTTGGAGAGGTTATTGACAGGTGTTGTGAGATTATAAATGGTTGACCTAGAACGAACCTTTACAACGTTCTACCGCCGATTTTGCGGCGTAGGCTGGACGTACCCACGACTCATGTCCGATTTTCGGGTGCTGGTCGTGACACATTTTTGGTGGTGGACCATGCAGGTCTAGTTTTTAGGTTTACCTGCAATATGATATAGGATATAGGCTGAGAGAGAGTGTGCTCAATCACAACTAGGACCCTTCCTGATTCCTTTTGCTATCTTAATTTTCCTGAAATTGTTTTCTTTTGTAATATTACTGTCCTTTTTTGATGATATCGTATCTTGCACCGTATTGACTTCTTTTGGTCTGTGTTCAGGATGCCTCCGAAGACACGGTCTCAGCGCACCGTTCCAGCAGCCACCACCGAGAGGTCTGCCACCTCTCGTCCTGTTCGACTTCCGGCAGCCGCTATCGCTCCACTCGCCACTCCTGCGGTCGAGGGAGCATCTGTTTCTCTCGAAGATCCTCTTACTCCCATCGATCCGAGAGTTACCCCAGTTGTTCCGGTGGTACCTCCTCCACCACCGCCTGCACCAGTTGATGCCACGCAGTTGTTCGTGTTCTTCCGAGAGATGATGGACGCGCAGCACCGCCAGGTGGATGTTATGAGGATGGGCATTGAGAATGCTCATCAGGTGGCTATGACAGCGGTGGACAGAGTGGCTCAGATCCAGCCACAGGCAGAGCAGGCTCAGCATCCTAGGCCGGGCACTTTTATCGACTTTCAGAGGATACGGCCCAAGGAGTTCCGAGGTACGGAGGGGATCCTGTACGCGGATGACTGGATCGAGCACATTGAGGGTATCTTTAGACTGGCGCTGATCCCAGCCAGTATGCAGATTGAGGCGGCGGGCAGCCAAATGTTTGATCTTGCCCTTATCTTGGTACCGCACAGATACGCGAATAGCAGTACCGGGACTGACTTGGGAGGCTTTCAAGAAGCTTTTCAAGGAGAAGTTCTTTTCGGATATGGCTCTCAGTGCTTTAGAGAGCTAGTTTGAGGCGACCGTCCAAGGAAGCATGCTAGTGGACGAGTATGCAGCAGAGTTCTGCCGTCTGGGCAGATTTGTTGAGGGTTTGACTGAGGCAGCGAAGGCGCGGAAGTTTCGTAAGGGTTTGGTCATGGCGGTCAAGTCCTTGACTAGGAGCGACCGCGAGGCGACCTTCGAGCAGATTGTGAGTGACGCTCAGAGGGCTGAGGACGACTTGGAGCTGAAGACCAAGAGGAGCAGAGATGCTTCTGGAGCAGGCAGCAGTGCAGGCCCAGCCAAGAGGCCGTTCCAGCAGACTCAGCAGCACCAGGGTCAGGGTCGTGCGCCCTTTCGGCAGGCGCCCCAGCAGCAGAGGCAGGGACAGCAGCAGGGCCAGAGGCAGCCCATCATTTGCCCTTTCTGTAGAAAGCCGGGGCACGAATGGGACATTTATAGGAAGAGGCTGGGCAGATATTTGTTATGTGGCACAGCAGATCACCAGCTGAAGGATTGCCCTTCAGCACTTGCTCGTACAGCTCAGGGCGGAGGAGCCGCTCAGAGGGGACCAGCCAGAGCACCTGCAGCACAGCAGAGAGGACAAACTTTGCCGACTCAGCAGCAGAGGTTTGCTCAGCACCAGCAGCAGCACCGAGGAGGACAGCAAGGGCGAGCTTTTGCCCTGACCGTAGACGAGGCCGAGCCCATTGGTGATGTGATCTCAGGTTCTGTTCTTCTTGATTCTATTCCAGCACTTGCTTTATTTGATTCCGGTGCTTCCCATAGCTTTGTGTCTGTATATTTTGTTGTTAGACACCATCTTGTTGCTGAACCTTTAGCTAGACTCTGCAAGATCACGACCGGGGATGGTATCATCCTAGTCAGTGATGTCTGTAGAGACTGGAGAGTTACCTTGGGAGACCGGGAGTTGAGTGTGTGCCTACTCGTAATGCCACTTCTGAGCTACGATATTGTACTCGGGATGGATTGGTTGAGTATGCATTGTGCTAGTATAGATTGTCGTGGAGGCAGAGTGTTGTTTAGTCCGCCGGGTGAGCCAGAGTTTCAGTTTGCCAGGGGAGCAGCGGAGCAGAGTGAGGGAGTCTTCTGCGAAGCCCTAGTGGTAGAGCCGAGGTTGCTACATCCACTGATAGAGGAGTACTTGGATGTCTTTCCGGAGGAGTTGCCAGGGTTGCCTCCGGACAGAGATGTGGAGTTCTCTATAGACTTGGTGCCAGGCGCGGAGCGGATATCCCAGCACGTCTATAGAGTCAGCAACAGTGAGCTGATAGAGTTGAAGAAGTAGGTGGATGAGCTTCAGGAAAAGGGATTTATCAAATCTAGTTCTTCTCCGTGGGGTGCTCCGGTACTTTTTGTGCCGAAGAAGGATCGTCGATACGGATGTGTATCGACTACAGGACTCTGAACAACCTCACAATCAAGAACAAGTATCCGCTGGCGCGTATTGGTGATCTTTTTGACCAGTTGAGTGGAGCGAGGGTGTTTTCCAGGATTGATCTGAGGACAGGCTACCACCAGATGAAGGTCAGGAAGGAGGATATTCCGAAGACAGCTTTTCGGACCGGGTATGGACAGTATGAGTTCATGGTGATGCCATTTGGGTTGACTAATGCCCCGACAGTGTTCATGAATCTGATGAACAAGGTGTTCCATCAGCATATGGACAAGTTTGTGGTGGTGTTTATAGATGATATCTTGGTGTATTCGAAGACCCCATAGGTGCATGAGAAGCATCTGAGGATAGTGCTGGAGACTCTCAGGAAGGAGAAGCTCTATGGAAAGCTTTCGAATTGTGAGTTCTTCCTTGACAAGGTTGAATTCCTTGGTCATGTGGTGACTGGAGAGGGGATCTCGGTGGATCCGAGAAAGATCATGACAGTTGAGGCATGGAGTGCTCCGAGTTCAGTAGCCGAGGTCAGGAGTTTCCTAGGACTGGCAGGTTACTACAGGAGATTTGTTCAGAATTTTTTCCGGATTGCAGAGCCGTTGTCTAGGCTGACCCGGAAGGACGTGGAGTTTGTTTGGTCAGAGGAGTGCCAGATCGACTTTGATGAGCTGAAGAGGAGGTTGACGACAGCTCCAGTGTTGACATTGCCATAAGGTTCTGGAGGATTCACTATCTATAGTGATGCATCGGGAAAAGGACTGGGTTGTGTGTTGCAGCAGAATGGGAGGGTGATTGCCTATGCTTCCAGGCAATTACGTCCTCATGAGAAGAACTACCCTACCCACGATTTGGAGTTGGCAACGGTCATCTTTGCTCTGAAGTTATGGAAATACTATTTATACGGAGAGCGTGTGGAGATCTTCACAGACCACAAGAGCTTGAAGTATGTATTTACCCAAAAAGAGCTGAACATGAGGCAGAGGAGAAGGTTGGAGTTGATGAAAGACTTCGACATATTATTGCAGTACCATCCAGGAAAGGCGAACGTAGTTGCGGATATGCTGAGCAGGTATCCGTTAGCTATGTGCCTGACTACAGATTGTTATCTTCTGGCAGATCTAGAGAGCTTGGGCATTGAGGTGATAGTGCCTGGAGTTGAGATACAGATGTGGGGACTGCAGATTCAGTCAGAGTTGGTAGACCGGATCAGGACTACACAGTTTGAGGATGAGTCCCTGGGGAGCATCAGGGCGCAGGTTCAGATTGGATTATCAGATGACTTCACCATTGCTGATGATGGTTCATTGCGGCACGGTACCAGGTTGTGTGTGCCGAGTGGGTCGTTACGCGAGAAGGTTCTTCAGGAGGTGCATCGATCCCAGTATTCTATGCATCCAGGTGCCAACAAGATGTATAGAGATCTGAGAGAGCATGTATGGTGGTACAGGATGAAGCGGGAGGTAGCGCGCTTCGTATCCCGATGCTTAGTGTGCCAGCAGGTGAAGGCGGAGAGGCAGAGGCCATAAGGTTTGCTCCAGCCGTTACCCATTCCGGAGTGGAAATGGGAGCATGTGACCATGAATTTTGTTCTGGACTTTCCCGTTCTCCAGGCGGAAAGGATGCGATTTGGGTCATCGTGGACAGGTTGACCAAATCGGCCCACTTTCTATCATTCAAAGTGGGTATGTCTACAGAGAGACTAGCAGAGATGTATGTGCGCCAGATAGTCAGACTGCATGGAGTTCCTGTGAGTATAGTATCAGACCGGGACAGTCCCTTTACTTCGTATTTCTGGAGGAGTCTGCAGGCTATCTTGGGCACCCAGCTCAAGTTTAGTACTACATATCACCCACAGACAGACGGTCAGTCAGAGAGGACCATCCAGACACTTGAGGACATGCTTCGTACTTGTGTTTTGGATTTCAGAGGCTCTTGGGAGGATCACTTGCACTTGGTAGAGTTTGCTTACAACAACAGCTACCAAGCCAGTATCAAGATATCACCATTCGAGGCGTTGTAAGGACGGAGGTGTCGCACTCCGTTATCATGGGATGATGTAGGCGAGAGAGCTTTGCTTGGCCCGGAGATGGTAGTTGATGCAGCAGAGAAGGTCAAGCTCATTAGAGATAGACTTCGGGTGGCGCAGGACAGGCAGCGGCATTTGGCCGATAGCCACCGGAGACCTTTAGAGCTTGAGGTATAGCTTAGAATATAGATTTTGTTCTTGTGTTTGCTTGTTTTAGATTAAGTGTTGAGACCTTGTTTGTGCTAGGTTGGAGATCTGGTGTTCCTGAGGATTTCTCCGACGCGGGACACTATTCGCTTCGGTGGAGGCGGGAAGCTTAGCCCACGTTTCGTCGGACCCTTCAGCATCCTTGAGAGGGTCGGCGCTGTGGCGTATAGGCTATAGTTGCCGCCTACGCTTGAGGAAGTTCATAATGTGTTCCACGTGTCACAGTTGAGACGGTATGTGACGGATCCCAGTCACGTAATGGATCACTCAGAGATCGTGGTGGGCCCTACTCTTAGCTATCCAGAGCAGTCGGGGGAGATTCTGGATCGGCGGGAGAAGGTGTTGAGGAACCAGACTATTCCCTTGGTTCTCGTCGCATGGAGGCATCACTCTCCAGGTGAGTCGACCTGGGAGAGGGAGGATGAAATGCGCGAGCGATACCCCTATCTTTTCGAGCCCTGAGGTATGGTTCTTTTCTTTGCATTCCTGTCCTACTTTCGTCTTTTAATTTCGAGGACAAAATTATTTTAAGGAAGGTAGGCTTGTCACTACCCAATTCTAGAAAATAGGGTTTTTTTTATTTTTTATTTGGTAAATTGTGTATTGTATATAATTAATTATATTTATATTTAATTATTGATTGTATTATTTTTATTGATTGTTTTAGGGTTTTAGCTAGTCTGGACCCGTGTCAGACCCTAGTGGACCCATGTCCGACCCAACCCACACCCTTGTGAGACTTATTTTTGGGTTTAGAATTATTTATTATATTTTTAATATGTTAGTTAGAGAGATTGAGAGTTAGTTTGAGTGCTTTTGGAACCCGAAACCCAAACCCAAGTTAAGGAGGGCATTTTGGTCTTTTGGATTTTTATAACCCCTTTATTTGTGTGAGACTCGATCAACCACAGCCCCCATTCCTAGCTGACCAGCAGCACAGCCCCCCCTCTTCTTCATCACTTCTTCTTCTTCTTCTCCACTCCTTCTTCTTCTTCCTTTCTTCTTCCAATTTTTCCACTTCAAGTAAGTACCCTATTTCCTTCTCTTCCTTCTTCTATTTCTTACTTTTGTGTGAACCCTAACCCTATATTTTTCCCAACCTAGGTGTTTAGAGCCTAGACTTAGTGTGGAGGCTAGATTTGGAGGCTTGGAGCTTGAGGGAGGTGATTTCAAGTGAATTGGAGACTTTGGCCTTGGGATTCCAACTCCCAAGAGATAAACCCTAACTTTTCTTTTACTAATTACTCTAATATAGTGTAATTAGTAGTTTAGAACCTTCTTAGACCCTAAGCCTACCCGTGGGAGGAAGTCGGAACTAGTTTGGTTGTGTTTGGAGACTTTGACACTAGATTTTGTGTCAATTTCGGGTGGAATCCGAAATTGGCCCAATTTTGGGTGATGCCCTAGGTTAGACGGACCTAGGTAGACGTTGTCGGGTGTCTAGAGGGTTAGTGCATATCTCCATTCGGACACGTGAAGTCGTGTCGCAGAGAAATGGGCGTTTCGGGCAAATTTGGGGTTTTCGTCATTGTCGGTTCTATGTGCGTGCACGTTTTTGCCACGGGCCTAGAATCGACGAGTTAGCATTTTTTCTAGGTTCTAGACATCATTTAGATCCCATGGGTAAATTTTGGGCCAATTCCGAGTTGGTTTGGTGTGCGTTTCAGGAGATTTTTCGAACCGCACACCGCGTGTTCGTCGAAATGACCGAACGGTCATTTCGACTTGGTTTCGTAGTTTCGGGCTTGTGCGCACATTGGGTTAGCTTCGGGGAGTGTGTGCTAGAGTTCTCGGGTTATATTTTATATATATACGTGTTTGTGCGTGTAGGGGTCGTGGTGCGCGTGTTGGTGGTGTGTTGGGAGTGTTGTGTTGAGTTGTGTTGTGTTTGGTGTATATGTATTTTTGTGTCTATATATATATATATATATATATATATGTATGTGTGTTTCTATATATATATATATATATATATATATATATATATATATTTATAGATATGTGTTAATTATATATATACGTGTGTATGTACCTACATTTGTGTTTGTGGATATATCTATATATATACATATAGGTATTTAGGTATATATATATATATATATATATATATATATATATATATATATATATATATATATATATATATATATATATATATATATATATGTTTTAGCCTAGATTATAGCTAGATATATATATCTATATGCAAATAGCTAACTAGAGGGGTAGTTAGAGGGGTATTGGGAGATATCTCAATACCTTGAGATATCCAAGGTATTGAGTTTCGAGCGGAGTTTTTGAGCAATTGCCTAGGAATAGATTTAGAGATGGGTTTTTATGTATTGGTATATATATTTACGCATGCTAGCATAGGTTTTAGCTGGTTTAGACGGGGTGTGTAGCCTAGGTCGAGGTATCGGATACCGAGGGTATCTCGGTATCTCGAGGAGGCAAGTTTGAGGGTTTACTTGCTTAATGAGCTAGTTTTGACCTAGAATTTTAGGAGCACCCTAGTTTGACCTAGCTTTGACCATAATTGTCCTCGTTGACCGTAAAAGTCAACGTTTGACCTAGTTTTGACCTAGAGTTGACTTTGTGGACCCCGGGTTGACTTTTTGACCCAAATTTTACCGATTTGGCCCGTTCGACCTAGAATATTCCTAGAAGCCTATTTTTAATTTTTTTATATCAGTTTAAATCCATAGAACTCTATTTAATCTTGTTTTTCGTAATAGCTTCTTGCGACACCGGTCTGGATCTCGATCCTCATCAGTTGCTCAGGACATCAAGCGAGTACCTACCTCTGATAGTTTCTATTTCATGATAGAATTTATATCACCTGTTCTAGAACTGTAATACTTGATTCTTACACATTGTTACACGAGCTGGTACTAGTGGATCCCGTCATGAGATGCTATCCCCCTTACCGTGTTCAGCGGGTACTCTATCACGTGTATTTCATCATGTGCTTCGGGTATTGATTCTCATGTACTATCATGTGCTTCTTGTGCTTTCGCCTTCATGTGCGTGAGCTACTTATCATGTACGTAGCGTGTCATGGTTGGATCCAAGAGTATTAGTGGGGGAGGGGAGTAGGATTTGGTTATGTGATCAAAGCCAAACAGAATTCATGTGTATGTCGGTTATACAACTCACGCATAACGGAGTTATCATAGTTTATTCATGTGCAACCTAAGCCGATCACATAACGAACTTGTGCTCAAGGCACTTAGCTAGTATTCCTGTTTTCTGACATGCAGTTACTTTTCCACTACTTGTATTGTTCTCCAGTTTACATTGCAGCTACTTTATCTGCTCCATCATGTATTTATTTCTTGTGCATCTTGTATACTTTTCTATTGCTCGTCATATACACCTTACCATGTATTTGGAGTTGCTTTCAGAGTTATGTACTTTGCTCCAGTCCTGACTGGGCATATTTTTTTCAGAGGATCCTGATGATTATTGCCCGACATTCTACGGGCCGGGCGTCGAGGAGTGCTGTGACCCCGAGACTGAGGAGGAGCCCGTCGAGGAGACGCCTTTAGCGCCCTAGTTAGCTAGGTGGGTTTCCTGGGTTGTTCCTAGTTGATTATTCTGGATGACTGTATTGTATTATTATTTTGTTGCCTGTGAGATGTTGTAGACTATAGTCTTGGACTATATTTTGGATATTGTCACGCTCCAGTCCCAAAATATCGAGGGACTGGACACGTGGCAATGGCCAGCAGCACGCACCGATGGACAACCCAATTTAATGGAACCATCAGGGCGCACTTAAGCTGTAAAATAAGGTCTACGACAACAAGCCACAACTAATCTCATCCATAAAAGATAAATATAATCAACTGCATAATGAAATGAAAATAAGTAGCAACAAGTCTCAACAAGTAAGTCGGAAAAACAATTCGACATAAGTCTGAATACACTGGCTCAATAGGTCAGGAACAAAAGAGTCAAACATAAGTAAATACTGAGTACAGAATCAGGTACTCATAAAAAGTCTTCGGCAGTCACCTCGTGCTCAGGGATTGGTTCTGCTCCAGTGTCAAGTCCAGCAACAACTTCAGCACCTGTCCCGTATACCTCGGGATACTGCTCCTCAGCTAAACCTGGGGACATAATCCGGATCCAGGTCCTCAGGGGACATAACAAGGTACAGAAAATACAAGCCAAAATAAATGCAGTACAGCAGAGAATAAAATAAATAGGGTAAGCTATATAACCATCTATGTGAAAGCAAGTGAGAGCATCATGAGTACTCAGGCTGAGACCGCTACAAGCTCTGTGTCGGGGAGCCGGTAGCAGTAATAACAGGTAAAGGGTCTAGCTCTGCTGGAGAGTCTACAACCTCACATTAGTAGTGGATATATATATATGGATCAGCCTGTAGCCTGTGTGTCTCTTCCCACCCAATGTAATCTCGCATATCATGACCATAACGTCTCATGTCCATGTCAGCGGGATTATAGCTAATGCAAAAAGTCATAGAATATCTAAGAATATAATATTTATGTCAATCCTGTATCCTACACAGAATCACCACGAATATCTCAGGAAGATCCTGTCTGCATGAATAGTGTCAAGTATCCTGGGTTATGATGTACTTGATAAGACAAGTACGAGAAAGTAAGGGTGTCATGAATGTCCATCTCTAAATAACGTACCCAACACCGCGTACTGGGTTGGCACCCGACTATGATCGGACACTAAGTACGTCACACGCTTCCTAGGTTGAGCATGTACAACAGTTATATTTAATACAAGTAATATGAAAATAAAGACTGTAAGTTGGCAAGGTACACTTGCCCACTGATGTATAACTAAGTCAAGGAAATAGGTAACAAAGCTGCAAGTTTTGGCGAGGTACACTTGTCTGATGTTTGATTTCCAACTACTGTTCTGTTACTCAGAAAATTTCCAAAAACGTCTCCAGATGCTGAAACAAACATTACCATCATGCTCAGAAGATATCAATCAGCTAGAAACGCCTGTCCTTGAGTCCAATTTGGACACAGGGGCAAAAATGGCAATTTCGGGTCAAAACGGGATCCACATGTGGGCCCGCTTTGCACCGAAAAATGTGTCAGGGACAAAGGTCTCCAAATCTGTCCAACTTAGTGTCAACAAGTCAGGAACGCTGATACGAACTCAACGGAACTTTCAGAATTGGATTCCGATGAGCCGACCACAAAATCGCCCGTCGAGTGGGGCCTGTGGGGCCCACGACACGCGATTTTGTCAACGTTCTCAGAATCGAACCAAACTTGGGTCACAGGACCAGCGTATTGCTACGAGTCCGATGGCACAAGTTTCGTTTCGATCCGACGTGTGTACACAAAGTTACGATGCGTTCCAGTAAGGGCGGATATGGGATGGTGTCCGCGGATACGTGTTGATTTCGGTGTGCACGCACACCCGAATCGACTTCTGCGAAATCCCACACGTCCGTATCGACGACGCATACATATCGGTGAAGACCGCGTGCGACCAAGTCATCCCGTTTGGCGGGGCATACCCAGTTCCGGGGTGAATCAGGACGTTGTTTTTTCTGTTTCTGGATCGCCGTTCGCGATCGCCACAGGACGCGATGTCCCGAGCGGTTTGCACGGGCACCGAGGGGGTCACGCAGGCTACGCGTTGCAACTTACGGAATTGAAAACGGGGTTACGAGCAGAAAGTTACGAGTACCTGAACAGGGCTCAAAAACTAACGTTTTCGTGTCCGAGGCGACACGACACAAGGGATACGTCTCCTGGACACTGTGTCCAGGCTAGGGCACGGTCGACGGCTGAACAGTGGCGTCGAGGCTTCACCAGAGCTTCGCTGGAGGTGGGCAGCACCCTGGCGGAGGCGGAGCGGAGCTTTGGCGGCTCTAGGACGGCGCTGGGCGGTGGGACGTAGGAGGAAGGAGGGCAGCGGGGAGGTCGACGGCTCGTGGTGACTGAGGCGGGTCGGTCGGTGGACGGAGCGGTGCGGGGAAGGAGGAGGAAGGGGTCGCAGCGCTGGGAGGAAGGAGTAGGTGGAGGTCGGCGCAGGCACGGGCGGTCGGAGCTAGGGTTCCGGTGTGGGGGAGGGAGATGAGGGAGGAGAAGAAGAGTAGGGTTTTTATAGGGGAGATCCGCGGGGGGGGCTGGCCGGGAGAGGCGGAGGAGTGGGGTCCTGGGGTCGTGGGGTCGTGGAGCAGGGGCGCGGGCGGGGGTCGTCGGCGTTGTGGCCGGAGAAAGCGGCGGGGAAGCGCGGGGTCTGGATCGTGGGGGAGAAGGGTCATGCGGGTCGGGTCCGAGCGGGTTCGGGTCTGGCCGACCCGACCCGACCCGATAACCAACCGGGCTGGGCTCGGTTGGGCTGGGCTCGGTTGGGCTGGGGTTTGGGCTTTATTAAATAATTAAGTAAATAAATAATAGATAAAGAATTAAATAAATAGTTTTTAGGTGTTATAAATTAGGTCCGGGGCCCAATAAATTCCAGAAAAAATATCCTAAGTCCGGTTTTTCATTTTACACCATAAAATCTTATTTTTATCACACTTTAATATTAGTTGTTAGCAATTAAAAATTATTTAATGACCAAAATATCTTGTTTTAATTCTTACAAAATACCGAAAAATCCCGGAAATTGTTTTTTTAAAAATTAGCAAAATTTTAGGGTGATTACAATCTACCCCCTTAAGAGGATTGCGTCCTCGCAATCGAAGGGTAAACTACAAAAGGGCACGAACTACGAAAATAAGAGAATGCTTAGGTTATACCTGCATCTGCGAATAAGTGGGGATAACGCTGGCGCATGATATCCTCTCGTTCCCAGGTCGATTCGCCAGGAGAGTGTTGTTTCCAAGCTACCCGAACCAGTCTGATTGTCTGCCCTCGCAGTGTCTTCTCACTGGTGTCGAGTATACCCACTGGTTGCTCCTCATATCTTAGGCTAGGGCCCACTGAAATCTCAGAATGATCAACTACGTGACCTGGGTCCGTCACGTATCGTCTCAGCTGTGAGACGTGGAATACATTATCCACTTCCTCTAAGGATGGAGGTAATGCAAGACGATAAGCCACCTCACCAATACGCTCCAAAATGTCAAATGGCCCGATATACCTTGGGCTCAACTTGCCTCTGCTCCCAAATCTGATAGTACCTCGAGTGGGCGAGATCCTCAAGAATACGTGCTCTCCTTCCTTGAACTCCAGGGGACGTCTGTGTGTATCGGCCCAATGCTTCTGTCTATCCTGGGCTGCACGAAGATGATTCTGAATCTATTTTACCTTCTCAACTGTCTCCGTTACTAACTCTGGACCCAGTAATTGACGTTCGCCAACGTCACTCCAGCATATCGGCGATCTGCACTTTCTTCCGTACAATGCCTCGAAAGGTGCCATCTGGATGCTTGCCTGATAGCTGTTGTTGTAAGAGAACTCCATTAAGTGCAGATGATCTTCCCAAGATCCTCCAAAGTCCAGTATACATGATCGCAACATATCCTCCAAGATCTGAATCGTGCGTTCCGATTGGCCATCTGTCTGTGGATGGTAAGCAGTACTGAATTTGAGTCGGGTGCCGAGACTCTCTTGCATGCTTGCCAAAAGTGAGACGTAAATCTCGAGTCTCGATCCGATACAATACTAACCGGCACTCCATGTAATCTTATGATTTATCGCATATACATGTCGGCTAGTACTTCCGTGGATTGTCCGACTCTAAATGGCAAGAAATGTGCCGACTTAGTGAGCCGATCCACGATAACCCATACTGCATCTTTTCCACTGGGGCTTCTTGGGAATCTGGTGACGAAATCCATGATAATATGCTCCCACTTCCATTCAGGTATGGGAAGCGGTTGCAACATACCCGCAGTCCTTTGGTGCTCGGCCTTTACTTGCTGGCAGACTAAATATTTTGCCACAAATCGGGCAATCTCCCTTTTCATTACATGCCACCAATAATACTGCCTCAAGTCTCGGTACATCTTGGTTCCTCCTGGATGAACAGAGTATATGGAGCTATGTGCTTCAGTCATTAACTCCTGCCTCAATTCTCCATTTGGAACATATAGGCGATTCCCGCACCTTAATGTCCCATCCTCATGGATGCGAAGTCCCGTCTGCATGCCTGCTTCTGTTCTCTCTTTCAGCCTTCGAAATCTGGCATCAGTAGGCAAAGCTTCTTTGATCCTCTCCACAAGCGATGACTTAACTTCGAGGTTAGCCAGCAAGCCATTTTGTCCAGGTAAAACAACCTCTATCTGGAGATCTTGTAGGTCTTGCAATAGCTGAGGCTGCTCCGTCAAGAAATAAGCAGTGGATTTCCTGCTGAGGGCGTCGGCTACAACATTTGCTTTCCCCGGGTTGTATTGCAGATCTATGTCAAAGTCCACCATCAACTCAAGCCAACGTCTTTGCCTTATGTTGAGCTTCTTCTGAGTATATATATACTTCAGACTCTTATAATCAGTAAAGATTTTGACCTTCTCTCCATACAGATAGTGCCTCCAGATCTTCAGTACAAATATTACTGCAGCTAGCTCCAGGTCGTGCGTTGGGTAGTTCTTCTCGTGGACCTTCAACTATCTCGATGCATAAGCGATAACCTTGCCATGTTGCATCAAGACACATCCTAGTCCACTACCGGACGCATCACTATAAACAACAAAACCTCCTGACCCTGAGGGAAGAGTCAAGACTGGTGCTGTTGTTAGACGCCTCTTCAATTCTTCAAAGGCCTTCTGGCATCCTTCCGTCCATAAAAACTCCTGATCCTTCCGAGTCAGCTTTGTCATTGGCTCTGCAATCCTTAAAAAATTCTCTACGAACCGCCGGTAATACCCAGCAAGTCCGAGAAAACTTCTCACTTCTGCCATAGATGTAGGTATAGGCCAAGTTTCTATTACAGTGACCTTCTCTGGATCAACTGACAGTCCTTCTCCCGAGATGATATATCCCAAGAATGGCACCTTGTCCATACAGAACTCACATTTGCTGAGTTTGGCATACAACTTCTCTCGTCTTAATGTTTCTAGCACAATTCTGAGGTGCTCCTCGTGCTCTTCGTGGTCCTTGGAATAGACTAGAATATCGTCAATAAACACAACCACAAATTTATCCAAGTACTGATGGAAGACTCCGTTCATCAAACTCATGAACACAGCTGGCACGTTGGTTAAACCAAACGGCATTACTAGGAATTCATAGTGTCCATACTTAGTTCTGAAGGCCGTCTTCGGTATATCTTCCTTCTTCACTCTAATTCGGTGATAACCGGATCTAAGGTCAATATTTGATAATACCCTAGCACCACTCAATTGGTCAAATAAGTCATCAATGCGTGGTAAGGGATACCGGTTCTTAATGGTTACAGCATTTAGAGCTCTGTAATCAATGCACAAGCGTACAGTTCCATCCTTCTTTGGTACAAAAAGTATAGGTGCTCCCCAAGGTAAAACACTGGGCCGGATAAATCCTTTCTCCAGAAGATCATCAACTTGCTCTTTCAACTCCACTAACTCCTTAGGTGCTAGCCGATATACCGATGAAGTGATAGGTTCGGCTCCTGGAGTTAGGTCTATTGTGAATTCTATCTCCCGATCAGGTGGTAAACCTGGAAGATCATCAGAAAATACATCTACAAACTCCGATATGACTCTTGGGTAACCTGACTCCTCTTCTACAGATAATACCCTAAGAGTTGGCTGGACACCTTGCTCTGCAGCTCCCCGAAGAAATTTAAACTCAGGATGGCTAGGGGGTCTAAATATCACCTTTCCAAGCCGGCAATCAAGTGTCGTATGGTACTGACTTAACCAGTCCATACCAAGTACAACATCATAATCAGGCATAGAAAAGATCAAAAATTGGGCTCGTATCTCTCTGCCATAAACTACTACCGAACATGATCTACAGATATCACTAACCGGGATAATTTTACCTCCCGTAAGAATTCTTTTCACCTTCGAGAGAGGTGCGGTAGCTACTCTATGTGTGGCTATGAAGCTAGCAGCTATGAATGAATACGAGGCTCCATAATCAAATAAAGCTACAGCAGGTAATAAATCTACTAATATGGTACCTGCTATAACCTCGCCTGCAGTAGCTTCCTCCGCGACTGCTAGTGCATATGCCTGTCCTCGTCCCTGAGCTGGACCTCTCTGCTGACGAGCCTGCTAAAATAATGCCGCCTGAGGTGGTAGTGGTGGCCTGGCTCCTCAAGCTCCTGTCTGTGTTGCTCCCACAGCTGGAAGAGCTGGCCTTGGTGCAGGTAGAGCTGGTCGATTTGGAGCTATCTCTCGACGCTCCGAGCAGCCCTTTGAGAAGTGCTGGTTGGATCCACAAACCAGGCAGAGTCCCAGCTTGCGTCTACACTCCTGTTGAATGTGGCCTACTTTGCCGCAGTAATGACAAGTAGGTAGGTTCTTTGATGCTGCTTTCTGAGGCAGGTTCTTCTGGGGTCGTTTGGCAGAATTCCCCTATGATGACTTGGACGGTGCTGAGGAGAATGGACGTTTCAGACTTGACTCCCTCCGAGTAACGCGCTCCATACGACGTGCTGCAGCAAGGACGTCGGTGTATGATGTGGGCGCGACAGATCTGATTAACCTCTGGAGCTCGAACCTGAGTCCATCAAAGAACTTCTTCGCCTTCTCTTCTTCGGTAGGAATTAGAGAAGGGGCGAAGCGGCTCAGGCGAATGAATTCGGCTTTGTATTCCTCCACCGACATATTGCCCTAGATCAGGCGGTTGAACTTGTCTCGGAGTTCTGACCGAGCAACAGCAGGGATGTATATTTTCTGGAAGAGTCTGGAGAACTCCTCCCAGGTGACTTGATCATGTCTGAGCCTCCTTTCTTCGGATAGCCACCAATGGTGCGCGTTGTCCGTCAGTTGCATCCTGACGGCAGTCATCCACTTTTCCCTTGGAAGTTCAGCGGCCTCCAACTGGTGCTGCGTGTTCGTAAGCCATTCATGAACTTCAGTTGGTCCTTTCTTGCCCGAGAAGGTACGGGGTTTGAGTTGACGGAAATTTATGATAGATCCCGTCGCTGGTCGCCTAGTTGGTGGATTTGCCTGCTCCAATGCCGCTACTAAGCTGTTCCTTAAGTACTCGGCCTCATGACGCTGGGCCTCTTGTTGGATCTGTTGTTGGGCCTGCATCATGGCGTAGAACATCTGAAATATTTGTTGTCCGTCCATTGCCTGCCCTGGGGTAAAGACAGGCATCGATGGAGGGAATTGTGGTAGAGGCGGGATGTCATCACGCCTGAACCTGGAACTTGGCTGGCCAGATTGGTTGCTCTGAGAGGATTGTCCTCTGGTATCTGGCGTCACCCCAGTTTCACAGGTAACCACAGCTTCGGGCGGTGTACCCAAGGGGTTCTCGTCACCACTTCTGGGATCCATTACTCTGCATCAAAAGAAAATAATGAGAACGCACAGAGGAATCAAACAGGATGCTGTTCAAGCAATTAAATTGAATTCAACATAGAGTCCAAAAACGATTCAATCAATGGATGAGATCCTATAACTTATCCTATCTTATTGCAGGCCTGTTTGGTTCCTAAGTTGAAACCGAACATTTTAGTCGTAGACCTGCATGGGCCACCACAAAAACCATGTTACGCCCCAGTCCCAAAATATTGAGGGACTGGACACGTGGCAATGGCCAGCAACACGCACCGATGGACAACCCAATTTAATGGAACCATCAGGGCGCACTTAAGCTGTAAAATAAGGTCTACGACAACAAGCCATAACTAATCTCATCCATAAAAGATAAATATAATCAACTGCATAATGAAATAGAAATAAGTAGCAACAAGTCTCAACAAGTAAGTCGGAGAAACAATCCGACATAACTCTGAATACACTGGCTCAATAGGCCAGGAACAAAAGAGTCAAACATAAGTAAATACTGAGTACGGAATCAGGTACTCATGAAAAGTCTTCGGCAGTCACCTCGTGCTCAGGGATTGGTTCTGCTCCAGTGTCAAGTCCAGCAACAGCTTCAGCACCTGTCCCGTATACCTCGGGATACTGCTCCTCAGCTAAACCTGGAGACATAATCCGGATCCAGGTCCTCAGGGGACATAACAAGGTACAGAAAATACAAGCCAAAATAAATACAGTGCAGCAGAGAATAAAATAAATAGGGTAAGCTATATAACCATCTATGTGAAATGCAAGTGAGAGCATCACGAGTACTCAGGCTGAGACCGCTACAAGCTCTGTGTCGGAGAGCCGGTAGCAGTAATAACAGGTAAAGGGTCTAGCTCTGCTGGAGAGTCTACAACCTCACAATAGTAGTGGATATATATATATATATATGGATCAGCCTGTAGCCTGTGTGTCTCTCCCCACCCAATGTAATCACGCATATCATGACCATAACATCTCATGTCCATGTCAGCGGGATTATAGCTAATGCAACAAGTCATAGAATATCTAAGAATATAATATCTATGTCAATCATGTATCCTACACAGAATCACCATGAATATCTCAGGAAGATTTTGTCTGCATGAATAGTGTCAAGTGTCCTGGATTATGATGTACTTGATAAGACAAGTACGAGAAAGTAAGGGTGTCACGAATGTCCATCTCTAAATGACGTACCCAACACCGCATACGGGGTTGGCATCCGACTATGATCGGACACTAAGTACGTCACACGCTTCCTAGGTTGAGCATATACAACGGTTATATTTAATAGAAGTAATATGAAAATAAAGACTGCAAGTTGGCAAGGTACACTTGCCCACTGACGTATAACTAAGTCAAGGAAATAGGTAGCAAAGCTGCAAGTTTTGGCGAGGTACACTTGCCTGATGTTTGATTTCCAACTACTGTTCTGTTACTCGGGAAATTTCCAAAAATGTCTCCGGATGCTGAAACAAACATTACCATCATGCTCAGAAGATATCAATCAGCTAGAAATGCCTGTCCTTTAGTCCAATTTGAATACAGGGGCAAAAATGGTAATTTCGGGTCAAAACATGGTCCACATGTGGGCCCGCTTTGCACCGAAAAATGTGTCAGGGACAAAGGTCTCCAAATCTATCCAACTTAGTGTCAACAAGTCAGGAATGCTGATACGAACTCAATGGAACTTTCAGAATTGGATTCCGATGAGCCGACCACAAAATCGCCCGTCGAGTGGGGCCTGTGGGGCCCACGCCACTCAATTTTGTCAACGTTCTCGGAATCGAACCAAACTTGGGTCATAGGACCAGCGTATTGCTACGAGTCCGATGGCGCAAGTTTCGTTTCGATACGATGTGTGTACACAAAGTTACGACACGTTCCAGAAATGGCAGATACGGGACGGTGTCCGCGGATACGCGTTGATTCCGGTGTGCACGCACACCCGAATCGACTTCTGCAAAATCCCACACGTCCGTATCGATGACGCGCACGTATCGGTGAAGACCGCGTGCGACCAAGTCATCCCGTTTGGCGGGACGTACCCAGTTTTGGGGTAAATCAGGGCGTTGTTTTTCCTGTTTTTGGATCGCGATTCGCGATCGCCACAGGACCCGATGCCCCGAGCGGTTTGCACGGGCACCGAGGGGGTCATGCAGGCTATGCGTTGCAACTTACGGAATTAAAAATGGGGTTACGAGCAGAAAGTTACGAGTACCTGAACAGGGCTCCAAAACTGACATTTTCGTGTCCGAGGCGACACGACACAAGGGATACGTCTCCTGGATACTGTGTCCAGGCTAGGGCACGGTCGACGGCTGAACAGTGGCGCCGGGGCTTCACCGGAGCTTCGTCGGAGGTGGGCAGCACCCTGGCGGAGGCGGAGCGGAGCTCTGGCGGCTCTAGGACGGCGCTGGGCGGTGGGACGGAGGAGGAAGGAGGGCAGCGGGGAGGTCGACGGCTCGGGGTGACTGAGGCGGGTCGGCCGGTGGGCGGAGCGGTGCGGGGAAGGAGGAGGAAGGGGTCGCAGCGCTGGGAGGAAGGAGTAGGTGGAGGTCGGCTGAGGCACGGGCGGTCGGAGCTAGGGTTCCGGTGTGGGGGAGGGAGATGAGGGAGGAGAAGAAGAGTAGGGTTTTTATAGGGGAGATCCGCGAGGGGGCTGGCCGGGAGAGGCAGAGGAGTGGGGTCCTGGGGTCGTGGGGTCGTGGAGCAGGGGCGCGGGCGGGGGTCGTCGGCGTCGTGGCCGGAGAAAGCGGCGGGGAAGCGCGGGGTCTGGATCGTGGGGGAGAAGGGTCATGCGGGTCGGGTCCGAGCGGGTTCGGGTCTGGCCGACCCGACCCGACCCGATAACCAACCGGGCTGGGCTCAGTTGGGCTGGGCTCGGATGGGCTGGGGTTTGGGCTTTATTAAATAATTAAGTAAATAAATAATAGATAAAGAATTAAATAAATAGTTTTTAGGTGTTATAAATTAGGTCCGGGGCCCAATAAATTCCATAAAAATTACCCTAAGTCCGGTTGTTCATTTTACACCATAAAATCTTATTTCCATCACACTTTAATATTAGTTGTTAGCAATTAAAAATCATTTAATGACCAAAACACCTTGTTTTAATTCTTACAAAATACCGAAAAATTCTGGAAATTATTTTTTAAAAATTAGCAAAATTTTAGGGTGATTACAGATATTGTCTTGCTCTGTATTTCTTTGTTTCTTTGTGATATCTGATTGTGCTTTACTCTTCCCCTAGAATTAGACTAGTTTAACTTATTTCCATTCCAAACCCTTGTATTAATGCAATATTCTATATATAGGTCTGCGTGACACTAGTTCGGATACTGTTTCGCATTATTTGCTCTGGACCACAGGTGAGTACATCTCTCTGTTAGTTTTATTTCATGATAGTGTATATATCACTTATTCTAGAACTGCGTACTTGATACTGACACTTGGTTACACGGACTGGTACTATATGGATCCCGTCAGGAGATATTTTCCCTTACCGTGTTCAACGGGTACTCATTCACATATATTTCATCATGTGCATCGAGTATTAATTTTTATGTGCTTCATGTGCATCCACTATTTTGTGTGCTAGTGTGACTATATCGTATTCATGTGTGTAACGTGTCATGATTGGAACCAAGAGTATTCGTTGGAAAGGGGGAGTAAAAGTTGGTTATGTGATCAAGCCCTATTTATCTCATGTGTATGTCGATTATACACCTCACGTATAATCGAGTTATCCTATTTATCTCATGTGCAACCTAAACCGATCACATAACGAACTTGTTCTCTAAACCACATACCTAGTATCCATGTTGTTCTACTTGCAGTTTATTTCTATATTACCAGTATTTACTTTTCAGTTCTTTATTGTGAATATTTGCGTGTTCTCACATGTATTTCCATTTCTTAAATATTTGTGCATCTTGTATCCTTTACTATTACTCGTCATATATGCTTTACCATGTATTTGGAGTTGCTTTCAGAGTTTTGTACTTCGCTCCTTTCCTGATTAGATATATTTTTCAGATGATTGGCTAGAGGAGCTGTGTCCCACTTATTACGGCCCGCATGATGGTAAGCCACTAGAGGACACTCCCCTAGAGCAGGAGGACATAGTACTAGTGACCGAAGAGGCCTAGTTATATAGTTGTGTGTCATAATCCGTACCCTAGATTTGGGCATGAGTCATGGGTACGTCCAACCTACGCCGCAGTGTCGGCGGTAGAATGCTGTACAAGCCACAGGTATAATTTATAACTCACAACATATATACATCTCCATACTATACTCAATCATAGGCACTAGATTAAATGAATACACCAAGATAATAATAAAATAATAGTCTTGATGCAGGTTCAAGGAATCTCCCCAAAAGCTAAATATCTAAAGTACAGTATTCAAAATACTTTAGAAAAACTGCCGAAGAACAATCCGGTCCAAAATAACTAACAAAATCAACTACTACTAAACTACTCCATTGTAGACGGTATATGAGCTCCTAACTCTCCATGATCCTCCGGAAGGGCAAGATCGGGCTCTATTATGTCACTAGCATACGGTCCATAATGTGTAGGGATTGCATCCTCATTATAGTCACCTAAAATATTTATCCAGTCAGAAAAGGAACGAGTACATCACAGTGAAAATAGTTTCAACACATGGTAGAAGCAATAAGACAATAAATAGTAACGAATATATTATAGCAACAAAACTGAAATTACAATAAGGCAACTAGAATAACCAAATGCTAAAGTCTTGTCATGGCAAAGATGTAGTAACTCCAAGCAACAAGGAAATAACTTCAATGTATGGAAGAACAGATAGGAACAACTACTCTATGTGATTTGAAATACCTTGTTGACCTGTGAACGGCTAAGGGGTAAAATTTGACAAACCGCACGTGTCGTGCATGGCTGTTATTATTCTAGTAAGACCATAGGATAGAAAGGATAGTTCACACGTCCACTAAGTATTTCTCCTCCCTGCGAGTATAACATGGATTCTGAACCAGTCATGAAGAAATAACAATAATCCAGAACAGTCACGTATCTCATAATAAGAATCCATCATACTAATTCGTGTAGCAAGTGTCAAGAATCAACTAATCAATACTAAACATGCATTATAGAGACTATCAAGCACTGAAAGTAATTATGAAAATATACTCGTCTGTGGTCCTTAGCTGGTATGAGTCAGAATCCAAGTCACAGTCCAAATAGCATATGTATTACAATTTATCATGTCAAAAGATAAATTATTTTAATTTATTTAATTCTAAAATAATTACTCTAAAATCCTATTTTAATATTATTATTCTGATTTTTAGGTTAATTCCTAAAATTTTTCCAAAAGAACTGAATTTTATCAACTCGAGACTCATGGCACAAATCGAGGCGATCCGTTGACCAAAAAGTCAACCAATGCAAACTCGACTTTCATGTATGGTTTCCTGTAGATTTTAGTGTCATAAATATGCTAGAATTTATGGCTCATCCGGATTTAAGTTCGTTTGAAAATTATTGCACATACAAAATCGCATTGTGCAACTATGGTTGATTGCTAACCTAAAAGTTCTACAGAATTAATAGTATAGAAATATTTTGAATTAAATTCTGGGAAAAACATATGACAATTATCTCAACATTATCTTCCCGAAACTTCAAACGGTTCATGATTCTGATTCCTGGTTCTCCCGAAATTGCAAAAATATCGAAACACGTCTATTTTTGGACATACTCTGCTCTACTAAATTTTTAGAATTTAATACTCATAATTTCTGAAACAATTTATATATTCAGAAAACTGACCTCAATACGGTTCTAACGCAAGAAACTGGACCGTGTTTGGAGTCCGGAGCTATGAATAATGGCTTCTGGAAGATGAAGGAAATCCTAGATGACAATTGACTAAAAGAAAACCCTAGAAATTATAAACTAAATACTATATATATATAGGAGAGAGAGAGAGAAGTCGTGGCTCGGCGTATGCCACATGGCAGCCATCCGTTTCTGTCCGCTCAGATCGAACGGCCAGGGTTCAACCCGTCTTGGCTCGGTTGAGTCTAAGTCGGGTTAGGACACGGCTCGGCTCGAGGTTGGCTCGGTGACCCGATTCGACTCGCACTCGCCCTCTCTCACTGACCGTTGGGCCCCGCTGACTGGGCCGCGCTGGCTGACACGCGGGCCAGGCTGGCTGCTGACTGGGCGGGTTGATTTTATTAGGGTTTTCTTTTTCTGAAGATTAGTTTTTAATTTAGTTTTTCGTAATTAACTCAAAATAAATGTTAAAAATAATCAAAAAATTCTAGAAAATATACTTGATTATTTAGAACCTAAAATAAAAGTTTGGAATATTTTTAATTATGTTTGACCCTAAAATAAATTCTTGAAAGTCCTAGAAAATTTGTGTTACTAGTTTTTATTTAACTAAAAATTGTGGAAAAATCCCAATAGCCCCAAATTAGCCTAATTACAACATTTAAACTAGAATTTCAGGATAAGAAGGTTACATTGTGGACTTGTACTAGTCTTATTTTGGACTTATAGCATGTACATATATTATTTTGGAGAGTTGTTGAGACTAGACTTATAGTATTGATCTTGAGGATATTTTGTGACTCATATTTCTCTTTATTCCATATCGTGCTTTCATTCTCCTTAGTTTGATTTTGTGATTGAGTATTGTTTACCAATATTATACTATTATATTGTTCCTCCATTTGGAGTTGAGACAGCATGACAGGTACTCTTAATTATATTGTGTTAGATGTTTAGATAGTTATATTGCCTTAGACAGCGTTCTACCACCGACGTTACGGCGTAGGATGGACATACCCACGTACTCGTGCCCGAATATTCGGGTGCGGGTCATGATAGATACCAATATATCACATCCCCACTAGGCGCGAATCACCGCGTCAGTGCTCCCGCGGAAAGATCGTGCCCATCAAGACGTGTTGCTGCACGAGCACAAGCTGCGTCCATGCAAGGCCGTGAATCCGAACAGGCAGTAAAATGACAAAGCCACAGAGTCGTACAGATAGTCTGAATGCAGCTGAGTATAAACGAACATGCGATTGATAACAAGTTCACAGAGTCGTCATAGCGGATTTGTCACTACCATATTTTCTAGGAAAGGATATTTTAGTCATTTGGTAATTAATTAAATATTGTGCATGTTAAATTTTATTTATTGTATTATTTATTTATTATTAATATGTTAGATTTATTTTTGGACTTGTGTTAGTGGACCAACTAGTTTAGTTTAGACTCATGGACCAACATTTAATTCTAGTTAGAATTGAGCCCAATAATTAGAAGCCCAATTATTAGGAGGATGATTAATTATGTTAAACCCATTAGACTAGAAGCTTCCCTCCTTAATTAATTTTTTTATGAGAGACCCCAAGAGGTATTTTAGACTTTACATAGTAGCTTGAGGGAGGGGGCAAGTGAGACATATATAAAGGGGATGAAAACTTTTTCTCTCTTCATTTTTTTATTCCAAATCTAGATCTAGAAAATTTTCTCAACCAAATTCCTACCAAATTTCCACCCAATTATTTTCCAAATCACCATTGGAGGCTATTAGAGCAATGATCTACAAGGAGAAAGTATGGATCTACAAAGAGGAGCAAGGATCTACAAGTTGGAGGCCAATTTCACCAATTTTGGAGGTTTCATTGGGAATCCATCTCCCAATAGGTATAATTCAGTTTTTTCCCTTAATTTAGGTTCTAAATCTGATATTTAACCATGGAAAATTAACCCATATGCATAGACTACCCATAGGTTTTGATTTTGTGTTCATAGGAGGCCTATTGAGAAAGTTATGGTACTTTTTATGTTAATTTTTGGGGAATTCCAAAATTAACATTTGTTGTGTGTGTCAATTGGTCCTATAGATCAATTTGGCATGTGCTTGTGTGCTTGGGGCTAGTGTCGTATCTACAATTGGTTACGTGTAGGTCGTATCCCATCAATTTGGTGATACGTGTTGATTTGGGGGATTTTTTTTCCTCTGACACGGGACTTTGAGCATGTCATATTTTGACAAGGACACGTAGATCTATATTTGACTCTTCATATTGTTCATAAATAATATATATGACTTGTTCGTGTCCTTCGGGGTACGTTTGGATGTGTGGTGGACTCGTGTCGCATGCGTATCCTAAATCCATGTATGTGCAATTTAATTGTAGATCTAATTCTTTTGTGTTCTTATTTCATGGAGAAGTATAATTATATATATGTATATATATATAATATTGTGTATATATATTTATATAATGTTGTGTCTTAGATCTATGTACCTATGCATATACTATATGTGTATATTTATTATCTAGCTATTTTTCTACATGTAGATATATATTTATAAGTGGTAGTATATGTATATATAATATAGTAGATATATTTATATATGGTTATATATATAGTTATATTATATATTGTTATATATTTATATAGTGTATAATTTTATATACGTATACATATATGTATAGTTATATATACATATTAATATGTATGTGTGTGTATGTTACTATGTGGTATTTTATACAATTTACTATGTATAAGTGTATGTATAGTTATATATATAGTTTTATATATATATTGTATAAATATATATTATGGGTTATATATATGTATTTAAATATATATTGTATAAATATATATTATGGGTTATATATATGTATTTAAATATATATTGTATAAATATATATATTATGGATTATATGTATTTAAATATATATTGTATAAATATATATTGTGGGTTATATATATGTATTTAAATATATATTATATAAATATATATGGTGGGTTATATGTATGTATTTAAATATATATATATGGTAATTATATATATATATATATATATATATATATATATATATATATATATATATATATATATATATATATATATATATATATATATATATATATATATGTTCCTAATTGCTATTTGTATTATACTATATATGTATATATTTAGTTGTAGCACATAATATTATTGAGTAAGTTAGTATATTTTAGTTATTAATAGTTATGAGTATCTTTTATATATTATATATTTTTAGGTATGTATGTACGTATATATGTATTAATAGTTATTGTGTAGTTGGTAGTTAGTATTTATTCTATTAGTACATACTAGAGTTATATTGGATTGATATATGTAATTATTGTTGGGTAGTTAGTACATATATAAAGTTTTGGCAATTACCTTGAGATACCAAGGTAAGTATCAAGATATACCAAGGTATGAGTAGTAGGTATTGACATAGTAATATGATAGTTGTAAACTAATTATGGATTGATATTAAGGTGACTAAAATAAGGTATATAGTTTGGTATAAATACTAAATACATGGTAGTTTATAGTTATAGTTGGATAGTTAATATATATATACTAGAGTGGCATTACCTTGAGATACCAAGGTAAATGCCAACGTATTAAGGATATCCAAGGTATTGGGTTTGGGTATCAAGATAGAGGTTTACTATTGCGATACCAAGTTGGTTCAAAACTATGATAATCTTTTAGCATTTGTAATTATAATATATATATATATATATATATATATATATATATATATATATATATATATATATATATATATATATATATATATATATATATATATATATATATATATATATATATATAATATTGCTTTATTATAGATATGTGATATTTACCTATTGTTTGCGTATCCTGAGATACGGTATCTTAGTATCCTAAGATGTAGCTTGTATGGCCTAGATTCATAGTGTGTGAGCCCAATATCTCTGAGTTAGACTCATGCAACCTAGAAATGGGTAGTTGACCATAGTTTGACTATAGTTGACCATAGTTGACTTAGAGTTGACCTAGTTTGACTTTTGACTTAGAATTGACTTGTTGACCTAGAAGTTGACTAGTTTAACTTCTTTTATTTCCATAACCTTGTATTAATGCAATATTCCATATATAGGTCTGTGTGACACCAGTTCGGACAGTTTGACATTCATTGCTCTGGACCACAGGCGAGTATATTTCTCTGATAGTTTTTAATTCATAATATTGTATATATGCATGTTCTAGAATTGTATACATTGATCCCGACACAGTGATTTCACGGACTGGTACTATATGGATCCCGTCATGAGATGTTATCCCCTACCGTGTTCAGCGGGTACTCGTGTACATTGTATCTCATCGTGTATACTGGGTATTGATGTTACTTCGTGTTCACACACTGCTCGTGTTCAGTGTGCTTATTCGTGTACACCCACGCTCATGTTCGGTGGTTATGATATTCGTGTACACCCACTGCTCGTGACAGTGGTTATATTTTCGTGTTCGTAGCATGTCGTGATTGGATCCATCGATATTAGTTGGGGGTGGGAGAGTAGGAGTTGATTATGTGATCAAAGCCATTGTTACAAATCGTGTACATTCTGATTACATACTTCACTTGTAATCCGTCTTACCTGATCATATTCACCCAACCCGATCACATAATGAACTCGTATTCTAAGGCACATTAGATAGTTTAGATTGCAGTTTATTTTATCATATTGTTGATCTATATATTCTCGTACATTACCTGTATATATCTTGTTCATCATTCATATGTTTAGTGATCTTGTATTTCATTTCTATATCTGTTTATATGCTCGATTATGTTATTGGAACTGCTTTTAGAGGTATGTACTTCGCTCCATTCCTGACTGGAAAGTATTTTTCAGAGGATCCGAGAGATTGGTGTCCGACATACTATGGACTTCGACTTATAGATGGTGCAGACTTGGATCCACTAGTTCTGGAGTGATTGTCGGGAGGTTTATCCGGATCACTAGTTTTCATAGTTAGTCTCTTTAGCATTTTGGTACCGGATTTGTTTCCGTCATAGAGTATGAGATTGGATATTGTTTCTATTATTGTTTATATATATTGAATGGATAGTTATGTTAGACTTCCTTGATATCTTCTCGTGCTTTAGAATGTGATTGAGTTTTGTGTTGAGATTTTATTGGCAGACTTCATATTATTGTAAGATTTTAGATAGTATAGTAGACCAAGACAGCGTTCTACCGCCGATTCTGCGGCGTAGGCTGGGCGTTGTTTCCGACTTGTATCCCTACATCGGGTGCGGGTCGTGACAGGAATCATTGAAATGAACATAAGTATAGATGTAAAACAAGTACTTTATTGATATTGAATCATTATTACAAACGGCGCTAGGCTGAGATTACAAGTTGCTCAAGTCCTCTCTCTCGAAACAATAAAAGTGTGCCAAGTGGCTTACAACATGGAATGATACATAGGCGATGTTCCAACATTATATCTTGTATACGTGTTTCAACTTCGGATGCAGCACTTCAAGGCTTCAGAGCGAACTCCACGCCTTAGTGCGCACGAGGGGTGTTCGCACCGAACGAGGTTCTCCCGTATCCTACAAGCAATCTGGTGGGTTATCAGTACATGAATGCACTGGTGGGGAGGCTTCTCGCCCGCTCGACAAATCCAAATACGTTATATAGGTTCCATGCACCATCTATTAAGTTATCTTTCTAGTATTGTCTTAGGATTAGTTTCATGGCATAATAAAAATTCTAACTCGTGTGGCGGTGCACTGTGCGATATATGAGTAACACAGCGATATTTACCAACTTACCATCTGTCATTCCCTGTCCAAGGTAAACCAAGTTAAACCAAGCACGAGTATATATATAATAAAATCTACGAAAATTGCATAAGCAAACACAGTGTCACGAGTGAATTTCTGATTCGGGTGCACGAGTTACAAGGATTATTTAGATGTGTTGTACTTAGAAGTCACGGGTATTCAGATGCAGATATAAATGTAGATGTGTTACACAAAGATGTCACCTACAATGCAACGACTCGCACGCGGGTTGCCGTAATCGAGCCAACTTAATCTATATGACAGAGGGTCACTAACATGACTTCCATAGTGGACAATGTAATCACGAGGCAAAGATGGCGTGCAAACAAGTATACAACGAGGGCATTGCACCCATCCTGCCCCTAACAGGACGACTACTCAGAAGTTTCGTCTAGATCAGATCGGCCCTAGTGCCCCGACGACCGTCCGCGGAACGAGATTCAAAAATCTCTCTTATGCACAAGTTGTCCGTGATCGCGCGTATCCTCAAGTATTCCAGATTATCGCAGGTACAGGTACAGATTCTGATTCAGTCAGGGTCTATGAGGTACAATATCGACTCCCCAAGCCGTCAGATTCAGTACAGAACGAGTGTTGATTCCAAAGATGTCATGACGTTATCTTGCTTAACTTCCATGTTGCAGTCCCCTAGTGCGGGAACTGCCATGGCGACCTACGGTCCCAAATACTTTCAATTTTTTTATACTTGGCTCGGAATGACTATCTTGATAACCTTTCTGCCTCAACTGAATGATAAATAAATAGTGACGTGAAAAGATTGTGGCATGTTCATATGACAAGCATAACGAATATGTAAAGCAGGCAAGCATTGGAACACTTATGAATATAACTTTTAAGGAAACATGTGGCATAGCCTTACTTGAAAACATAAGCGATTACGTTAGCATGGGTCTAAGGGGTAGTGCGATAAGGAAAATCGTACAGGGGCATATCAGAAGGCATAGTCTATAAGGCAAGCAGTGTAAACAAGTGAAGTAGTGTACCACGAAGAGTATATAATGATCTACTCGAAGCATTAGCGGAGTCTGCTTGCACGGAGCTAAGGTAGCATGCGAGAGTCCAATTATAAGCCATGTTTCATTTTCATGTTCTAACAAAAGCAATACAAGATGGGATTATTCCCTTAGCAAGGTGCATTGTATTCTTTATTAGCATGCAAGGGGTTATCGCCTAGCGATCTAACATATATCATCCAAGTTTTATGTGTGCAGGCTAAGAAAAGACAAGTTTATCGTAGTCATCCACCTTAGCGATGATTCGTCTCGGTCGAGCGATACTCAGAGCACGCCTTTGAAAGTCTAAGTCTGAACTCCTGAAGGGCCAAGTCTGAAATTATTTGCCTCAAGTGAATCTTCTCGCTGAGCAAAGCGGGTCGGGTCATCGCACTAGCGTTGTTTGAATCAACTCTCCGTTTGAACGGAACGGGTCGTTACACAATGGAAGAGAATGAAATGATTTGGGGAAGAAATAAAATAGAATTCAATTCTAGATCTAAATTTAGGAGGAAAAAAAATGAAATGATGTTGCTTGGAAAAGAAGTAGGAATAAATAGAAAAAAATTGAAATTCAATGTAGTCCACTATATGAACTTGTAATTGGATCTAATTAGTAATTGTGCCACTTCATCATAAAATTCAAATTCAAATTAAGGAGGAAAATAAATCTAATTAATTAAAGAAAAGAATCTCTACAACTAAATTTTTTTTTCTCTCCCTAACAACTAACTAATTTAATTAGACTAATCTATGGTCATAATTAACACTAACAAACTACTAACCACTAACAAATAATTAATATACACTATAATATTTTAATTATAAATATATAAATATTATGCACTAACAAAATTACAAAAATACCCCTCTACCAAAATAGGTGGTTACAAAACCGAATAAACAGAAATTCTAAAAATCTAAAACCGAACCTAAATTAGCCAAAACCGAAACCTAACCGAGCCGAATAAGCTATCTGGTTATTACGTTTATTCGGTTTGTTCGGTTGAACATTGTTATTGTTTTATGGATCGACACAAAGTTAGAATCGTGATTAAATTATATTAAAGGTTATAATACACATTTATTGTATTTCAAAACTGTGTCTAAAGTTTGGCTTCAAAACATATACATAGAATTATTGTTTTCAAAATATACACATTTTTATCAGAAAATATGCATAGAATTAGGATATTTACATAATTGCATAAATCTTATTTGGTTTTCAGTTTTAGACCAAAACCAGAAATCGAAATTGAAATCGAAACCGAAATCGAATAAGAAATTTTAATATTTTTAAAATCGAACTGAATCTCTTAGTCGGTTCGGTTCGGTTCAGTTTTTGGCCCAAAACCGAATAATGCTCACCCCTACTACACTGCTACAGGTAATATAACATTTGGACACACTGAACATTACCATTTAGGATGGGATACTGTGGGCAACATGTTAATGGTACCTGATACATTACATGGTATTGTTGAAAAATTCTTCTATGTTCCATTCTCTGTCCTTCTTCATCTTCATGTTTCTTATTTCTCACATATAGATATAGGTTGCCAACTCATGATACATATCGTGTATATATATCGTATGTTACAATAAGTCGAGAAGTTATGGTCTGTACTTCTAAATCTATATAGGAACATGATTGAATATTACTTTCATAAAAATAAAAATTTGTTTCATCTAACATCTAGTTCCAGAATCTAGATTCTTAAGTTTATTGTGTATCATATGTTAATGTAACTCTAAAAGTTTAGTTCTATACTTCTAAATCCGTATAGGAACATGATTCAATATTACTTTCTTAAAGTTTTTATTTGTCTCATCTTTGCACGTATATATAGTTCTAGAATCTAGATTCTTAAGTACATATCACATGGTGACTAGTAAAAAAACATATCTACCTAGCAGCCTACATGTGTTATATTAGATCAACAAAATAGAAGTATATTGTATCGTAATATAAGTATTTTGTATCGTACGAAACTAAGAACATAGTTTTTGATATGAGAATAATATTTCTTTGTAACAAATATTTTCTAGAACTTTTCAGAACGGTTTACTACACAAAACATGCATAAATATTGATATTATTAATATATATCTAATGTATAAATATCTAAATTGATTTGTTTTCCTTGTCTTTATAATATATAAGCATCCTATATTTTTTTTTTAAATGTCTTATTCCAAACATGTATCTTGCCCGTAACCGGGTATGTGTCCGTATCTATGCAACGCATTCATCTTTTGGAACATTAAAGACGGGGCAAAATTAGTTGAAACCCTAGTTTCCACTTTTTTTATATGTTGTAAGTGAGTAACTATTAAGTCTATTTTGTATAAAAACTCATCTTGATTTGTTCTTTGCATCCGGAATTTATTCATCTACCAGCATTATGTGGAGATATGCTCCATATGCATCTTCTTGTACTTCTGTAATATAAAATGTATGTATCTCAATTTTAAGAGTCCCAAATACCATAGCCATCATCTTATAATGTTCCAAGCCCTTTTTCCAGCAAAATGCTATTGGTCGTGAAAACTCAGCATCAAAATACCTCCACAAAAGAATAAACCAAGCTTCTTGATTGTCAGCCTGGTAATTTTAGTTCCACTCGGATACCTGTCTTGTATTTTCTTTTATCCGGGTACAGATTCTATACCGATTATTGGATCCAGATATTCGGTCTTAGACCGATGACAGAAAGAATCTACTATCCTGAACTGGGCTGGTGACAGTAGAAAATGTATCAGAATTGATATCGGACCTTTCTTATGAGTATCGTGATCGACTGTATTAGCAGTATCAACAGTTTTGGAAGTATCGTATTTTTTGGTATCAGAAAACAAACTATTATTAAAATTTTAGAAGAAAAATATATTTTATATATTTAGACATAATTCTAAGTATCTATTGTGTTGTTTCTTTATAATTTTAGAATTAAATAAAATAATAGTCATTTTTATCGATTGGTTTACGTGCGAGCGATAGATAAGTTTTCTTCTTTTATATTCTTTTACACCCTTACTATGCCTTTACATGTCCTTTGCTGATATATTGGTCTTTTACTTTCAATTTTCTTTACCAATTTGACTGGAAAAAAAAAAACTCCCGACGTCGGTATCGGTCAATACCAGTATCGAATCGGAACGTGTCAAAGTGTCGGCTGTATCGAATCGGTATTATGGTTTTAAGTACACAACGGTAGTTCACAGGTTGTCCAATTAGGCTATTTGGTGACATTATTTAATGTAGTCTGAGGTCTGTATGACCTTGATTGCTTCACCTGTAGTAATCTCTACACCAATAAATGCATTGAAAGCATCCACCTGCGAATGGGAAATACCAACTGACCTCTCTCTCTCTCTCTCTCTCTCTCTCTCTCTCTTCCTTCAATATATTTCATATTTTATTCCTTTTATGAACTGAACCCATTTAGTAGTTATTTCAGTTATGACGCTTAATATTTGGTATATGTGCCTGGACTCCAGATCTGTGGCATTTCAAGTTTATCGAATTTTCTTTGTTGAGAGTAGCACACATGATCGTTCATTAAGGAAAGTTGATAGAGTATCATACATGATCATTCGTTAAGAAAAGTTGATGCAGCAGAAGCAGCATGTAACAAATTTTTTAGCAGTGTTCTTGCATCACTCTGCTGATTGCGTAAATGTTTCTCGTAGGTTCAGAAGGTCTGTACAAGCGTTATAAGATTGATGCCGATGGTCACTGTGGTAAAATGTATGGTATCTGTTGGATGGATAGTCAGCTTAATCTTTTGTATTGGCAAAGTTAAAAATGACAATGTATGTGCTTCTGGACTGCAGATATATTCAGAGGCTTGCTCTGATCATCTTTTCAATGGAGCTCCTAGATGAGAAAAGGTTGCAAGTGCTGTATAAATATACATAGGTAGACATTCGATCAGGACCGATCCAAGGATAAGTCTGACAAGACTTCGGATTTGGACGATCCCCCTCCTTACGACTGTGGCCTCCAAATTTGGTTTACCTTCGGCCATTTGGTTTTCTTAGGACTGGTCATGTCCAAATCCAACTTAAACTTATATCTTTTTAATAGCAGAAAAATTCATTTGAAGGAAAATATTTTCATGTATTTGCGTCGAAGAGGAAAAGTTTTCTAAATTTACGAATAAAGGAATCTGACGCCAAACAAAAAAAAAACAAAAAACAAAAAATATGGTGCCAGTGTGACAGGCGCCAAACTCAAAATTTTGGGCTTGCATGGCTCCAGTGCAACTGGCGTCAAAAAAAAAAAATTATATTACCTCCCTCCTCCCTCTTGCTCTTGTGCTCTTTTATATATATATATATATATATATATATATATATATATATATATATATATAACAGGTGGCAGCGAGTTGGCCGGACTCGGAGCTGGAAGGTAAGGGAGTGGTGGAGTATAAAAAAAAACTAACAAAAAAAAAAATGGCACCAGTATACACTAGCGCCAAGATTTTTTTTTTTTAATTTATTTTATTTGGCACGAGTACAACTGGCACCAGATCCCTTTACTTGTAAATTTAGGAAACTTTTTCTCTTTTATGCAAATACATGTAAATATTTTTTTTCAAATATTTTTTTTTTTATAAACAGGGATGAAGAACAATCAAAATTAGCTCCAGCTAAGATAATCCAACTCTCCGGCCGGCCTTGGTCTGGACTCTTAGTTGTCTCCAGCATTGCACACCTAGCTATTAATTGGGCCGGACCATAGCAAATCCAGTTGTAGCCAATAGATGCAGTTTAAATGTATGATATGCAAATTAAGCGTATTGTAAGCTTTGCGATTAGTAGGTTCCGAGATCAATGTTCAATAGTGATGGGTGATCGAGAGCTGAATTGTTTAGCGCTCTCTCTCCTGTTTGCTTTCTCTTTATATTTTTCATGGGCTTAATTTCAACTTGATACCTTCGACTATTCATGATTTGATATTCTATACTTTAATAGCATATTAATTACTACCATCAATTATTGAATATTTTTAAGTCGATAAATAAATAATAATTTTTTGATCAAATTATCCTCTCATCACTTGGTACGTATTTGAAATGACCACAAATGAGAAAAAAATATTTTTGTTATTTAGAAAAAAATTTCTGTTAAAACTATTAGAATATTAAGCAGAAGCCAAAGTCGACGTGAAGGCCAACCGTCGATTGAACCGAAAAGAATACTAGGAATCGCACATAGTTAAAATATTAACTTGTCTAATATTAAAATGTAGGATATCAGGTTAAATTTTTTTTAAAAGTTGAGGTTATCACGATAAAATTTAGCCTTTTTCATATATTGTCATGTAATCCGCACTTGTTGTCATGTCCATGAGTCTTCCCTTACATGGATTACTAGCACATTCTCAGCTCACTGCAGACCTCCAATTTTTCCGTTAAAATGCTATTGATGTTTGAATTGCGTTGTTTGTGAGTTCTCATGATGAATTAGAGGGGGAAAAAAAGAAAGAAAAAAAGAGTCCAACTCTTTTACGCAACGAGGTCAGTGTTGAAGTGCTGTGACAAATGTAAAGTTACAGCGCGTTTTTTAGTTTCCGGCATTCCAAAAATTGTTCGATTGCTGGTCTATTTTTTCAAATATTTACAAATTTGTCACTTTCATGGGCTGTCCAACCCCACACTACAGTCATAACTGTATGTTGGTGTTTTCCACTTAGCTTTGAGAGTTTTAGTCTTAGTCCCACATTGAAAAACCACCAATGTGTATATCTCAATATATAGCTATGCTTAGTATTGATATATGCACATGGGATAGAGGTACATGTGGGTTGACTTTTCTAGAGGGATTAAGTGTGAACTCCATTATGACAATTTTTGTTTTGTCACCACCTTTGGAAAGTTTTCCTTAGGAGCTAAGCCCCGGGGCTTAGCGGCTCGAGCTCGAGCTCGTGCTCGGACTAAGGCTCGAGCTCGTGCTCGGGCTCGAGCTCGGGCTCGGGCTCGTGCTCGTTCTCAATGGCGCAAAGTGGCGCTTTGTTGGTTCACTTTGCACGTCAGCATCGTCGCATGGTGCTCGTGCGCTCTTTTCTTGCGCGAGTTGCATGCACGGTTGCTAGCTCGGACGCATGCGACCTAGTGCTATGCGGCCAGGTGCGCATGCGGCTCGGTGCCCATGCGGCCATGAGCGCATGAGGCTCGGTGCCATGCGGCCTGTGCTCATGCGGCTAGGGCCTTGTGGAGGGGACAGGGTTCTGCGGCTGCAACTTTCGGCCTATGCCACGCAGTGCCATGCGGCCTGTGCCACGCGGCTGCAACTTTCGGCGCCTGGCGGCGCTGTCTGCTCTATGAAGTACAGCGTGCAGCAGGTGCCTGCAAATTTGACTTCCATATTTTGGGGGATCTGATCGGTCAGCGCTTATGCGACCTGGAGTTTCCTCAGGCCGCATAGGTGCTATTTTCTTCTATATATATAGATGACCTCCTCTTTCATTTGAGGAGAGAGAAAAACAGATAAAAAATCAAGTATACCAGATCATATGCGGCCCAGAGTGCCCCTCTCTCTCATGGTGTTTTCGAGTATTTTTGATGGTGACATTGAGTTTTCCAGAAGTTCATTTGTGAACTTGCATGTTCCTGGGGGCAGATCATCTGTACGGCTAATCTTGCTTTGAGTAATGGTGATTTTGATCACCCCAACAAGGTGCTTCTCTTCAGTTTTTTCTTTGCATCGTTCTTTCTCATTGTAGCGTCTGCGAATGTAAAGAGAAGAATGTTTTACTTGTTGCTTGTTATAATCTTCGTTTTCTTCGGAGCCAGTTTGTAACTTGTTCTTGGTTCGTGCTTCGTTGGAATCGAAAAATATCAGATGAGGAACTCTTGTGTGAATCTCTGATCCCGACGACAACTTGGATTCCAGTAGAGAGCGGACCTTCGGGTCTCGCTAGCAGCTCTGCTATGGCCCGCGTTCTACCATCTTTGATCCGACGAGGGACTAACACTGTATATAGGATTGTCAAAATTTTGGCAGTCCAAGCTAAAAAAAATTGGCTAGCACAGATCAACTTTTGTAATGTCTTTATAAAAAGTCTTTTTCACCTCCAACAAAACCGACGAAAAATCTTTTGGGAGAGCAATGACATCGGTTAGGTTTGGTTGACATGATTTCTAACTGGTGGCCGAGACGTCACCTCGCCCATCAAGCAAAAGACGAAAATGATTAACTCTCCACCTGTCACATCCTGATACTCCCATCACTAAATATGATGTTGTACAAATCTAAATTGTACTTATATAAGACATAAACGTTCATAGTGAATATATTACATAAAAAATAAAGTTTTTATGTAGCAGAATTTAAAGCAGAGAACCAAATGACAGCATATGTATAATATAAAATAACTACTTTTATTGATACTTGAAGCGGAATTACAAATGGGTTCTTAATGGTCAGCTAAAAATGTCGAACTTGACTTACAATTTCTGAAATTTAAATAAAATACTTATGTTCTATACATCATATCCTTTTATTAAAATAAAAGTAAATAAGACCTTCGACAAAATCATCAAACTTGATAATGTGAACTTTAAGACGATCAAAATGCTTCAATTGGATGGACAAGCTTTCATTTCTCCGAACGTCCGAAAATTTTCTTGCACTTGTAAGATCGATGGTCAGTACATTAGAAAATGTACAAGTGAACGGTATTAATCCGACTCACACAAATCAACACGGTAACCATATGAAAGCATTCAATTATTATTTCGTGATCTTTCTATTTTTCTAGAGTCAGTTAACAATTCACAATAATTATATAAAAGCATAAACATATCATTTTAGAGTGATTCTTACCAACAATCAAACTATTCTTCCTTGCAAACAAGGGTTAGAACAATATATGATTTTAATTTTTGTCTCTACGGGACAACCGTTATGACACATTTATTTATGTATCACAAGTCCGTCTTTACATCTAATTATTAAGCCAGCAAACAATTATCATTAGCATGCAACCTAAGTCCATGGATGAGTTTCCATAATTAAAAGTTGGAACGCTCAAGCTCATTCATTTAATTGACAAAACACTTTCTTGATCGCGAGGACGTACAGGCCTCAGAGTGTTTGCCTTCTCTCCTAGGTCGACATGATTATTGTGTCCCGGATATCGTTAAAAGATTAAATCTTGTGTACAAATTATCCAAAACCGATGCATGAGATATAACATCCATCAAATAAAATAATACGATGAAACAACTATATCTTATGCAACTCATTTCTTCTTCTTCTTATCATTGTGACAGTCTAGTAATGAATCATAGAACCTTAGTTCTCTGAATCTCTCTCATAATACTTTCTTTGTTTAACACATTCTTTCTTATACAATATAAGGTCTCATACATTACATAGTCTATGAATCTGATTCTTTTGTTAGCAGCAAATAGTACTAGTTCATTCAATTGTATTAACAGCGTGCATGCAATTAATCTCTTTTAACTTAGTTCTTTTATTAAGGTATCATTAATCATAGATACATAGCAAAGAAATAAAAATGATTTCTTTAACTAGGGTGTTAAGATAAAGATAAAAATGATCAAAACCACTCATCGATTAGAAAATTATCGAAAGAAATGAACTTTTTATGCAATTATCAAACATCACAAACATCCCCCTTGTCTCCAATGCATCCTCATGAAATTGCATCAACATGTGTTCATCACACTTCTTCGTATATTTTTCTTTCTATTTCTCTCAGATATTTAATACGAATGCAAAAATCAACAAAAAACAAGTAAATGGAAAATATCCAACGAAAAGCCAACAACAAAATCCATCAACAAAAGTCAACAACGAAAATATCCGAAAACAAGCAAACAATGAAAAGGATGGAGAAGAAGATCTTATATAGAGTTTTAAACACAATTCACTGCATTTTGGACTCAATTCCAGCAAGAGTCATCTATAGATTGGAGAGTGAATCTCAATTCATTTGTCCCGACTAATTTGTCTTGCGAAAAAAAAAATTCACAATAATTTCAATCCGACTAGTTATTCAAGCCACTAGCCAACACTGTCCCCTGTAGGAGCAGGATACTACACCACCAAATTCTCTACCACTCATCTCTTTTAGAACACTACTATCTATTCATTTTATGGGTCTCCAACAAATCGAATTTCTGACCTTCAAACTGCTCGTTGCAATTGATTATGAACCACCTAGAAAACAACATATCAATATCAAGCCAGGAATTGCCTTCTGTTGTGCTGGTTTTGAATGCTGTGATTATCCTCATCATTTCATACTGGCCAAAGGTGCATAATTGACTTAAGTTTAGGTTAAAATTTCCAGTGATGGCCATGAGTTCAAGAGATCGTTTGAGTCTCATGGGTGAAGCAACCGGATTAGGTTCCACGAAGTCCTGTGTCACAACAAAATTTCAAAACTTACTGTGACGAAGGAAATTTACACACAAAAATGTATTAGTTACATTTACACTTTCAACCACGCCCATCATTCCTATTATTACATACACCTTCTGTCGCTAATTCTTATCTTTACATGACAGCCTGTTCACATTGTAGGAAATCCTTTCTTTGTCCTCGTAGCTTTCTTACTGTGTCGACATTATCAATCACATCCAGAGCTTTCATTCTATTGATATCAAAATCAATAACGGGAAGAATAGATGGCCTTCTAACGGGGATCAACTCTTTCTTACTCCATGTGGCTGGCGAGTGACTGCTACTCTTTGTTAATCTACTGTTGTTGCACAGCCTATACTTAGAAGTGTCAAACTCCTGGCTTTTGCTTATTCCAGGGGTTAGCTTTCTGGAGCTAATGTCTCGGAGCATGTCTCGGTCTTCCTTGGTTAGTACAGTAGTCGGCGAGCTGGATTTATTTAAAGGTAACGATATCTTCAAACCCTTTTGAGTGGGAGAGCGGAGTGGGGATTTGATGGGAGACCTCATGCCTCCAGGCCTGGAGAGGCTGACGAGATGATGAAGCCACACAACCAAGTGGAGGATGTAAGCCTCTGTCGTCTCTTTATTGGCATGGTGGAGTGTCTCTATTTGGATCAAGTCTGAATGACCCAGTGGCTTTCGATTCAATTCGGTTCTAGAAGGAAAAAAAGAATGCAACCAAGTCAGCTTATAATCAAAGACATTTTAGAAAACTACCATGATTTTCCTCACAATAAACAGTAGAGATGGTTATCAGTCAGCTACTGACCCTGTATTTGCCCATTCTCCAACCCAACCAAAACCATGGTGTGCTCTGACAAGACCACATTGCAGACACAGAAAGGAAACAAAAGATTATTCTTAGATCTTCAAAATGATTAAGGGCAAGGTACTCAGATGGATGAGAAGCTATATTACTTGGACGTGTTGGTGGCAATCGGGACAAGCCAACGCAACGTTTTCTCCATCTCAGCTTTGATTCGAGGTGCAGTGAGCTACATGTATACCAAGGAGTTAAAAACCAAATTGATTGCAAAAAATTGTACGTCAGTAAACTAGTCTAACTACCGCTGGTTGAGGATCAGATAATATCTGGGTGAATGGTTAGAGAGTATTTCTACCTCTTCCTCGACCTCAAATGACTGCAACTTAGACCGGAGAGCAGACTTTATTGTAGGTGGCAATCCCTGGTACAAGGAATCCCTTGTGTTTTGAGGCACTGAACTTGATCGAGATACCTGTGTCGAACTTTGAATTTTTCAGTAAAAAGACCTTCACCAGTATGAAACTTGCTTTCTGTCGTAATCTTAGTCATAGATAAGACATTGAGAAAAACTAAAAATGAATTAAGAAAGCACTGTCAGCCAGGTATGCTAGGAACAGCAATGCTTCAAGAAAAGAAGAAACCATAGTCCTTGTAACAAAATGCAATATCCTGTCAACATATGTACTTTGAGTCTTTGACTAATTACTTTTTGTTGTTTCCATAGTTGTGAATAGTGCGCCCTCAAGAGCGAGGTTCACGAGGATCATCCCTTGACGCATCAATGTAGGTGGAGCAAGGCTCCCTTCGTGATGCCCATGCCTCACAACACCTCCCAGCGAGGCTGGCTCAAAGCCCATTTGAAGTGCGCTCACACATTCTACTTTTTTATTGGCATAAGTACTTAAAATTCCACCGTCCTTTATATTTGGATTCTCGATACCACTATTAACGTGTTAGTATGCTATATTTATTGTTCATGTGAACAATTTTTTTAAAAATTAATGAGTTATATTATTGTGTAAAGAGAAATTGATAAATCATTAATAATTTAGTCTTCAATTACTTAGTAATCTGTATTACATATATATGATATATAAATAAATTTTACATAATTAAAGTGTTAGTATGCTATTTCCTATTGTTCACGTGAACAAAACATGAAAACATAAATGAGTTATATTATTGTGTAAAGAAGAAAATGACAAATCATCAATAATAGGTACTAGAACAACTCAGGATACATATCATGGATGTTGGGATATAACATAATGGTTGTAAAATAAGAAAATTTGTTCAGAATAAATGATAATGGTTTGTATGGATCGTTGCCTACTACTCACAAAATTTTCTAAATATGTCCTTATGTCTATATGCTTTAAGTGACAAGAAATTTGATGTGTCCGTCATTTAACAATAGTTAGCAGTATCGGCAAATACCGATACGACACAACCGATACCGATACGATTTGGTATGGTCCGATCTGATACCAACCGTTACCAATACCGACATTAGGGGTCAGAAGAAATTGAACGAAAAAGACCAATAAGCAAGAGTGTAAAAGCATAGTAAAGTTGTAAGTAAACGTATGTAAATGAAGAAAACTTATTTATCACAGGTAAACCGATCAGCAAGAGGGATTATTATTTCATTCAATTTCAAAACTACTAAGAAACAACACAAAAATACATAAAATTATGTCTAAATGAATAAAATATTTTTCTAAAATTTTAATAATTTACTAATAATTATTTGTTTCTGATACCAAAATATCTGATACTCCAATTCAAAACCGACGATACTGCGATACCCCGATACTCATATGAAGAGTCCGATACCGAGTATCATATTGTAAACCTTGCTTTTAGCATATTCTAAGCAAGAGGTCCCATATTGCCCTGTACTAGAACAGATAATTCGGACTTGGGGGAGGCCCATCTAACTGCTCATTTTCATACCAAAGACCATAGACCATGGCTCACCTTCAGGAAAAGCCAGTGGGTTGAATCTAAAAGATAAAAATTACTAATAAAATTTTGCTTTATGTAACATAGTATTTACTCTTTAAACGTAGTCCCACCCTGCCACTAATGTAGATGTAACAACTTACCAAGAACTTTTGGTAAGAAAGCAAAATAATATACAATTTCTCACCTAATTACATAATTTGTGGTTGCCACGGAAAATAGAGAACCGAAAGGTGATAGAATGAAGTAAAGGCAATATAATCTCTAATATATCAGGTACTCTCTCAAGGTTAAAAGGAAAGTTTCATTATTCTTTATTGATTACATAATTTTTTTAATACTGCATCAAAGGGTAAGAAGACTAGAAATGATACCATCCTTCTTGTAATTATATAGACTAAAAGAACGTCACTTCCATCGTAATCCATAAAAAGAGCTATACGATATAAATGAACTACTTAGTCTTAAATTCCCTTACACTTCACTATGGCAGGCAAGTTTAAGTCACAGTATGGTAAAATACTATAAAAGGAGAATCAAGAATGCAAGGATATTGAATAGCAGAAAATGTACTTACGAGAGTGTCGATTTGAGTGATGATATTTGCATAGTGCAAAGCAAGGCCAGCAGAACCCAGCCTCTGATGATAGTTGATAGATCGAGCGACTGTTTTATCTCCATCTACAGTCATACAGTGTCATAAATACAGAATTTCTAGTAAGTAGATAAAAAATTAGAACATAAAGTATCAAACTATGTGACTTCAATTATATAATTTTACATCAGAATACATTGTTACTAATAAAACAGCTATTGTTAATAAATACATGAAATGTTTATTAGTTATTAACTATAGAACCATGTGAGATTATCCTTGCCCACCCTTGAGATCATTTATATTTAATTAATTTCCAAGTCATGCCTTCTTTGAGCAGCTTTTTTTCTTTTTTCTTTTTTCTTTTTTTCTGGTGTGGTGACTTATGACCCTGGGTCTTCTTTACATTTGCACCACATCTTATTGATGACAACAGGGAAAAGGCTACCTCCTCAACTTGAGTTGCTCTTATAAGTTAGAGAAACTAAATTATGCAGTAAGCACACTAATATAGCTGAGTATGGAATAAGTCATGTTAATTATACAATATCTCAGTGAAGAAAGAGATTTTCATAAAATGATAAAAGTCGGAGATAAAAATTACAAAATATTACCAGCACTTCCAAACGCACTATATATCTCCAAATGCAAGAAATGCACCACATCTACCAGCTTCCCCATGACCTACAACAAAAAGGTGCATTATTTAGTCCCAGAAGGCATATTCTCAAACCAGGTTAGAGCAAAATATTCCACATTCTGCAACTCTATACCCTAGCCAAAAGATGCATTAGGTAGATGCCTTAGAACAAAATGTATTTAGATTACAACAACAGATAGCTTGTTGACTGGATGGCACATACGAGAAAAAATAGAGGAAACAAATCTGTAAAAGCAAATTTGGAACATTCATTGCCCTAAACTACTGTAACTTTAATATAAGGAAGTACAACCTACCTACCTCTTCCAAAACTTTGGACCATAGTGACTTTTTCTTCAAACTTTTTACATGCTTTCTTTGGCTCTTCAACTCTTGCCTTAGAATTTGAAGATTTTCTCCTGAATGTCCATGTAAAACATACTTGAGCCATCACACAGTAAGCATACTATAATATCCCACAACTACTGGTATTCAGAAAGGTAAGTTACTAATTAAACAAACTGTTTATGTTTCGACGATTCATTTGAATCATTTCCGTTACAGCAATAAAAACACTAATGAATAGATATGGACATTACAAGAATAATAACTCTACAATAATGGGATAAATCTCTTTACATCAACAAAGACAGGCAAAATTCAGGAGCAACTCACCTCTTTGAACTGCAGTTGGTGCATCCTCTTCTTGAAGTTTGTGCCGATAATCTTGCTCAAATCTATCCAAGGCATGCAGTTCATGATATAGTTCCTGAATAACAAAAAGAAAACAAATGATGCAAGACGCTGGTATAGGTTACTAAGTATAATTAGAAAACCTGCTTACTCCAGGCAATAAGCATCGTGACACTAAAAGAAAAATCTTAAGCCATAAATGAGATGGTTTTACAACAATAGCCTACGGAAGCCAAAATGGCCTGCCTTTGAAGGATAGCTATCTAATAGTTACTATTGTAGAACAAGAAGCATTCAAGACAAACTTGTCCAATTTAAAATCTGAACCAAATAGAAAAACTATACAGCAAAAGGTATGGAAGGATTCCAGTTTGGTCAAAAAATTCTTCCACAACTCAAACGACAAAGACTTAGTTTTCCAATGGAGGGTACTGCTTGCAATCTCAATGGTGTTGCTTAAATTATCAGGTGCACATGTAACGGTAACAATACAGAAATCAGTACATTACTTACACATGCATACATTATCTAGGAGAACATATCATGGCAAAATGTAAGAGAAGAAACTATATATGACCCCATTGATATAGATAATTAGCTACAACAACAAAACCATCATAGCCTTAAAAGACAACATAACAATCCAATACAAATATGTGAGAAACCCTACTAATTTAAGAAGTTTTAGAGAGATAATGGCATTCTAAATTACCATTCAACAATTTTATGGTTAAAAGATGAAGAATGGACACCATTTATGCACAAACATACTTGAGTTAATTGGTGTCATCGTTTAATAACTCTTGACCTATTGCTATCTGATTATATTCAGGTATGCAAGCACTTGAAACACAACAGGCATCATCTACTCTATGTCAACTAAGACTACCATATATGATTAGTCTACATGTTGCTTCATTTCCATTCTCACATTCACCAAGAAGTAACCATTACAAAAGTCGTGAATGATTGTAGTAAAATTGAGCCATCATCTCTTCTACTATAAAGATACTCACAGCTGTATATTGAACCATTGTCATCAGTTGCTGCATCACTGCTTCTGCTGCTTCTTTCAACTTGCTCTGACGTGTAAGTTCTGACCCTAACCTAAGATTGATGGAGGGGTTAAGTCGTATTTGTCAATGATGTTGAAGGCATAGTTAAGTAACTTTTGTGTCTAGGATAGAATTGTACTTGTCAAAATAGCGATCTAAGTTGTGCCACTGTGGATCCTTACAGCGATTTCCAAAACGAACAACTTCCCCAGAAAATATTTTCATTTCTTCTCTGTTCATCAAAAACCAAGAAGTGCTTATTTGAGAAGTATGAATTTATATATAGGAATCATAAACCAAAATAATCTATATATTTTTTAACTTACAGAAGCATATATCCAGTAAAAACAACAACAAAGCCTTTATCCCAAATTTTTGGGCTCGGCTAAGAAGTATATTATCCAGTAATGAGACAAATATAAGTGTGACATAAATAAAAAGCAGAATGAGGAATCGTCCTCCATATACCTTTTATCGGAAGCAGCCATCCTTAGTAACTCATTCATATCTTTTGATATTAGATGTTTCACACCCTCTGATGGAAGCACCACTTCTTTTAGATGTTTTACATTTTCTTTGGAAAGTGAATGCATGAGATTGGCACCTTTAACAATTGTGTTGGCAACCTCAAAAGCTAAAATAGAAATCTTGTTTCCTTTTGTTATAACCCCTGATACAAAGCCACCACTAAGGTGTAAACTTGTCATGCTACTACCAAGAGTGTCCAAAACTTCAACCGCCTTCCCAAGCCCAGCAGTACCAGCCCTGCCTAAAAGTGAGCTAACTTCAGAAACCTGTCATAAATAAGACAATCTCATTAGAATATGTTACAGAAGAGCCCCAATTGGTACTGCAATTAATTATTTAACTACATTTCTTATTCATGTAAATCATAAAGGTGTTAGCTCAACATAAGTGGACATGGTATGCTATCAGTAAAGAACACTAATATATGAACAAGAATGAGCAGAAATTATAAGCAAAAATCACATTATCTTGCAGAAAGAGGTAAACTAAGGGGAAAGTAATAAAGTAGCATTTGAGTATACAAAGTCACAAGTGCAACAATCTTCTTATACCAGCAACTAGGATGAGGAGCTTGAGCTTCTACAGCTTGTGAAGAAAGATCAACTAGAACTCAGGCCATGACTCATGGAAAAAGATGAAAGAAACAGAAACTTTGGGCCATTAAATAATTCAACAAGTATAAATGCTTCTAATCCATGGTCAAAAATATTTACAAGGTAAAAGTGAAACATGGGCCAGGAAGAACCCAAGAAAATCACCACAACTAGGTTGTCACAGTTTGCAGAGAATATATCAGAAAGATAAATTTTGAATTTTCTTTTGACCAACGAATCATAACTCGAGATTGGAGAGATCCTAACAATTAAACATGCATATAAGATGGTGGCTTAAAAAGCTACTGGGAATCTATAAATTGATTGATTCAATTAAACAACATATGTGTTTAGGATTCTTGTACTGCCTATATCTATCTCCCACAATACTGGATTAAATATGAGCCGTGTGGATATTCTATATCTATTGGATCGGCATATTCATAGGAATAGAGCACTTCCCAGAAACAAATATAATGTCTTCACTGAAAAAAGAACAACTGGTATGACAAATAGAACTCAATCCTTTAGTATGCTTGCACCAATAGATGCATGTTGCAAAACATGTGATTAGATACTCCAAGATGCCAATTGCAAATTCTTTAGTAGCATTCTTGCTATAAGATTTTCATAGTTGAGAAGCATAATTAAGTTCACCCTCCACTTCAATATATGTTGGCAATATTGTTGTGGTGGATAAAAGCTAAGGAAGCCACGGATCATTTAACTGTAAGTCTTTTCACCTAGGACTACTATCATGAAGACAATTCGATAGAAACATCCTTCTGATTATTCAAGAATTCTACTCTTGAGAAGTGATTGTTAAAGTATCCTATCCCATTCAGAACCATATCTAATCCCAGCAAAATGCTCGTTTTGTTGCCGCTTCTTTGAAGTCAAATAAGGAAAGACTTCATGGCTGGGCTCCCCAAGTTTCGGACTTTAGGATTTCCCATTAGACCATGTGGTATAAGCACCTTTGGCCCCTTTGCCAATTGAAATACTGAAAATATAAAATTTACAATTTGTTCCAAAGAATCCTTCAGTCTAGGCCTAGTTCCCAATCCTAGCTTCCAAAAATTTAGCTTCTCCCTGTTGCAAATAGAGAGACTGTGCCTAATCTTAGCCAGCTAATCCAAACTATGCAGATCAAGTTCTCTTTTTAAAGGGGAAAAAACTTGCTCAACGGTTTTCTTCTCAATATTAATCCCAGCGCCTTGATCCAGCAGATGACTACAATACAAAGGAGAGGATTAAAATATAACCTCTATGGCCCATTGGGCATGATGTTATATGAATTATAGATCTTCAAGGCACATGCATCAGCGATGGCCATCACCGTCCAATTGAAAATAAAAGATGGATTCTCTGTATGTTCAGAAGGTTTTCTTCACTCTATACAGTTGTCGTCAGTTGAAGGCTATTGGACATTGACGCATGAGCAACAAAAAGTTCGTAACTTTTATTTATTTTAATAGTGAAAAGTGAAAATTACTTAATGTCGTCTAGGCCCTGCTTAAGCCACAGACACTAGTGTCACTCTTGAGCACTTAGCAACTGCTTGTCTTTAACAATATTGATTGGAAGACCTCATGCATGTACAAATTAATGGCAAACAAGTTCACGTCATTAGTATGAGAAAATGTCAACTTGAGGCATAAATAAAAACATTGATCCACCTCTATCCTTACTATCAACAAATGACTGAAAAATAAGGACAATACAATGCCAAAGATTGCATAGAATGGAGAAGATTGAGACAAGAAAACAACTTCTAGAGGTTTGGGGTGAACTAAAAAGTAGCAAACGAACATAAACATTGTAGAAAATAAAGAGACTACGTTTTCACTAGAATGGGATAAGATTTCATTAGGGCTCTTGCCATATTTATAGAGCTACAAAACATACGAAAAGACATCAATAACCTAACTAGAAATGGAAAAATGAAGATAACTAATCTACTTTTCAACATGTCCCCACAAGCTCGAACTTGGGAAAAGCAAGTCCATCTTGGAGAGTGAAAAAAAGATAACTAGTAATCATCTAATAACAAAGGTCGGGAGTTCGAAAACTAAAAAAAAACTGCTAGAGAACTCAAAAATGCCGGGTTTCTAAACTCAAGAAATCCCGGTAGAAACATCCAACTATGGCACGCGAAAGAGAGTTGTCGAGACACGTAATTGCTCGACAAAAGCCGGTGTATGAAGACGCTCGACTAAAAGAGTTGTCGGAAAACGAAGGCCCACGACAAGAGCCAGCATATGATGCCGCTTAACCAAATAGTAGAATAACAAGTCAACAAGAAAGATCGCGATGCCGAGAGAGAGAGATTGGTAGTCTAAAAGCTCCCCCTCCCGTCATGTCAAGAATAATGTCACAACTTGAGTCAAAGTGAAACACAAATGAGAGTGTTACCAACAAATAGTTGCGAGAGAAATTTGGGGAGAGAGGGATCGCATAGTCATACGATGGTGGCTTATGGACAGAGGAAGCTAGAGAAGGTGCCAATTGAAGTAGCATCAAATAAAGGAGTCCAAGTCAAAAATTCTCAAAGTATCCTTGCTACAAGTCTCTGCTACAAACCAGATAAACTGCTACGAAACAAACCATGTACCAGTAGAAAGACTACTATAAACCAGAGACCTTCTCAATGTCGGCAACAAAATGGAGAAAGGGAATAGAACAATGTCGTCGTCGTTGAGCACGACATCAGATTCGGCACGAGAAATATGATCGAGATCGTATCGAAGTATGTCGTCATGAACAAAATGACCAGAAATTGTTGTCATCGAAGTCTGGACACTGAAAATAGATTGTGTCGAGGTCAGGACACAGAATAGAGGCGCGTGGTCGATAATTGCTGGAATAGATGGACGTGTCACGCCCCAAACTCCCGCAAGCCCAATAGTCCCCGCTGAACGTGAAATCACCACGTTGCAGCTCTCCCGCGGGACAATCGTTCTATTCGGGACGTGATGCCGTACGAGCCTGGAGTTGCGCTCGTACAAGGCGATGTTGTTAAACACGAAAGTTATCATCGAAACAGCCAAGTTACAGCGGAAGCCAATTGTGTACCAAGCACACATCAGAGTATACGCAGCGAAGCTCACGATAGGGTCCAAATGAGATGCCCCGAGTTAATGCCACAAAGGCGATGCCACGGAGACGATGAAATAACTCTTGCTCTTTCTCTAGCCCACAAAGGTACTTACAGTTCATACATCTTGTCCCGTATATCCAAGCAGCGCCACTACGTCCGTGTACCTGAAATATTGCCCACAAAAGTGGGTCAGTACACAACCGTACTGGTGAGCGGGGTAACCCACTCGTCTAAGCCGACACTAAGTAAAGTAGTGAATGCACACAGTTAAATGGTGATCTTTCTAGTTGAATCCTAGATTCTTTTCATGGCATATGGATGACATGTTAAGGAAAACAGTAAAGCAGTTTAAGCATGCTAGCATTTATTCTCAAACCAAACGACAAGCAGTTTATATAAAGCCGACCCGTCTAACTCAATGTCATCGCTTGCACGATAACATATCGAACCATCAGTCTCGCCTCAATATTCATTCTCAACCAAAGTTTATATCCCACTCTCGAGTGCACACTCTTGCCGAGGCAAGGTGGCCGCGCCTACACGATGCACAAACCAACCAAAGTAAAGCAAGCCAACTCTTATCTATATGAAGTCACTGGCAGAGCCATACAGGACATATCTCAAGCATTACGGCGCGCCCTATCAGCCCGGGTAGCAAGCCCCGCTGGAGGTCCCGCAATGCATCGCAACTGAACGCGAATCGAATGTTTCCCTCCGGATCGAAACGGCTCCAGTGCCCCGGATAAAAACCGTTTCGGAGAAAGTGCCAAACCTTTGCACAAGTTGTCCGTGACATGCAGACACACGTAGGTATGACGAGAGGATCGAACATTCTCGCCCCACCAAGCGATCCTAGACTCGTTCCATCGATAAACCCAACCGAAGTATCAATAACCATTCTTCCAACATGTTCTTCCAAGAAGTCCAAATCTCGACCTCAATATATATAGCCCAAGGCACCAAAATACCCAGTGTTTCACATTGCCGCTTTACAGCAATGTATTCTGAAATGGTGCAACACCCATGCTCAAAGCAATCCCATGGCACAATGTCGTTTCAGTGGCACAATGTCACATTCGTGGCACGATGCCCCATCAAACGACACAACGCCCTCGCCGATACAGTTGTTCGGTTTCGAACCACAACTGCCTGCTTTGCAAGACAAAGCATCCTTGTGATACACGCGCACGGATGCACGTTCGCTCGCCCGAATTCCCGATATTCTCGATATTCCCATTTACCTCAATTGTATCATTCCAACTTGTATATTTCCAACCGTCCAAGCATAATCCCAAGTAATCCAACCGATCGCCTCAAATGAATAATCCAGCTATCGTATCCAACTATCCAACGCGTAAACCATTCAAGCCACAATCCTACCAAGCCAACGACGCACACTCTATGCACGCCTCAGTGTAGTGCTTCCCGATGTTTCAGCCCAAGTGTTCAAGCCTTTACGTGTTTTCCATATTATTAGGCATGAAGGAGTAGAGGAGAAGGGAAAGAGCCCACTCACATTGTTTGAATCCGTTAGGCATCCTGTCCTGCCGATACTGCCAATCCCTTGAACCCGTGGTCCGATGCAAGCGCGATCTACTCAACTGGTATGACCGTGCGAGCAGGCCGTGCTCTCCAAATCATCCGACCGATCGGATTAAGGAAGACGGCATTATCGTTTCCATCCAGCTATTCAGTACTGTTCTGAACGAACACCTGATTTCCATCGAACCCGCTAGCCATCTGCACATTGAAACCAACTCGATTAATCCTTCTTCCCAAAATCCGACATTTCAAATGTAACCAGCATTTGATTTATTCGATCCGACTCAGCGTAACGCTCCGAGCGGTTGCGGGGCGTTACATAATATACCACTTAGAATCAGGTTCGTCCACGAACCGTGCTGGTACTCATTCCTTACTAGCATGCCACAATCCAATTCCATAGATCTGCTCTATGCAACTCTCATATTCACTATTTCTGACACAACATCTCGTTCTGCTGAACGCTCGAATAAATTTTCACGAATTCCCACATCCTCCTTGCAGCTCAACACGAATTTCTCGTATCGCTTAGTTTTGGATCGTACACGTATTTAAGGCGTCCCTAAAATACATGCATTTCAGCCGAGCTTTGCGATAGCAAATTTGAACAAGTTACAAGGGTATCTTTATGTTCGAGGCGTCCATTTGCTTTGCTCCCAATTGAACCAAACACAATTCCCATTCCAACACATTCACTTGAGAACTATTCTCAATTATGCAGATTTTCTACCGACTCAATCAGTTCGTGTTCCAACTCAATCCATCCAACTATTTCTGAAAATCAGTACTAGCAATATCTCGAAATATATCTCATGCACCAAACGATCATCTCAACTGATCTACCCCAGCTATGCGACTTACCCAAATATCAACTTTGCTTAGAAGCCCAACACATTTCTTGCCATCTCAAAATCTCACAGGGTGAACATCTATATTGAGGTTCGTGTGATCCACGAAGATCTCGCCCCCACGCCAAAGGGATTGTGTCGCCACGATTTCAACGTGGACACACTCGCCACAATTCTTAGGTTGCGCATGGAGTAGTTCTTCGCGCTGCTTCCACTGCCTCGAAGCATAGAATATCACATTTGCCTTCCGAACGAGCACGTTTCCCAGACTAAGTTCCGAGACATCTTGTAAATCTGAGGCACATCTGTCCCTTCCAGTATTCGCAAAGATTTGATTTGAACGAGCCGCCACAGTCGTCCATTCATATAAATGCTATTCCCTTCCAGAGCACGATGAGTCAGAGGCGATGCCATCTACAAAAATCTGTGACTCTGAATCTCATCAGTTGACTAGGCTACTTCCACCATCGCTTCGATCTTCCGGCTGCATCTTCAGCTGAAGGCTATCCCAAGGATCTCTCAAATCCAACACTCAGTCAATAAGCCAAAAATCATTGCTCACATCTGCCCTCGACGCATTCCCAATTACGCCGCCTCAAGGGTCGTTCTATGGGTCTACCATATTCATATCCGATTCGACGGGCAATGTCGCTTAGGGTCAGCTGTCCCGAAGCTACGCTCGATAATTGTAATCATCACGATGGACAGTTACTATAAACCATGCTATATCTCATCTGCAAATCCGAATCAAAATTCCAACCATCCCATCCGAGCGAACTCCCGAATCCGAGCAATGTGCTCGTTGAAACCGTCTACCATCAATCCGTCGTTCTGCCCTGAATCCATCAAATTTCCGAATTGCATGTTCGATTCTCGCACTACAAATTGCAATGATTCTCAAAACCCAAGACTTGCTCCAATTCTTATCCATTTGCTGCGTTCCACAATGCACGTCCAATTTACTCGAGCAGCACAGTGATTTGTTCCAACGTTGCTCCCACATTTAGCTATCTTTAAAAGCCTGTCCGCCAAAATCATTGTCTTCCGTTGTTGCCACAATCCGTCCACGTCTTCCGGAGAATCCGTTTATCATCGTTGCACCATTTTGCCCAAAATTTCATCTCCGCTAAACCTGATTCAACTTCTCGAGCAACAATATCCAAAATTCTTCAAGTTTGTGTGAATCAATCGCATTGCCCTCCAAGCCAATATCGTGTTTCTTTGCTCGACCAACAGCTCAAATGTGTTGCCCAAAATCGTAGTTCGTGCTCGCTATCCTTCCGATAATCCCATCGCTTTGCTCAAGCATAACCCAAATGTTCGTTCCGGTTTCGCCCATCTTTTAAGCCCAATGATACTTCCATTTGCACGACTCCGTCCTTGAGTTCTCAAGTCTAATGTATCGAAGGATACCCGAGTCAAATTCCATTGCACCATATACCACTTGGAAATATAGTTGCCCTCGTGCAAAATCTTCGTCAACCAGCGTCTATCCCAAACCGACTATTCCGAGGTGATTCTGCCGAATCATAACTCAATATTCGCTTGCTCCATTTTTACTCTTTCCAACTCAATCGATTTGCACCAACCGACTTGTATTCGTTATCCGAGTCCGTTCAGGCAATTCCAATAGATGTCCAACCAAAATATTTCCAATGCCTTGCTTAACACATTTGATCCCATATACCACTTCGAATCAATTCGCTACTCACATTACGTTTCCTTTCACGAATCCAAGATCCGTTCGAACCATCCCTTAGGTGTGATCATGCCATTCCCATCTTAAGTCTGACACAAAAACTCAGGCAACGCTTGAATTATCCAACTGTTTCTCAACCCGTCTGATACCTTCTCAACACGAGCAATCGTGCAATGATTGTCTTCCAAATAGTCCAACCCAATACCCAAAGGTTTCACACTTTTGTTGTACGAGCAACTCGTACCAACTTATCCATATATTCCCGAGCCAAACTCAAACCTGCTCAACCGATGCGCCACAGCCAAAATTCCAACTTCTATCCAACACAATCGCTTGACGAGCAACTCGTGCAATGATCTATTCTCTTCGAATGTTTCTACTCAAAACATGTCGCATAACCAAATCTCGTTAGCCAACCAACTGATCCATTAAGGCAATCAGAATCTCCCAAATGATAAGCCAAGCCAACCCAACGAAAAGCCCACACTTGTTGCACAAATGCAACAACGCCAACCAACTTGCTGCACGAATGCAACAACGCCTAACGAGGCTAAGCGATCCTACGAAAACCAACCAAGGCAACCCAACACAGAATAACATGCAGCCAAAACCAGCAATAAATAGACTTATTGCATGAAACATCCGATGCGGCACTGAGTAGAGTCAAGAGCTAAACGACACGCGGAAGCTATTTAGAGTTTGTGATGAAGCGAAGGACCAAGTCCGAGAAAATGAACCAGGCGCTCTGATACCAATCTGTCACGCCCCAAACTCCCGCAAGCCCAATAGTCCCCGCTGAACGTGAAATCACCACGTTGCAGCTCTCCCGCGGGACAATCGTTCTATTCGGGACGTGATGCCGTACGAGCCTGGAGTTGCGCTCGTACAAGGCGATGTTGTTAAACACGAAAGTTATCATCGAAACAGCCAAGTTACAGCGGAAGCCAATTGTGTACCAAGCACACATCAGAGTATACGCAGCGAAGCTCACGATAGGGTCCAAATGAGATGCCCCGAGTTAATGCCACAAAGGCGATGCCACGGAGACGATGAAATAACTCTTGCTCTTTCTCTAGCCCACAAAGGTACTTACAGTTCATACATCTTGTCCCGTATATCCAAGCAGCTCCACTACGTCTGTGTACCTGAAATATTGCCCACAAAAGTGGGTCAGTACACAACCGTACTGGTGAGCGGGGTAACCCACTCGTCTAAGCCGACACTAAGTAAAGTAGTGAATGCACACAGTTAAATGGTGATCTTTCTAGTTGAATCCTAGATTCTTTTCATGGCATATGGATGACATGTTAAGGAAAACAGTAAAGCAGTTTAAGCATGCTAGCATTCATTCTCAAACCAAACGACAAGCAGTTTATATAAAGCCGACCCGTCTAACTCAATGTCATCGCTTGCACGATAACATATCGAACCATCAGTCTCGCCTCAATATCCATTCTCAACCAAAGTTTATATCCCACTCTCGAGTGCACACTCTTGCCGAGGCAAGGTGGCCGCGCCTACACGATGCACAAACCAACCAAAGTAAAGCAAGCCAACTCTTATCTATATGAAGTCACTGGCAGAGCCATACAGGACATATCTCAAGCATTACGGCGCGCCCTATCAGCCCGGGTAGCAAGCCCCGCTGGAGGTCCCGCAATGCATCGCAACTGAACGCGAATCGAATGTTTCCCTCCGGATCGAAACGGCTCCAGTGCCCCGGATAAAAACCGTTTCGGGGAAAGTGCCAAACCTTTGCACAAGTTGTCCGTGACATGCAGACACACGTAGGTATGACGAGAGGATCGAACATTCTCGCCCCACCAAGCGATCCTAGACTCGTTCCATCGATAAACCCAACCGAAGTATCAATAACCATTCTTCCAACATGTTCTTCCAAGAAGTCCAAATCTCGACCTCAATATATATAGCCCAAGGCACCAAAATACCCAGTGTTTCACATTGCCGCTTTACAGCAATGTATTCTGAAATGGTGCAACACCCATGCTCAAAGCAATCCCATGGCACAATGTCGTTTCAGTGGCACAATGTCACATTCGTGGCACGATGCCCCATCAAACGACACAACGCCCTCGCCGATACAGTTGTTCGGTTTCGAACCACAACTGCCTGCTTTGCAAGACAAAACATCCTTGTGATACACGCGCACGGATGCACGTTCGCTCGCCCGAATTCCCGATATTCTCGATATTCCCATTTACCTCAATTGTATCATTCCAACTTGTATATTTCCAACCGTCCAAGCATAATCCCAAGTAATCCAACCGATCGCCTCAAATGAATAATCCAGCTATCGTATCCAACTATCCAACGCGTAAACCATTCAAGCCACAATCCTACCAAGCCAACGACGCACACTCTATGCACGCCTCAGTGTAGTGCTTCCCGATGTTTCAGCCCAAGTGTTCAAGCCTTTACGTGTTTTCCATATTATTAGGCATGAAGGAGTAGAGGAGAAGGGAAAGAGCCCACTCACATTGTTTGAATCCGTTAGGCATCCTGTCATGCCGATACGGCCAATCCCTTGAACCCGTGGTCCGATGCAAGCGCGATCTACTCAACTGGTATGACCGTGCGAGCAGGCCGTGCTCTCCAAATCATCCGACCGATCGGATTAAGGAAGACGGCATTATCGTTTCCATCCAGCTATTCAGTACTGTTCTGAACGAACACCTGATTTCCATCGAACCCGCTAGCCATCTGCACATTGAAACCAACTCGATTAATCCTTCTTCCCAAAATCCGACATTTCAAATGTAACCAGCATTTGATTTATTCGATCCGACTCAGCGTAACGCTCCGAGCGGTTGCGGGGCGTTACAGGACGGACCCAATAAATCATCGTGGTCGAAATTGACAGATTTCTTCATGGTCGGAGAAGAATAATCCAGAGGTGATGGATGGTCTGGAACGACCAAGGGAGTCTCAGAGACGAACAAGAGATGGTCTAAGACGAACCAGAGGTGCTCGAAAACAAATCAGAGGGGCACAAAGATAACCAGTGATGATGTAATTGCTAGAGAAGTCGACATAAATATCTCGACGGAGAAGAAGACTGCATACCATAATGTCGTCAAGGAAGCTTGAGTAGATCTCTAGCAAAGTCGAGAAGGCTCGAACAAAAGTTGAGGCCATCCGGAGATGGTAAAGAGGGCCACCATATCAATTGGATCTTGGAGGGAGTCGGCGGTGGAGTGGATTCCTCGGGCGAGCGGGTCTGGAGGTTTCAAAATTGGTGAAGCAACTGTTGAATATGTGGATTCCAACCAAAGAGGTAGGTGGAGCAACAATTGTTTTCCGATGAAAGTGCACGAAGGAAAACTAATATTGATGTAGACGAATTACAACTTTACAACAAAATTTTTACAAGTAACTGCTACAACTAGTACAGAATTTTGATGCGACGAGAGAAGTTTGGGTAGCGGACGACTACTTTATTCTGTTGACGATCCAAATCCAAGACAAAGGGGTTCTTTCCGACGATGGTGAGTTCTTCCCGGATGCTTCAGAACTCCAAGACGTTGAAAGGTTATTGTCGAGCTGAACGATAAATACACTTTTGTTGCGGTGGTGGCTTCTGCAGGAAAGTTCGTAGCCTACGTGGCTTGAGAAAGATAGGTATCACTTGGGACCAATCTCCGGCTATTACATCAAGGAATGGCCTTGGGGGCCTCTCCTTTGTGAATGTGGAATGAGGATTTAAGGAAGCATGAATTAAACTTGAGAGATGACCTTTTTTAGTGATGACATGAACTATTTAAAAAGGGGACGACCCTATAATTAGTTTCCACGGAACTACATCACAGGCTCCGTAGGGCAAAGCGGATTGATCGCTAGTAGTGAGGATAACACCCACGTTCACCTCCTTATCTCACGGAAGACATGCCATCATGGCCTTGTAATGGGGTGATTAGCAACTCACCACCAATGTGGGTGCTACATCTGGCATCCCACTAAGGATGTTGTAGAATATTTTGGAGTAATTGTTATATTTTTTATTGATAATCTCTTGGCTATTTATAGCCTTACAACCCTTCATCTTACATTAATACCCCATTAAAATCCCTTATAGAATATTCTAATATCCCAACAAATATACCAAGAATATTCTAATATAACAACAAATATACCAAGAATATTCTAATATACCAACAGTCCTCCTCAAGATGGACGAAAGATATTCACTAAGTCCATCTTGTCACATCCTCTAATCATATCTGCAGAGCTAAGTCCCTTGGTCATACTGTCTGCTACCTGCTCCTTGGTTGGAACATGACCTAGCTCCAGTAGTCCACGGTCCAACTTCTCCTTGATGAATAACCTATCGATCTCGATGTGTTTAGTTCTGTCATGTTGCACTGGATTGTTGGCGATACTGATGGCTGACTGGTTGTCACACCACAGCTTCATCTTGGCTCCTTGATCCAGCTTCAGCTCTACCAGCATACTCTTTAGCCATAGCAGGTCTGCAACTCCCAAGGCCATAGCTCTGTACTCTGCTTCAGCTGTCGATCTGGCCACCACCGACTGCTTCTTACTCCTCCAAGAGACCAAGTTGTCTCCTACAAATATGCAATAACCCGAGGTAGACCTCTTGTCATCAGTACAGCTAGCTCAGTCAGAGTCACAGTAGCCCTCGATGCTCAAATGATCATTCTTCCTGAATATCAACCCCTTTCCGGGGGCACCCTTCAAGTATCCCAGAATCTGGTACACTGCGTCTATATGACCCTTCCTTGGGTCATGCATGTAGCGGCTCACCACACTCACTGCAAAGCAGATATCAAGACGTGTGTGGCTCAAATAGATGAACGCCGATCAACCAGGGGTTCAAGCTGTGTGCTGAGGCTGGAGAACCAGTTGACCGAGACAGATACCAGAGACTGTCCACGTCCACCACCTGAATCTCCCTCCTTGGGTGGTTTGGTGCAAGCATACCTCAGATGGCCCACCTTCCCGCAGTTGTAACATTGTCGGGGGGTCTCCCTTAGGTCTTGTGCCGACTGAATTGGCAACCGCCTGTCTTCACTTCAGGAGGACCATCTGTCCATGCGTGCAGCTTGATACGAGTCTCCTCCTGGATCATGGCCGAGATAGCCTCCTCAAGTGTAGGAATCTTCGGTTGGGCTAGAAGTAGTGTTGTGCTCTGAGCAAACACTGCGGCCAGCTCCTTAAGAAACTTCATCGTCCTCTCCTGCAGACATACATGTCTCTCCTTACACTTCGGGTCCTCGCAGCTCGTCCGATCTGAGAAGTGATCATAATCCAACCACATACGCTCCAACTCCGTAGCATACTCTTGTACCGTCTTCTCTCACTGTATGGTGTCGTCGATCTCCCTCTTGATCTGGAAAACCCTCAAGTTATTCCCCACACCATCGTAAGTTCTCTTCAACTTCTCCCACACGTCTTTCACCATCTCAAGGCCATCAACTGTGGCGGCGATCGACTGGACTAAAGAATTGATGAGCCAAATGTATACCACCATATGAGTGAACTTTCACTCGTCGCATCCTGTCGAGCCCTCATCCGGCTATGTCTTCTCTCCTGACAAGAAACCCTCCAGGTTCTTCCCTACGAGGGTTCTCCTCACCCGTCGTGACCAACTCAGGTAGGTGGCCGGTCCATCAAACTTCATATTGATGGATGGAAGCTCCAACTTCGCCAATGTTCGTGTCACGCTCTCACCAGCCGACAGTTTCATCAGCTTCATCAACGTTGCGACCTCCGCAGAGTCCAACTTCTTGATGATCTCCTCCATCGATCCTCCTCTTCTCAGATCACCTCACACCCGTCCCACGATTCACGTTCGCCCTCTTCGTCCTCTTCTAGACCCGATCATGTCTCTCCCCCATCAGATCTAGGCCTTCGATGTCAACGTCCGGAACGACCGGCGGAAGACGCCAGGAACCGCGGCAGAAGGCTTCGCGGTGGTGGTGGCGCGCGAGCAGCGACGGTGGTGGCGGGCGAGCGGTGCTGCAGCGGTGGTGGCGGGCGGTGTGGCATCGGTGGCGGTAGTGGCGGCTAGGGTTGGGAGGTGGTGGCTAGGGTTTGGGCTCTGATACCATGTAGAATATTTTGAAGTAATTATTATATTTTTTATTGATAATATCTTGGCTATTTATAGCCTTACAACCCTTCATCTTACATTAATACCCCATTAAAACCCCTTGTAGAATATTCTAATATACCAACAAATATACCAACAGATGTGGCTCCTTAACAACCGTTCAGCCGGTTAGCAGCAGCGGCACAGAACCTGTAGTGCAGCAGAAGAAGCTATATGCTCACAATGCCGCAGAAGTATTTAGCTTCGCGCACTTGCTCAACGGAAGCAGGCTGCTCACAATGACGTGGCGTGGAGGCTATGATTGTTCTGCAGAACTAACCTTCAAGGCTTGTTCTAAGGAACTAGCCTTCAAGGATGCTTTTAGCATGTTGGACTGTGGGACTAGTAGACAACTGCGTATGCAGCATACCAAAAGTCTCACAAAATATCTCTCTTTTTTTATAAGTGAACAAGTTCAAGTAGCTTCATTTCTACGGTCTTTCTAATTTGGCTATATGTACTTTTCAATATCATGTTCCAACTACTTGCAAGTCTCACAAAATATATAACATCTTTTTTTATGAGTTAGGAAGTTCAAGTAGCTTCGTTTCTATGGTCTTTCTACTTTGGTAATTCTTACTTTTCATATCATGTTCCAAGTACTTTCAAATATATCAAATTGCCCCCTTTCTAACTTTGTCAAGGCGAACGTCACGTCACTCCGTGGCAATGAGGTATAACGGTGAACTCACTTTTTATGGATGGATATTGTAGACCAGCTATCATAAAGCGCTTTGTATGATGGTTGTACCTCTTTACAATACCTTCAATTAACGTCCTCTCTTGAATGTTGTTTTTCATCTCTAAGCACCACTCAAGTATGGCTTCCCCAAGTAATTTCATGTTCAGTACTCTCGTACTCTTTAACTTCTCCATAGAAGAGCAATAGTTATATAGTGTTGTAGATGTTATAAGTACATCATGTTGTTCATTCTTAACATCCAGTTGGAAAGTATTATTAATCACGCATGCAAGTGCTCGGAAGTATCTGTTTATTTTCTACTATGACCAACACGTCTTCTTAGTTCTTCTGCAAACTAATGTTATGGTTACAGCAATTAATTGTTCTTTAATTTTCATCAGTAGTATTAGTATCAATTACAGACTAAGGGTGTCCACTATAGTGTTATTATGTCACTAACAGTGTCAAAATGCAGAGTAATAGAAAACACATCATGATGAAGACTAATAGAAACATTTATATACATTCAATACTTGTGAATGCCTAAAACTGTATAGATCTCATTGAGTATAGTAATAGCAATTATAATGGACAATAATAGTAACCATGCATTAAAATTAGCTACAGTGAGATAATTTCATTTTAATAGTAATAGTCAACAAAAAAATGTCAGCAAATCATTAACAAACTCAAAATGCAGGGTACACAAATATTAACAATGGAGAATACAAAAAGGAAAAGAAACCTAACTTCCTCTCAGAAAGAAAATCATTGATTTTGTGCTTTAATCCTTCTTTGTAGTTTATAATAAACAACATAGAAAAATACTTAAAATTATGCCTAAATGTATGCAATATTTTTTATTATAATTTTTTAATAATTATTTGCTTTATGATACCAAAGTTCGATACTTCGATCTGAAAATGCTGACACTGCCGATACCACCAATCCCGATACTCATAGGAAGAGTTTGATACCGATAATGCGAACCTTGCTAAATTCGATATATTTCTCGAAAAAAATTGCTAAGTGCGTTATATTTCTCCGAAAAAAAAGTACAGATTGTCTGAAGATTTCCAAACAATAGAGAACTCAAAATTGGAACTTTAAACCGGAGATTTCATCCAGAGCAAACCAATAAAGGAAAATCTAATTCATTGTATATAATGGCCTTCTTCATCTAATTCATTGTATATATTGGCCTTCTTCTGGTATTGGTCTTCTTCTGGTATTGCTTCACATATTGAATATGTTATGAGATATGTAGTGGTTTTTGAGAGGACTCAACTTTGAAGTTGTTAATATATATTTCTTTAATTAGTAGCTTTCTGCCTTTCTATCCAATTTTATAGAGCTTCTATATGTGATAGTTTGATAAGGAGATACATGCGGCGAGTTTGCACCACATTTCGTAGTATTGGCCAATATTGATACATATATGGTATCGTTTTTGGCATGTCCAGATTTGTTACCTCGATACCGACCCCTACTGATACTGATGTTAGAGCTCTCTTCCCAATCAATTCAACAAATGAAGAATCGGATGGAAAAACAAGTGGTATGAAAAAGAAAAAAATAGTGTCGATACAATGATTCAGTTATGCGAAGATCGTCGTGGTCAAAGTTGTACATCTATAAATTTACAACATTCATCCATCTTAATATTCTTTCATTCAATATTATCTATTGTGGTGTACTGTCTCTTAATAAACAATGTTTTTCCCCTACATATCCTTGCAACTATGTGAATAATGGTACAAGTCCCTGAGACTTTTCAACTCTCCACGAGTCCCTGGAAAGCCATACTATATGGCCTGGGTCCCTAGATTGTACATAGACCCATTTTCATACAAAACAATATATGTACTGTTTTTTAGTTGTTTTTTTAATTCTGGTCAGTATTGAAATGATTATAATTTTGTATAACTGACCACTTTTGGTCAATTTTTAAGATAAATGACCAATATGCCCCTCACTCTCGTCTTTCTTCTCCTCCTTACCAAGGATAAATTACTTAGTTTCATTCCTCGCTCTAGCCGAGACCTTGGAATGAGTAATCGGATTATTCGTCCATAACTGAGTATACAATTATTTTTAAACAGAAAAAAGAAAAGAAAAGAAAAAAATACCTATAAACGTAAGATCAAATATATGTCAAATTATACTATTTAACAATAACACTTATCAGAAAATAATCACAAACATATTTCAAAATATCAAAACCAGTGACTAGCTTAAATAAATAACAAGAGAGTAACATTGATAACAAAGCATTAACAATAAAAAGATAGAAATAAGTCTTGTCTTTAGTTGCACTTCGTTAAGAAAACCAATAAGGCAAAAGATACTACATAGTAATATACAATAAAGTGCTACTAAAACTAAAAATGACACGTCAAAAACCACTCCATAGACACCAAGTGATCCATTGAAGGAGGGGGCCTCCTTGATTGTAGGGATAAGGGAGGAGGAGATTGGAGGTCAGAGAAGAGAGTTAAAAATGCATATTTGACAATTAGGACTTCATCTATTAGGATTTTGAGTATCCATGATCAAGGCAGTTTGTAGTTTGTCAGCCCCATGAACCCTTTTTTTCATGTCCTGTTTCAAGATTGTGTAATGTGTGATGTAAAAATAAATCGAAGCAAATGGATGTAGGTCTGAGGATAGGTCTATCATGTATTTTCTGAGACATGATCCTTTGCATTAATTTTTTTGGCATTTTTCTCATTATCTTCTGTAATTTGGATTGCATGCACAAGACAAAGCTCTTTCTTACTAACAAACATATAAATAAAGCTATTTCATTGACTGCAACAATTAAAGACCTTCAAAATCCCCTTTAAAATCAGGAATAAATGAGTAATATTTCAATTTATTAATAATCATACATCTTCAATGATTGATCATTATGTTGCACAAATATGGACAAGGATACAGGTAAGGAGGACACAATAGAGATTATGGACAATTTTCAAATAGGTAAAATGTAGCCCCCTGCATCGCACGAATACAGACACCATATTTCTGTGTCCGTGCAAGGTAGGATCAAACAAAACCCGAGAACGGAAAACTACTTGCAACGATGTGGAACAATACGATACCTATTACTCATTTGAGCAAAACTATGCCACATACATGTGATCATTTCATAGTAATGCAACAGGCTCACTTCTATAACATTCCATGCACTTGTTGGAGTGGGAGAGTATAATTACTAGTTAAAAACACATTCATGTATCAAACATAACTGCTCCCGAAATGTGGGACATTTGACTAAAATGATGCATAATTTTTAAAACTATTCCATAAAATGGTACTTATGAAACTTATGACCAAGCTACCGTTCAAAATGCAATACTAATAAAATTGTGATATGAAAAGGCGATTTAAAAGGACGGTAGTTTGATAAGTACCATTCTTATGGAATAATTTTAGAAGTTGACATCATTTGAGTCAAAACTACCAAAAATGTGGTTGAACTATTGTTGAAATCACGGAAATTCCGCACAAGTCTTGAATAGACTGAGACCACAGAAGTGGTGAAATAGCAAGCAAGCTTGCCCATTGTTCTTCCAAGGAAGAACACATTTAGGACAAGCAAGGAAGCTATTGTGTTCTTCTTTTAAGCAACTGAGTTGAGTTGTTAGATGCTAGAACCGAGGTTATTTAGAAAACTTGCAGTAAAGAGCTGTTGTTGATGCAGAGAAGATCCGCTATCACTTGTTGCCACCGCCGCATTGTTTGGGTGATGAAGATCACTTTTCTCAAAGCGAGATTCGACCTTTTTTGTCGATCCGGTCCCAGGAACTAGCAAGTTCGGAAGAACTTTTGGAAAGTTCAATGATGTCACCATGCTAGATGTCGAACAAAGCACAAACAAGACACTCGGTTGTTGCCACTGCTTCTCTTTTTTTCTCTTGGTTTTATGTATGCAAGAGAAAAAACATAGACCTAGTAGCAATAACCGCTCACTAACAACGTGAACGAGAAATCAGAGAATAAATCTCAATAAAGTTGGCAGTTACCAATAGTAAGTCCATATAAATAGAGTAGTTACAAAATTGAACAACCTAGCCACAGCAAAATCGTGACAGCATAGCAGAAGTTCCACGGAACTGCAACCCCACGGAACCACAATCCCACGGAACCGACGGACTCCGTGGAACACAAAGAACACACGGATGCCGCGGTACCGTTGAACGTGCGGACATCGATGCATAAAATGCAAAGTGCGCCATCAAAGCATCCCTTTACGTCCACACCTGATTCCTAGCTAGGCCCCCTTTGGGGCCTTGCTCCGAAGGGAATCCTTCCAAGAATTAGTAGCAAAACAAATATTTGTGATAGAATTTGAACCTTGTCTACTAGAAAAAATTGCATTGTACAAACCATTTGAGCTAACACATCTCATGTTACAAGACAATAAATGATAGCTCAAATATTGAAATACACGCACTTGGAGTTTGCCTCAACATGGCATGTGTAACCGGGTTACTAATAACCAAATTCAAATTAAACCCCAACATGACCTGCCTCATCTAATATTTCGGTCTCTCAGAAAATGTTTGTTTTTTCATAACTATATAGTGCTCCCACATTAAGTGTTGAGCATTATATAGTGCTAGCACTTTAAAGTGCAGATGATGTTTGTTTTTCATAACTATATATTGTAATTTAAAATATTGTTGTTTGTTTTTTCAACAATTTAAAGTGCATTATAAATGTATGAATTGACTATTTTATACTCAAATACTATGACATCATTTTAAACATAAGTTCACCTCAAATACTTTATCTACAGAACATAAAATTATTTCATTCTTATGTTCGTCTTCAAATAAAATAACAATAATTTCGAAAATAATTTAATAATTTAAAAACTAGTTTTTTGCACCGAAAATTATTTAACTATTAATTTTTAAGTCAAATGACCATTTTGGTCACAGAAAAAATATTTGATGATTTGGGAAGTTTGAAACTAGTTTTTTTGTGTTTTTCTATAACTAAAAAACCAAAAGAAGAAAGAATTAGAGTTGTTTGGGCATGTTTTGTAATAATTAAACTTGTTGAAGTTACAATTTTTATTTTTTTTTGGCACTTACAAACTTAGTGGTAAATTATAAGCTTAAGATTTGAGCTTACAATTTATGACTTATAAAGGACATCAACGTATAGTGATGAGCACTTTAAAATACAAAAAACAAACACGTTAAGTTGGTGGGTCCGTTTGGTAGGAGGAAAAAGGAGAAAAAAAATGGAAGAAAATGATACATTTTCTCTTGTTTGGTATACAAAGAAAAATAGAGGAAAGGAAAAGTGGGGAGGTTACTTTTCTCTCATATCCTAAGAAATTCAATTCCTCCAGAAGTGGGAGAAAAAGTAGATGGAAAAGTAGAACCTTATCCTAATTTACAATTATACCCATATGTTATATTATTTAAAAAAATTATTTAATGAAGTCAAATGATAATAATTATTTTTAGTTGAAGATATAATTGGTAAAGCCTATATATGTTATTTTTCTTTCTCCCACTTTTCTTCCATACTAAACAAAAGAAAGTGCATCCTTCCATTTTCCATCCCTCCTACCAAACAAAACACAAAGAAAGGAAAACATCTTTCATTTTCATATGGATGGAAAGTATTCTTGGAAATAATTGAAAGAATATTTTTAATGGTTGTGTGTATATTGAAATAAGTGTGTCCCTGCCAAACATTGTGTCTATTCCTATTTGTGTCTCTTCGTTATTTATAAAAGGAGAGTCATTAGGGTCATTCATTCATTCATACATCAAGCATTAAGTCCAATAGAGAGAGAGAGACTACCTCCATTGCTTCGACAAGTTACTGCGGTGTGAAGTGCTGCTACCGGAGGAGAAGTACCATTGTATCATGGGAGACTAACATCATTAAACTGTAAGCATCTGTGCGGGACGAATAATGTCTTAAGGACATTGAACCAAGTTCAAGTCTCGGTTAGATTGTATATTTACATTTCAATTTCAGTCTACAAATATACAGAGTTGAAATTATTTTACTAACAAGCATATCTCTACTCGTATTCCTTCCTCCCACTTCTCTACCCTTCCAAACAAACGGAGCCTAATAACTTACCAAGCCACAACAGAGCATACTTTACCAATGTCCGCAACAACAATCATCCTTAATGAAGTTAAGCAAGCTATCGGTGAAGTGTACCTTGGTCGTTCCGGTCTTCGTCGCCGGCGGCTTCGACCTGCTCGACTTTGACTTCATCGAGAGCGACCTCGAGAGCTGCCACGGCTCCTCCTCGGCGGCGGCGGCATCCCCGCAGGTTGGCATCATCCGGTCGGAGAACGACAGCGGCGGCTGTGCCACCCACTTCTCCTTAGCCTCACCATACTTTTTCAAACCGGAATCATAAGCCTGGGGATCTCTGAGACCGTCGGGGTTGAGTGTGCTCTCGCTCGGCGATTTGTCCACCGACGATCTCTTCGAACAAAGCCCTCCCATTCTACTATTATACGCTCAAAAAGAACTCCAATCCATCAAAACAAAAACAAAAAACAAAAAGAAATCCTGCAACCAAAAAGAAACAGTTTTTTTTTGTCAAGAAACACCCAATTCAAGCATAAAGATCCGATTTTTAGATGACCCATGAAGATAAAATCGGAGGAACTTGGGAATTATAGGGATACTGACCTGCTGTAGTCGATCTAGAACTTGCGGAGCGGTGAAAGAAGGGTTTGGGGGAGATTTCGGTTGATGGGGTCGCAAAAAAGTCAGCTTTCTCGTAAAGATTCAAACTTTAGATGGCTCGGGAAGAGAAAATCGAGAACTTTTTGGGAATTGGAGGGATTTGGAACTGCTGGAGTTCATCTAGAGCTTGCTGAGTGAAGAAGAAGAACTTTCCCTCTCTAGGAATAGGAAGAGAGAGAGAGAGCAGAGACCACAAAAAGGAATCAGCATGATGGAGCTGGTCAAAACCCGACCCCGGCCCTCTCCGTACGAACGTCCGTTTGATTTTTCTATGCGGGGCGTCGGATCTGCCTTTCGTTTTTCTCTAGATCGATCTGACCCGTCCGATGGTAAGGGTGGGCCCGGAGGGGGAGCTGTTCGTTGGGACGGGAGTTGCGTGCTGCCGGCGTTCCGCCGGCGGGGCTGACGGGATTCACGGTTATCGTTAAATAGGAGCCACTCTGCCGGTAGGGTCCATTTACTGAACTGTGGGACCCATTTACTGAACTTGCGCCACTAAAGTTTCCCCTTCCGGTCCCCGGACGGAGAAGTCCACCAACGGCATCGGGAAGTACTTGGGCCATTTCCTAACTCCCATATTCTTTCTATGGAAGCTCTCTTTATATTAACTGCCCATATATTTTACTCTTATTACAATAACTATTCTTATTTTTAAGGATCATATATTTTCTATAAAAAATTATAACACGAAACATCTCTATTTCAAAAATAAAATATAAAACAGAAGAATGGTCCGTTACATCCTACGTTGTGCGAATGTAGAATGGCGCAGATGTAGTATGAAAATTTTCTATAAAAGTTTCTACATGTAGAAACCCTCGTATAAATTTTTCATCTCAACAATTAATATTGGACCCAACATTCAAACTAAATTATTAAATCCACCCTTCTATTTTCTGTCACGTAGGCGAAGGATTAAAATTGAGAACCATTGGATTTTTTTATTTTTTTATACAATTTCTGTCTCCAACTAGAATAAAAAATCTCTTATAGCCCAATGTTAAGTAGGATAGAAACTGAATTTTAAAAATTTTAAAATCCCCATTGGAGATGGCCTTAGTATCCTAAACTACAAACTGAACCCAATCGAATATAGCACAGACTGAGCCAGGAAATCGCAAAATGAACCAAACAGATTAGACAGCAAACTGAATAAACTGAATAAACTGAAAGCACACCCACTACTGTGGCATCTATAAATTGGAAGTGTACAAACCAATGTCCACAATCAAATATCAAGTTGACACTAAGCAATCCCGTAATTTCACAGATTTGACAAGCAACCTGCAGTAGAACACTAAATGCTAGTCAAATATTAAACACCATGTTCGCCAAACTCATGCTCAGGACTAGCTTCATTTTGTTGCCATCTAGCACCAGTATCGGGAACATCACAATAGTGAACAAGCAAGAAACTAAGAGAGGCAACAAGAAGAACTGCAACTGCACGCTCAGTTCAATAAGAAAACTCGTTCTTACAGACCCTTGGAAATTCATTTCTTGAACAATCTAAACAGACCCTCAAAATTCTTTCTTGAACAAATCTAAATGGAGGACAGAAGAGACTGGCTGCAACGAACGCAGTTATTCTCATACCAAAATCTTTGTTGAGAAGCAACATGAATATTTATGTAAATCAAATGATCGAGAGGAGAAGAGCAGAAAACATGCATCAAAACTGGCCGTTCCGGCTAATTCTCAGGTGTGGACAGCACCAGTTGCTGGGGCTGTTGCAAAGGAAAAGAGAACCCCGTTAGAAGAATGTGAATATTATAACATATTGGACAAAAACAATAAACAAGGTCAGAAAGACCAATTTGACAGCTATATAACTATTCCTCGTTCGAAAAGCGATCAAAATGCAGGACCAAGTAATAGGTAAAGTTCCTGTGTGATGGTTTGCATATTTGCCCAAAAGCAAACATAATCAACAGAACAATTTGCATCTGGTTTGGAAGAACCAGACACGAAAAGGGAACACCAGGCCCCCATTAGTACTAGTGGTCTAGTACCAACAATGGCATTTTTAATGCTGAGGGTTGAGGAGGGTTGAATTGTTGCAACTTACTCCCCATCTCGAGGAGAGGCTTACAATAAAACGCATCCAAGTACAGTGCAAGCGCCAAGTGTTACCATGCCCCGAGCACTGGCCCCTTTAGACCATATTGCAAAACATTTGGCATAATGGTTAAACTCTAAATTGACGTCTGTTTTTGAAACAGGCTTTGGAACTGTATGCATACTCCATGAAGCAAAATTCTTGGTCAGTGGACTTTAAATAGTATGATAGCCATATGCTACTTTTAGCAGTAATAAGTTATATGTCAAATTTCCATAATTGTAAATATAAATAACTGATACTTAAAATTAGCCAAAAAGTCCTGAACAAGTTAAATGCATATTCAATTAAATTTTATATTTATGTACGCTTCCATTAGTTTAAAGACTTATGATTCTGCAAGTACAAGAGTACATCATTAGTAAGGATAGGAAAAGATGCAATGTTTGAAATATTACTAACCGCAGCCAATTCCTTCTCGTGCTTAGGTATAAATGCAGTATCTATCTTCCCATTTTTGAAGTCCTGAAAGTTCCATAAGCAGGAGCAAGAGAAGTGTCAGATATGAGGATATCTATTGAGTACATGATCAGATTAACCCCAATTGCTAATAGCTTATTTGCATCACCCACCCACCCATTTTTTTTGTTAGTGTTACACCCCCCCCCCCCCCCCCCCCCAAATTAGGCAAAAAAAAAAAAAAAGGGGGGGGGGGGACCATTAACAAACTATGAATGCATGGGGGGTAATAGTAATTAATTCATTATTTCATATAGGACTATCAAAAGATAATTTCAATATATCAGTTAAGATTAATACCTCAATATCTAGGATCAACTTATGGTAATCAATTGTTGTAGGGATCCCTGTAAAAAGATAATTAGAACATATATAAAATAAGAAACAAAGTAGTGATGCTCTAGGTAATAATGGGAAGTGTGGGTCTAGCTCAATCACGTCTTTTTAATTGGTCTAACTAGCATTTACATACTTTTAATTCATTTTACAAACTTCTTTAGTTCTCTCTTATGTCTTAGGATCATTTATATACAAAATTATTTAAGTTGTTATTAATTATATTTTGAACATCAGTTCTGTAAAACTGTATGTTATCCTAGGTAGGCAACTAGTAGAGATTAGTAATTGAATGAAAACTCAAGAATTATGCCTCGAAAAGATAGCTAGTTTCTTCTCCATGGATCTCGTGTGATAAAATTGGGTTAAAACTTTCTCGTCTGATAATTTATCCACAGAAGTGCCCTCCTTTCCCTAGTTACAGCCAACCAGCACTGAACCTCTCCCTCGCTTCCTATTACATACTATAGCTCCTACTCTTCTTTCCCAACCCAATCAGTAAAAACCCATTCCGTCTTTTCTCAAAGCCGGCAGGCCTCCAAACCTAGACCATCCCTCCACTTCTCCAATATCTGAAACATCTCAGAAACTCTTCCTAATACCCAGCAACATCACTTGAACCTTCTGTTACAACCGACAACTAGCAGCTCTTTACCTTTAAGGTCCTTCAAACCTTTGTAACAGTCCTCAAAATCCTTCATTCGCCAATTCATCAGAATCCAAACCTAACTACTTTCCAAAACAAGAAACCCAGTCACAAGCATAACTCCACAACTTACAAAGCCTAGAAATCCTATGTTCCCAACTTGAATTGACAGTGCCCTGTGAAAATGCTTCTACAGCCTTTGCTGGAAACACTAATCATAAGGCAAAAGCACGTGCAACATAACAGATTAGCCCCAAAAAAGACAATTGATTCCAAAAAAAGAGTCAAGATTATGACAAATTAAGAATGAGTTGCTATGCCATAATGAAAATATTTCGGAATATGATAAACTGCTCAAGTAATGGTATCCTGACAAAACTAGCAGAATGTTGTTTCGTGTAGCAAATGCTATTTAGCCTTGTCTAGTAGCAAAGATATCTTCTGTTTGAGATAAACGACAGCCAATACAAGCATGGCTTGAACGCTATATTTCTTCATGTCTTCAAGTAATTTTACTCACTCATTTAGTGGAACCAAGATAGCAAGCTCATTGACTTCCCTCTTTCTTCTAGATACTTTTTCAGTTTAGGAGAATTGTGGATGATTGTTCCTTAGTTCCAGCCTTCAGGAGTTTTAATTGTGACCGATGAGGAAAGCAATATGACTGGTCAGTTGGCCTTCTATGTTCTAGAAGGAGACCCACCCTTCTATATGATTTCCCAGGATTTGACGCCAAGTCACTAACTCACAGTGTTGATATTCAGTTGGAAGCATAAGTTGATAATATCATTCCCTAGAGCCACTTACTACGTAATTACTTTATGAACAGACAGAAAAGGGACAAGGATAACATGTAAACAATAATTATTATGATGTTGCTGATGATTTCATGAAAATACAAAATACTATTAATTGTCACTACGTAAATAAGACTGAACATATAACAACTCTTTGGTTCATCAATTGAAGACAAACCTGTGATAACAGTATCATCAAGAGCTCTCTTCATACGTTGAATTGCTTTCTCCCTAGTTGGAGCCCAAACGATAAGCTATATTACAAGAGAAAAAAATGTTAGACAGCACTAACAAGTATAAACTTTTATAAAGGGACACCAATATGTGAAGGGATAATTTTACAAGGTACCATGTGAGCTTCACAGCAGCGAGCTCAAATAAAAAAGCTTACCTTTCCTAATAAAGAATCATAGCTTGGAGGAACAACATAACCCGGATAAACATGACTATCCATTCGCACAAATGGACCTCCAGAAGGCACATATGCAGTTATCTTCCCTGTCATTTCAAAACTTAGGTGTCAATAAAGGAAAACCAAATGAACATAGACTACCCATCAGTTATGACCAGATCATATATCTGATAAACAAACAAAAAGTGTTTCTTTTATCATTTGAAAATGAGAACTTAAGGGACTTGGTGCATGTAAACCAAGTGAAACAGCTTTATATTAATTTACTCTCCCTACATTTCAGATTTGCTTGGAAACAGCACACAAAGGGACAAAATATGCAAAAGGCAATTCCTAAATAATATAAAGATATGGGACACTCCTTGACGCCAATTGAACATACTCTGTGTTTCCTTTTCTTACGTTTTTTTTAGATGCCCGGCATAATGCTTGGGACTTTGTGCGCGCTGTATTGCGTGCCTTTTGGACCCACTGCCTCCAACTCCCACCAAATAAATGGAAGGCAAATGCTTCCGCTCTGGATGGAGTTGTCACGATGGAAGCAGTCAAAAGCAGCTTGTTGAACGAGGAGGTCCGGTGTAAGCAAGTGGAATCGTCGCAGGAGTCCGCTCTAGTGGCTTCCTACGGGTTGGAAAGACCCAAGTCATAGGCGAGGACAGGAGGAAGTCTCGGGATCATGCGGCTGTGGACCGCAAAGAGGGCTGCTATCATTGTGCCGAAATGGGTCATATCAAGAGGAACTGCATGAAGCTCAAAGCTGAGAAGGCCAAAAGCAAGGACGATCAAGAGGATATCACGGCTATGGGAGATCTCATCATCGCAGCAACCGACGCAGAGGAACCTTGTGGCATGTGTCATTATGGCGATTGGGTCATAGACACGGGAGCGTCGTATCACGTCACTCCACATAGGAGGATCTTCACGTCATACCGCGGCGGCAGGTTTGAACGTGTGAAGACGGACAACAAGGGGTCAGCTGCAGTTGTAGGCATCGGTGATGTGCAATTGACAACGGAGCTTGGTTAGAAGCTCGTTCTCAAGGGTGTGCAACATGTACCGAGTTTGCGCTACAACTTGGCTGGCAGATGATGGTTGTCGCAATTTGTTTGGGGACAAAAATTGGATGCTTACGAAGGGTTTCCAACAACTGGCTCGAGGAGATTTATATTGTGGCATGTACAGGCTCAAGCCGCTGAGTTGTACAGGCAGGCCGCAGACATCGAATGGAGGCTCGAGGGGTGTTCGACAGGAGGTGGATCGTCGAGAACTTGTTGAGGAGAGTCTTCGAGATACTTTTGAGGATTACGGAAGATTCAGTTCGTCAAGACAAAGCGACGAATGGTGACGAGCAAAAGATTGAGGATCAGTCTGTCGGTCTTATGACAGCTGGTCGATCTCCAGGTGGGGGTTGCTTCACAGATCCGATTTTGGTAACGGATGGTTTGCCAAAGCTTTACGGAGCGATATTGGTTTCAGCAGTTCGAGGCCAGGGAGGAGATCAAGGTTTGCAGCAAACTCAATCTGAGACGGGAGCATCATCATTCACACAGTTCAGGAGGAGTTGTGGGTCATCGACGGCATGTACAGTGCGTGATATTCTGCTCGAGGATGCATGTGTATGGGGGAGCTTCAAGTTTGGACACGAAGGTGGGCAGATTCAGGAGTTTGAATCTCGGAAGAATCGCACCGTCCGCTTGGTTGGGCCAGCCAAGGGTGAAGAAGCTCGTCGGAACGGAAGTACGTTCCGGTGGAAGACAGAAGTCGGGGACAGACAGCCAAGACTCACGGTGAGGCTGATCTTCAGGGACTTCGGTCTTGGTCGTATCATTGATATCGGCAAGCTCTCAGTGGTGCAGAGGTGCTACGCATGGCAGCTAGCATAGACGTGACGGTCGAGGAGCTGAAGACGACAGAAGATGCAAGGCAACTCGGGGGATCGGAGATCGGCAGCATGGGGGAGCAGGAACTCTGTCGCGGAGCGACAAGCATGGAGTTCAGTTGAGAAGCCATGGGATCAACACTCTCTTATCAGACTGGAGGGGGAGATTGTTGGGGTCCAGTCTAGATTTGGTAAATTTTGGAGCCTAAATATAGTCAAAGATTTGATTTGATATAATTTAAAAATCTACATTAAATGTAAGATTTGATTAGATTTCAAATTTGTATCAAATATTTAATCTGACCCATATTTGGACGTCCATAATTGGTGTTGGGCTATTTTTGGTGTAATAGGATTCTTATTTTAGGGTTTCCTATTTAGAAAATCATATTATGACCTAAAATATGATTTCTCATCCTATAAATATAGGAGGGTGGAGGCACAAAGCATGCACAAATGTGGAGATTCGAGGTGCTCGTCCACAAGAAAATCTAAGAGAAAGTCCGTACTTTGCTCTTAGGGTTCTTCTCCATACAAGACAAAAGGAAGAAGAGATCTAATCGAGGAGTCGTCAACTTCTGTTAGGAAAATTGTTACGGGTTGGTAAGTGATTTCAATTGTAATCTCTATCGTTTCTTCTTGAGTATAGTGAGGGGGTTGAACCTATTAGGGCAAAGGGTTTCAACATTAGTTTTTTGCAATCTTGTAATTTCATCTGAGTTATAAAGGTTGGGATTTGTCCAGGTGACGTAGTCACCGTCATATACTTGTCTTCATATGTGCTTGGTGTTCGTAGATTGGTTGGTTATCTCAGGTGGGTTGGCAAACGCTTCCGCAACGCTTCGATATGAAAAGTGAAATGGCAATCAGTAAAATGCTTCCATATACTGTCTTCATCTGTGCAAGGATAGGCTCCTAAAGTTTTTTGGCCAGTGGGCAGTGCTAATGTCAAATTAATCATTAAACGAACCATAAATCCTTAATAAATCAGGAAAAAGGAATAACAAGGGAATACCAGGCCCTGGACGAAATCCTTTAAATGCATCTTCAGCATTAATGCGGCACTCAATTGAATGGCCTCTAAGAACAATATCTTCCTGTAGATAGTAACAGAAGAAGCACTTATGAACCAACCATTTTTTTTTTCACATTGGATCTACGGAAGAGGGTTTACCTGCTTGTATGTCAGTCTCTCTCCAAGGGCCACACGAATTTGCTCCTCAATCAAATCAGTGGAAGAAATCATTTCAGTGACAGGGTGTTCCACCTGGTATTTATCCATGAAATGGACTTTCAGAGTCATGAAACTGCCTACCTTTAAAAGGTCTGGAATGAAAGCCTGAGCAGTACACCATCCATACCTGGATCCTGGTATTCATTTCCATGAAGTAGAATGAACCTCTTTCATCTAAAAGAAATTCCACAGTTCCAACACCTATGTATCCTATAGATGCAGCAGCTGCTACAGCAGCATCACCCATGGCTTTACGTAGTTCTGGGGTTAAAGCAGGAGATGGAGCCTCCTCAAGGAGTTTCTGATTCCTTCTCTGTCAAAGGAAATAAACTAATTACCACAACAATAAAAACAAAGCCTTTATTTCAAATCTTTGGAGTCCGCTAAAGGAAATAAACTAATTACACAAACATATATGTTCCGAGATACGAATTGTCTGCTTAACCAAAATAATGTAGGCTAGGATCAGTGCAGAAAAGTAAAGATTCCTTTGCATGTGTAGCAAATTCTTAAGCATAGTGACCTTGAAGTTGACACTGAAGCAACCTCATACAATGTCCGCAAGTTGCCTTGCTTAGACACAGATGTGCTACTATCATCTTACATCCTTTGTATACCTCGTGGTAGTTTGCTCACATACCTTGAAGAATAGGCACAAGAGAGGTGGGAACCTTAAGGATCATGGAAGCCCTCAGACCAAACATTGTCTAGCCAGTGTCTAAGAATTATTGTTCAGTTTATATCCTTCTTTCGTTCTTTTGAACCAAATGAAAAAGTGAAGAGGAAGATTATACTTTTTCATATTTGCATATGAAAGAACTGATTACATCATGTTTTATCAGAACAACTGGTGGGCATCAAGAGACATGTTGAGGTTGTTTCTTAGTTGACACTTGGCAACCTCAGGTGACCAAGCGAACATAAGTTTTTACTAGTGAGAATATTTGAGCTTGCCCTCATAGCTCAGCAGATGATGAGAATTGTAAGTTTCATTGCTGATCCTATGAGGTGCAGAAAAATTGACCTTTAGATTGAAACAGTAATATGCATGGGAGACCTGTCAAAGAGAAAAGCAGGAACTGCTTTTGTATGGACCTTTAGACTGAGTGAACCTAAAGAGAGCGCAGATCTTGCTGACAAGAAGATTTGGGGGGATGAAAAACCATTTCAGGCTCTTGACAATAACTGCAATAGCGAAGATCAAGACTGCAGATCTATTGAAGTCTGGAATTGATGTTGTTTATTATGTTGGTTATCCTTGTAAGTGACATGTAATCATTTTGGATATATTTTCGTTGTCTACATATCAATAAAATAGGGTGGCTTTTATCAGCCGGTTCCTTAGACCAGCTTAAATAAGATCCTCATTCCTCATACAAGCTTAAGCACATAAGAAGTTGAGGTTTACCCATAACCATCAATATTGACTCATCAACTGTGTGTGTAAGAAGTACCTGGATGCTGCAATCACGCTCCCCAAAATGCACAACATTATCAAGAGACATGTTGAGGTTGTTTCTTAGTTGACACTTGGCAACCTCAGGTGACCAAGCGAACATAAGTTTTTACTAGTGAGAATATTTGAGCTTGCCCTCATAGCTCAGCAGATGATGAGAATTGTAAGTTTCATTGCTGATCCTATGAGGTGCAGAAAAATTGACCTTTAGATTGAAACAGTAATATGCATGGGAGACCTGTCAAAGAGAAAAGCAGGAACTGCTTTTGTATGGACCTTTAGACTGAGTGAACCTAGAGTGCAGATCTTGCTGACAAGAAGATTTGGGGGGATGAAAAACCATTTCAGGCTCTTGACAATAACTGCAATAGCGAAGATCAAGACTGCAGATCTATTGAAGTCTGGAATTGATGTTGTTTATTATGTTGGTTATCCTTGTAAGCGACATGTAATCATTTTGGATATATTTTCGTTGTCTACATATCAATAAAATAGGGTGGCTTTTATCAGCCGGTTCCTTAGACCAGCTTAAATAAGATCCTCATTCCTCATACAAGCTTAAGCACATAAGAAGTTGAGGTTTACCCATAACCATCAATATTGACTCATCAACTGTGTGTGTAAGAAGTACCTGGATGCTGCAATCACGCTCCCCAAAATGCACAACATTTCCATACTTGTCAGCAAGAACCTGCAAAGTCGAACAAGAGCTGCAGGTGATAAATATTGGTCATTAAAGAATACATAAAAGATGGTAAAAGTTCCAAGCATGTTACTTTTCATACTTCTATTCTTTAGGATATGTATATAAAAATGACAGCAGTAGCAGTGCACACCAAGTAGCCATGTTAGCCGTGCTAATCAAATTTATTCATCTTGGTGACACTTGGTTCATAATTAGGATGTCGTTAACTTAGAACAACTTTTTGTTTCTACACCGCTTGCTGTGTAGATTATGGATATCAGTTGGTTCACCAAATACTTAAATCACCAGTACTAAACCATTTTGGTTATGAATTGCAAAAAAAACGTCCCTAAAAGTAAACATAGTTGTGCAGGATCATTGGCAGACTTTCTGATGTAGCGCTACACGCACATCTCTCGGATGAGCCCACCAACAGCAATCATGTCCGTCAGGAGACCTACAGTTAGCATGCTTGTCATCTATCCTAATTTAGTTATTTTGTTTGATTTTCTTTCTATTTTGTTGCATCTTAGATTCCTAGAATAGGATAGATTAGATTTGAATTCATTTTCCTAGTATGATCATTGGACTTGCTTATCAAGCTAAATCTTTAGCTAGATTAAATTTCAATTCATTTTCCTAGTGTAATTGACCTTGCTCATCAAGCAAAATTTTTAGCTATAAACAACGGCCGTAGGCCTCGTATTGAAATCAGAATATTTTTTTGATTTCAATAAAGTTTCTTCCCGAAGATTCTTCCCCCGTGGATTTGAGATCGTCGTGGACCCAACGGCACTCGTGGATTCGAGCAACCTACAAGGCTCTATTCGACGACGTCTGTGGCAACGCGGCCTTAGTTAACAAAGGCTTCGATCATCGACTTTGGTGACGACATGGCTTTTCTACAATATAGCATATATTCGTATATCGTCCTAATCAGGTGGTGACTTCGGTGATGATGCGGGTTTTCTACAATGTAGCAGATATTCTTATATCTCTCGGAAGACCCCGCCGACAGCAATCATATCCGTCAGGAGTCGTACAATTAGCATGCTTGTCATCTATATAGTTATTATTTTGTTTGATTTTTTCTATTTTGTTGCATCTTGGATTCCTAGAATAGGACGGATTAGATTTGAATTCATTTTCCTTGTATGATTAGGACTTGCTTATCAAGCTAAATCTTTAGCTAGATAAAATTTCAATTCCTTTTCCTAGTATGATTGACCTTGCTTATTAAGCAAAATCTATAGTTATAAGCAAAAGTCATGGGCCTCATATTGTAATAAGAATATATTTTTGATTTCACTAAAGTTTCTTTTTGAAGATTCTTCCCCAATGGATTCGAGATAGTCATGGACTCGACGGCTCTCATGGACTCGACCAACCCTACAAGGCTCCGTTCGTCGACGTCTATGGCAACACGGCCCTAGTTACCCAAGGCTTCGATCGTCGACTTTCGGTGACGACGCAGATTTTCTACAATGTGGCAGATATTCGTCCTAATTAGGTGGTATCACAACACCAACATCCTCCGACCATTTCCGCAAGATCATCAACGGCTTCGACTTCATCGCCCATGGCAAGACGAGGTGATGATGTAACTCGAGAAACTCGAGAGGAGTTTGAAGAATTGAACGACAAGGTGAAGGCACTAAGCACCACAGTCGACCAAGGTATTACTCGTGTAATAGATCGAATTGATATTAGTACCCAGCAACTAGCACAATTGCTTAGGAGCCGGAAGGAAACGAGGGCTCAAAAAGTCGTCGTACCTGCAAACAAGCAACACAAGTGCAAGAAACTCTCGTACCATCGGTTCAACCACAAACATTGACAAACGATAACATCCTACCTCATGGCATATGGCGGTCGATAACTTCATGCCACAACAATGTCCGGTAGGAGATCATTTCGACTACCAACACAACCAATACGGGTACTACAGGATCAAGAACGAGATACCTCACTACAACGGGCACCTTGACATAAAAGAGCAATAAGATTGGCTTGCCAAAGTTGACACCTTCCCTACTACTCAAGGTCCCGACCGCCATCAAATTCTTATGGTTGAAGTCCGCTACAAGCAAGAGTTCTTACTTGGTGGGAACGTGTAAAGCTAGATCGAGAAGCTTCCGAAGCAGACCCAATCACACATTGGGCTGCCATAAAAGCCTACAATCCGTGATTGATTTCTACCGAACAACTACAAGCAAGTCCTCTACCAAAAGTTCCAACATTGTTCACAAGAAAACTGCACCATCTTCAACTACTAGACTGAGTTCTCTACCCTTCAAACCCGGTGCATCATCCACGAGGACGATATCCACTTGAGCACTTGGTTCCTTGGAGGACTGCAACATAAAATCTAATGTATGATCCACCTTCGTAAGCCCGCTTGGTCTACCGATCATCCCAAATACCGACCTTCTACAGAAAAGTTGACGCAAGAAAAGCAAGCGTTGCTCGACCCGTCGTCTTCCAAGAACAAGGCAGCCAACAAGGCAAATACGGCACCAACAAAGGTGGCACCACAAAAGAATCAAGCCAACAATAATAATCCTTATTGCAAGACCATGTGGGATACTTGTTACCGTTGTGGTAAAAAATGTTATATTTCCAACAAATTCCCTTCTCGCCCAAGCATCAATGTGCTACAAGAAAACAAGAAAAAGTAGAACATCAACAAGAAGCCAAGACAGGATTCTACGACGAGGACAAAGTGCACATATTTCCATGGTGCTCTACCGCATTATGCTAGCATCGAGGGAAACAAAACCATTGCAAAAACGGCATATTCCGCACAAAGTGTATTGTTCTCGAAAAAAACTTTGCAAGGTAGTAATCGACAATGGATGTACGAAGAACGTGGTCTCTAAGAGCTTAGTTGACAAGCTTCATCTCTCGACACAAGAACACTTGGATCCCTACAAGAGTAGATTGATCAAGAGAGACAACTATCATGTGATCTCAAGAACTTGCAAAATTGCTTTCTCCTTTGCAAGTGGTTTCCCGACGAAGTTATTTTTATGTTATGTTATTGTCATGTGCCATATCAACTTGTGGAAGCCTTCGCAATATGATGTCGACACTACATACCAAGGAACGGAGGAAGAAGCAATATCTATGGAGTAAGAGGTCCATAGCTTACGATGGACCGCCTTCTACCTCGAAGCCTACCAGGAGCGCCTTCATCGTTGTCGAACAACGGAAAATTAAAGAAACGGCTACTCTAAATCAGCAAGCGTACATGTTCTTGAGCAATGGAGAAGAAGCTTCACCTCCTGCCAACATCCACGAGCCGGTCAAGCTACTTCTAGAAGAGTTCCGGAGCGTCTTGTCGGAAGATTTGTCCGAAGAACTACCACATATGTGGAATATTAAGCACAAGATAGACTTCGTATCGGGCTCTCGCCTCCCAAACCTCCCATACTACAGGATGTCCAATGGAGTGCGAGATCATGCAAGGACATGTTGAAGAGTCGCTAAAGGACTTTGTTCGAGAAAGCATTAGCCCGTGCGTCGTCCAAGCACTTCTCACACCGAAGAATGACAGGCCATGGTGTATGTGCATGAATAGACACGCAATCAACATGATAACGATAAAGTATTGATTCCCTATCCCCCACATGGAGGACATGCTCGATATTTTTACCGGTTTGTACCTTTTTTCGAAAATCAACATCGACTACCACCAAATCAGAATTCGACAAGACGACGAGTGGAATAGTACGTTCAAAATGCAGGAAGCACTCTACGAGCGGTTATTATGTCGTTTGGACTTTCCAACGCCCCTAGTACCTAGTACCTTCACGACACTGATAAACTAGGTACTGAAGACCTTTATCGGTAAATTCTTTGATGATATTTTGATATATAAGGAGAAGACCAAAAGCACTTAGAGAGATGTACTAAGTGTTTTGTAGGAGAACAATTGTACATTAATCTAAAGTGCTCCTTCATGACAAACAACCTTGTCTTCTAGGGATTCGTTGTGAGCTCCGATAGCATTATGGTAGATGAAGACGGCATATAAGAAGAAGGTGCGCGCCAGCAGTGGCCTACCCCAAAGACACAGAAGTACAAAGCTTCCACAGACTTGCGACATTCTACAAGCGGATTGTGAGCTCAACCATGGCGCTCATCACAAAGTGCACGAATAAAGGAGCATTTCATTTGGGTCTTGAGGCACAAGCCAACTTTGCGCTTACTAAGAAGAAGAGCAATACCGTCCCAATTTTAGCATTGTCGAACTTCGACGAGGTGTTCGAGCTTGACTGTGATGCAAGCATCGTTAGAATCAATGTTATCCTCGAGCAAGAAAATCGTCATGTCGCTTAGAGGAGAGAAAAGCTTAATGAATCAAGGAAAAAGTGGAAAAACGTATGAGTCGGAGTTCTACTCAATCATCCAGGCGTTCAAGCAGTGGGGATACTACCTTATTAAAGAGACTTTGTGCTTTCAACACGGACAACCAAAAGCTGCAAACTATTGATGGCCGAAAAAACATAAAACGGATGTATGCTCGATAGGTCTAGTATCTGCAGGGGTTCACATATTCGATCAAGCACAAGGCCAACAACAAGCACAAGGTCATTGACACATTGAGTTGTTCTTTGTTCTTTCTCCTTTCTTCTTGGAGACAATGCACAGCACGGCCATGGATTTCGAGTCCTCAAAGAACTCTACACTAACGACGAAGAGTCCAAGGAGATTTGAGAAAAGTGCTCGCTTAAAGGAGTAGCTGGTTTCCACATGCATAACGGATTTCTCTTTAAGGAAAACCGGTTACGCATCCCTCAAAGCTCCACGCGCCTACATTTGATTCAAGACCTACACGGAGGGGGACTCAGTAGCCACTACAGAAGGGATAAAACACTTGCTCCAGTTGAAGACCATTATTACTGGCCTCAACTTCAAAAGGAGGTGGAAAACCTTGTTCAGTATGCCAGGTATGCTAGGTGGCGAAAAGACATGGGCAGAATACAGGACTCTATCAGCCATTGCCCGTTCCTGAAGCACCATAGGAGAATGTGACCATGGACTTCGTTCTCAGTCTCTCGGGCACTCAACGAGGCCATAATCCCATCTTGGTAGTTGTAGATCAAATCTTCAAGATGGCCCACATCATAGCGACACAGAAGACGAATGATGCGACTAGCTTAGTCAATATATTTTTCAAATAGGTGGTGCGCCTACATGGTGTCCTAAAGACCATCACATCGGATTGACACCAAATTCTTGTTACACTATTGGGGGAGCTTGTAGGAAAGATTCGACACATCACTCAACTACATCAACATGTGCCACCCAGATTGATGACTAGACAGAGGTCGTGAATTGAGCGCCGGATAACGTTCCAAGAAGCTTCACAGGAACGAAACCCAATCGGTGAGAGGTGGGACATTACATTGGCTCAGTCGGAGTTCTCTTGCAACTCAATAGAAAACTTGGCCCTGACGGAGTTCTCTTACAACTCAATAGAAACCTTAGCTCGGTTCTCTTACAACTCAATAGAAAAAAGGTTGACGGTAAAAAGCAATGGTTTTCATCGTCTATATCCACCAGTTGCGACATGTATTAGACTTGGTGAATATGTCGAAGCTCCCGAGATAGAATAGTTTGGTAGATAATATGGTGGTGTAGAGGGGACCGTTACGAAGAAGTTAGTCAAAAGCCGAATCCATTTTCCTAGTACGATTGGACTTACATATCAGCCAAAGCTTTAGCTAGATTAGATTTGAATTTATTTTCTAGTATGATTGGACTTGTTTATCAAGCCAAATCTTTAGATATAAATAAAGGCCAGAGGCCTCCACTGTAATCAGAATATATTTTTGCTTTCAATAAAGTTTCTTTTCAAGGATTCTTCTCTCATGGATTCAAGATCGTCCTGGCCTCGAAGGCGCTCGTGATTTGAGCAACCCTACAAGGCTCCGTTCGTCGACTTCGGTGGCGACGAGACATTAGTTTCCAAGGCTCTGATTGTCGACTTCGGTGACGAATGCGACTTTTCTACGACATAGCCAATATCCCCATGTCACCCTGCGTCATTTTCTACCAATAAAACATGATGTGGTTGATCCAACAATAACAACAAGAAAGCCTATAATCCTAATTTTTGGGGTTGGACGAACAAGTTGTGTTCAATGAATGGAACCGTTTAGAATCATAAATGAATAAATAAACCCAAGGTAAAATACAAGGTATTTAAACTGTTTATGATGAGTCTAACCACAATATGCTCAAGAACATAGAACAAATACTCTATTTTCACTGGGAAGATACATATGCACAATCTGCTGATCATACCTGGAACTCAATGTGCCTTGGATTCTGAATGCATTTTTCCAGATAAACCCCATCATTGCCAAATGCAGCTGCTGCTTCACTCTTAGCTTGCTGTAAGATATGAACTTTTGTTAGAGATTTTCAATAATGTTCTGTGTCTGAATTATTTGGAAAGCAGCTCAAATCTATAATCGATACAAAATCCATTCGGACAGGAATTCCAGTGAGATTTGTAATCTTCTTAGTAATCTTCTCAGTAATACCGCTGCTTCATATTAAGTAATCTTCTTAGTAATTCCCTTCTCTTAGCTTGCTGTGATATTCAATAAATATTTCACATCATATTTTAATACCGCTGCTTCAAAAGGAGAATGTTGGATACTTGGCTCTATCCACCACCACGTGAGATTTGTAATCTTCTTAGTAATATCTACTTAAGGTTGGAGAGGATTTGTGGGATACCTATAGTCTATAGAGCATAGGTAAACACTATCACTCTATTCTAGCTGACCTTCAGTGAAAGATAAAAATGTGTTAAAATTTTACCCTGGCACTTAACTGGGGAAAATATTGCAAGGCAATCCAAACTGGATATTGCATTGAAATTCACAGTTATATGCAAGGTGCAGGCAGTGGCCCGTGCTCTAAGCATGTAATACAGAACTAACTGGCTGGATTAACATTCATTCTGGTGAAGTCGTTTTACAATGTGAGAACCTCATAATCTATGTGAATATAACTAACAGGCATGTATAATTGTCAGACGGCAGAGACGGCAATCTTGATACTAATATCATTTGTCAATGACCTGACCTCATGTAGTAATATGTCAGAGCAAAGACAATATTTTGTATTGAATTAATGACATGTGATTACAAAAAAAAACCATTACCAAATAAGACGTAACAAAATGAATACCTGTAGTAACTTTACAAACTCTTCGGGTTCCTTGGCTAGACGCATCCCACGTCCTCCTCCACCAGCCGTTGCCTTCAAGGAAAAAGACAAATAAAGAGATTCTAACATCAGAAGGAACAATTTAACAGAAGATAAGAGTAATAGTTCAGCTTCTAGCCTTCTACCCTACCTGCATAAGATTCAGTGTATAAAAGAATACCAACTACTAAAAGTAAGCATCAGAAACATACATGTTACAAAAGCAAAGAGAAGGGGGGAAGCAAACAAGTAAAGATCCAAGAGTACATATCCCAATATCATTTTTAGCTAACAAGTTTCCCACCTTTCTATTTCTAACTTTATTGCAAATACTTCTGCTGCTTCTGCTATTGACTCTAAAGTCCAGTAGTATTGATTTCAATCACTCCTAGGGCGGAAAAGAACAACCTCCTCACAGTAAAACTTTACAATGCATCCTTGAGCCATGAGCAACCATTGGTCTCAAATTTAACTGAATCCCAAATATTCACAAATGAATATTTATCATCTTTTAAGATGAAGCTTTTTTCATGCTAAATCAGAATAGTCTAATTATCAAGAACTTCTACTTCTTTACATTCTTTGAATATCTGATTCACAAGCATGCAATAAGTTCTTTGCTTATTCAGTATTCAAGAAATCCTATCCTGCAAAAAGCTAATAATCATCCAATGGACAATTGCATACAGCACATACTCAAAACTTCCGAGCTTTGCAATCACCAAAGTCCAAAACATACTTTTAATGACAAGAACTATCACAGAAATATTCAGGGAAAATGAAACAAACCATGAAAAACACTACATGAACTTTCATTATTGAAATAATTTATATTTGTAATTTAGATCATTGTTTCATCTAAATGACTTTTGAGCATAAAAGAATTAAATTAGGGTGTTATTTTAAAGTAATTATATATCTGCAGAGAGCATAATACAAAAAATTGAATGGTCTCTCATCACAACTAGAATTTTCACATTTTATACAACAACAAAGTTTATCCGAAAATTTTGGGGTCGGCTGCTTGAAACCTTTTTTCTTCCATTCAGCTCCTGTTAAGGGTCACGTCCCCCGTAACATTAACAAAGAACATATCCTTCTTCACAGCATTTTTCACATTTTTATAGAAGAGTTGAATTCTCGTATGTAATTGTTTTCTACATCTTTCCACTTTCCACTTTTCCTTTCCTCTTGTTTTATAATTGCACAGATTAATGCCTGTGACAAGGGTACAAAGGTGGCTTTAATAATATACCTTGATCATCACAGGAAATCCAATTTCATTGGCGAGCCTGATAGCCTCCTCCGTGCTCTGTAAATTTCCAACCACACAAAAAGCGAAGAATAAATACACTAATTTTGTTTAGGTTATGGTGCAAGTGTGGACTGTCTTATAAATGAAAAACTATGATCTGGCGAGCCTGATAGCCTCCTCTGTGCTCTGTAAATTTCCAACCACACAAAAAGCAATGAATAAATACACTAATTTTGTTTAGGTTATGGTGCAATTGTGGACTGTCTTATAAATGAAACAATGATACACTATTATTGCTTTAATGTGCACTAGGACCTGTAGCAGTCCATCACTTCCAGGTACAGTTGGGACGCCAGCTTTCTTCATTGTTTCCCTGGCAGTAGCTTTGTCACCCATAACTCGAATGCTGTCAGGCTGTAAAACATATAGTCACATAATCAGATTGAGTACTCTTATATTAAAAAAAGGAACGGAAGCCTATATATATATATATATATATATATATATATATATATGCCTTATTGTTTATACTTTATAGAACCAATAATATAGAGAAGAAAAATGGCAATAGCTGGGTAACTGTATTCACCACTAGTTTTTGCAAGCTGTAGCGCTGGATCTAATGGAAACCCATAGTGAATACATAGTTCATTGGTAATGTCTAAAATGAACTGTGATAAGTGAATGTTACCAGTTGCAAACTGATGTTCTAGGATAGGAAAAGAAGAAGTAAGGATTATGTTGGTTGAAATGGCATATTATTTCTGAATTAAGTATGTAACCGACAATATTGATTTCAAAGTTCAAACATCATTCAATATGGTACGTAGATACATGCATATAAACATAGGTTACTTACATTAGGCCCAATAAAATTGATTCCATGCTCTCTGCATATGTCGACAAAACTAGCATTCTCGGCCAAGAATCCGTACCCTGGGTGCAACATGGTGCACCCACGGCTTACAGCAGCAGATAAGACATTTGGAACAAATAAGTATCTGTTGATCAAGTAGGACGTATAAGATCGAAAAGCTTTAAAAGTCATTTAAATGTTTACATGAGAGATGAAAAAATATAAGGGTATTGAATTTTGCATAAGAAAAAGGGGGAAATGCATATCCTTACGATTGGCTGCCCGGCGCTTCACCGATGCAGACTGCCTCATCTGCAAGCTTCACATGAAGCGCATCCTGATCTATTGTAGAGTACACAGCAACACACGGTATCCCCATCTCATGGGCACTTCTAATTACTCGAACTGCAATCTCACCTCTATTAGCCACAAGGATCTTCTCATCCCGGCAAGTTGCAGCGAGAGCTCCACCACATTTTTTCGATCTGTGGGTGCTACAAGCAGATCTTTGCTTTGGAAAACTTATCATATGGAAGTTTGGAGAATTCCCCACCATAAAGCTACATTGTGAACTCTTGACTCCTCTGGTCAGTCCGACAAACAGCCCCTTTTGATAAAACATAATTTCGGTGGACAGGAAAATCATTATTAGATACAGTAAGACATTTAAATTGGCATTGGTATTATTTATGGGTATTTGAGGAAGCAAACCACATTGCAAGGAAGCAATATATGGCTTTAAATAATAAATTCCAAATAATTGGTATCTAAGACCAGTATTGTCTATTTCCTACTAACCCAAAACTAGTCAATAGAATACAATCAAAAGGATTCTGAAGCAAAATAATTTATATCTAAAGAATCATACGAGCTCTAACTTGGGTTTGAAAAGTAAATAACACAAAAAATATTATTAAGGAAAAAAAAACACCCAGCAAACAAAGATCAAACTTTTACGAAAGGAATCTATATAATGTGTCGTAATGAAACACAAAAATGACCCTCCATGCATCCAAATAATGCCTCCCAACCAAATCCCTCCCCTTAGCTTCTTCGATAAACAAAAAACTACATGATACAATTGATAGTTCTGTTGTTGGAATAACCAAAAGGATTGTGAAGCAAAAAAAAAAACGATTACTTCAGAAGAAACTAAGAAGTTTGAAGTTGGGTATGAAAATTTTACAAGACCCACAATAAATTATCAAGAGGAAAACACACCAGGCAAAAAATAGATTATATTTTTTTAAAAGATCTCAGTTACACTTACACAGGACATGGCCCTTAACAGAGCCGAATGGAAGAAGAGGATTCAAACAGCCCATAAATTTGGGATAAAGGCTTTGTTGTTGTTGCTGTTGCATCTCCCTGATGTAGGAAACACCAAATAGAGCCTCTTCTCATCAAAATCAGGCCTTTTAACCAAATCAATCCCAACACCACCCCCCCCCCCCCCCCCCACACACACCCCCCACCCCCCAGTTTCAACAAACAAACTACTTAACACAACTGATAGCTCAATTATTGAAATCAAATGACTTCTGAAGCAAAATAATAATAATATAAGTATACTTGCTTCTGAAGAATCATAAGCGCTCTAATTTGGGTTCGAAAAAATAAATTTGTAAAGAGAAAATCACACCCATCAAAAAAAGATTGGAACCTTTACGAAAGAAATCTGATAATTGTAGCAACGAAACAACACATTGACTCTTCTCCCATCAAAACCAACCTATTCAATAAAATCAAATCTCGCCTTAGTTTCTTAGGCAAAAAAATTACATAATACAACTGATAGCTCAACCATTTATTGGGACAGACATACGAATACTTAATCAATGAATATCCGATGTAACCTAACAACCAAACCCCAGAAAAAAGAATTAATTACGACATAGATCACTACTCAATACCTAAATATATCACGACAAGCAAAAGAGATCAATTTTTTACAAATGGAATCTACATAAGTTGATCAATGAAATACTAATGTACACCTCCTCCCATCAAAATCAAGTCTCTCAACCAAATCGAACCTCCTCCAAAGTTTCTTGGAGAAATGAACTACGTAATACCACTGACAGCTCAGCCATTCATTGGGACAATCAAACAAACACCATTCATTGGGACAATCAAACAAACACTTAAACGATGAAAAGTCATTCTAACGTAGCCTACGTCACACTGACACGGATACGACACGATCGGACACGACACGGATCTTCGACCGCGTGGAGATCCGAACACTGAGCAATAGGGAAGCAGAGACTTACAGGAAGCAGGGAGACGGACTTGCAGGCGATCATGGAATCCATCCTCGGACCGAAACGAGCCCCTGCAGAAAGGAAAAGAAGCCGTCAGCCAAGAAAAGATGAGAACTTAACCGATGGACCGGAGCCGGAGGTCCACTTACGCACCTGAAAGTGGAGGAAGCGATGGAGATGAAGAAGGAAATTTAGAGTTTGGAAGGAATGGGAGTGGGTTTTAAATGGCGGAGAAAGAGTAGAGATTTAGGTGAGGAGAGGATGGGAAAATCGAGCACGGAGTCGATTGGGTCAAGGAGGAGGAGGACAATGTGAAGAGCTTTGAACTTTGGAAGGTCCGCCTTCTTTTGGGTCAGGGTTATTAAGAAATTTCATGGGGCACACCACGAAATTTATCCGGGGTGGCCCAAAACAGTCATTTTTATTTGTAGGTTAGTCATCATAAAAAAGAGGTCATTGATAAAAGTACTTAAAAAAAATACTCAAGACTAATTTGGTATTGGTGTTAGTCTATTAATGAAGAATTTTCACTCATGACTATCCAAATTTGTTTCAGGACTGTCCAATCCCATGCCCTCTCCTCCTCCCGCTGCTCCGCTCCTCTCCAGCTTCCTCCCCCTCCTCAGGCTCATCCGTCCCTCTCCGACCTCCTCCTCCGGCTCCCCGACTCCTCTTCGGCCGCCGCCGCCGCCTCCTCCTCATCCTCCTCTCCAGCCTCTCTCCTCCTCCTCCCTCTCCTCCGCCCCACGGCCTCCTCCTCCCGCTCCTTAGCTCTTCTCCGGCCTCCTCCTCCTCTCCAGCCCCTCTCCTCCTCCATCTCCTCCGCCTCCCTCCGACCTCCTTCTCCCGCGCAGTCTCACTCAACCTCACCTCCCTCCGTCCTTCGCGCAGCCCGCTTCTGTAGTGCCCCGCTCCGCGTTGGCACTATGTATAAGAGATATCGGTTTGCTGACTCAAAAAAAATCTTTTCGAAGAGCTCCTTGTTGAACCAGAAGATGACTGATCTATGTGAGTGGGCAGAACTTCATTCTCTGATTCTTGCACGCCTTACTAATGAATCTGAGTTTTTAAAATGCTTATTTGCTTAATAAGATAACGTTTGTATGAATGATAGAACGAGAACCTGCTTGCCTAAAAAGAGATAGAATCATTGCCATGCTTAGTATAGAAATGAATGTTGCATGCTAGTTACACTGACACCGCTATCGAACGAACCTTGTCTTTCTTTATAGAACCATTGCCATGCTTAGTATAGAAATGAATGTTGCATGCTAGTTACACTGACACCGCTATCGAACGAACCTTGTCATTCTAAAGAAAGAGTAAAACTGCATGCTAACTTAAAAAGATAAATAGACCCGTACCATGCTTGCTTAAATTAAAGATCGTTCATATGTTTGCTTGTCGTCGTGTATATAATTGCTTGTCTTTGATGCAAAAGCTAGATTGAATGTATGCTTGTTTTGTTATAAAGAGTAAATGGCTTGTCTTGTTAGAGAAGAGACTAGTAGTCCGTCCTGATGTTCCGGTCCTACGGGATCTAGGGGGGTGGCTATTAGATAAGAGATAAATGGATTGAAAGCTTGTATTGTCATATTGTGTTATGCTTGTGATATGCTTGTTATCGAGGAGCTTGCGGGGGATGGAGGCTAAATGACAAGTTTGGAGACTAATAGTACGTCCCGATGTTCCGGTCCTAAGGGATCTAGGGAGGACGTGGCTATTAGAATGGTGGATGGAGATTGATGGGGTGAGACTAATAGTTCATCTTGTTTGCTTGATAGAAGGATAGTTCCTAGATGGTGCATTGTCCCTAGAGTCTTTGAATATATCTCACGAGACACTCTGCGCACATCCTGATAGTAGAATAATCGACTTGTCTTGTATGCTTAAATGCTATCGAACATGAACTCGGATTTCAAAGATGTTTCCAAAAGAAGTAATATGACTATGTTCTTGTACTGCATGTAACGAACCTAGGTAAAACTAGAAAGATTACTAGTAATGTAATATTTTATAACATAATTACTTAGTGTTGGTTTTAGTGAATGTTGCTTCTGTTCGTTGATTTTATACTCACAAGTACTTTCTCCAAAGTGTTGATTCACCAACAGTTTGCTTGTTCTGAGGTGTTGGATCGTCCGAGAAAGCGATAGTTGTGCCTCATCCCTAGGACCCAAAAATCTGGTGTCGGTGTCTTGAGTCGTTTCGAGATATTTTGAGCTACTTTTGTATAGAGGGACATAATGTATGGAACAATGCCATTGTATTCAGAGAACCTCGTGCCTTGAGATTTGCCTCGTATACTCAGATGGATTATTGTTTGCAACACAGTCCCTCCGTTGCGTACTCGATCGTAACGATGATAGCCACAACTTTAACGATGTTGCCTTGTGCGAGGCAACCCTAGGCTCGCACGGCATCACGCCTCGATGGCAAACGGCTTACGCCCCGCGGGAGCGCCTCGGCGTGGTGATTCGCGTTCGGTGGGGGCGTTGTCGGGTCCTTCGGGATCGGGACGTGACAGCTCCGACCCGCGCCGCCCCGCCCCGCCCCGCTCAGCCCTGCCTCGTGCACCCCCTTGTCACCTCGCGCACCTCTTCGGACTGTCAAAATTTTGACAGTCATACATATTTGAAGGACTGCCAAAATTTTGACAGTCCTAAAAAATAAACATATTTTCTTTAGGACTGTCAGAATTTTGAAAGTCCTTCCAATTGGCAGAACTAACAAAACTTTGAGAGTCCTTCATATTTTGTTAGGACTGTCAAAATTTTGACAGTCATGAAAAAATCAATTGGGAGTGGGCAGCCTGGTGAGTAATTTTTGGGAGTGGCAATGTCACGCCCCAGTCCCAAAATATGTAGGACCAGAAATACGTAAGCATGTCAGCCGTATGTATATGTCAACTCCAATATATGGATACCATAATACATACGTACGTTATAATATGAATATTAACTCGCATGTGGTATATATATTGTCACAAGTCACAGGGCATAACTAGATCTCATCCACAGAATCAAATAACCAATCAACTATATAACTGAATCAAGTATAAAATGCTTGAAAAGAATAAGTAGTTGGGTGGAGACAAATCCACTACTAATCTAGAATATAAGAGAAACAAAATAAGTATATCTAATGAACAATGAGACTCGAAGAGAAGACCTCATCGAAAGAGAAAGAAGTAGCAAGTCCTGATCCGTGCTCCTGCGAATAGTCAAGATCGCCTACACTTGGAAAGGGACCAGGTACTCAGAGGGACGTAACAAGATACATAAAAGCATGCCAATTGAATACAGTAAAACATGCATAATAGACAGAAAATATATAAGTACGATGTACTAGACAATCTATATGAAAATGCATAATGAGGCCAACCTTTTCGACGTATGGGTAGGTGTAGGATACTCTATCTATCTCACAGCTCACACACATGTCCATGAACATCATCAGCCGTCATACCGCGAGGGTAGCGACCATCGTGACACCATCAGCCGACATACCACGAGGGTAGCGACCATCGCGACACAACTCCCGTAGTGCGTGCTAGTTACTACAGTTTACCAGAGTGGGTAGCCCATACGCCTACTGATTGTCCTCCCCTCCCATGATACTATGTGTCAAGTGTGTGTCAACATATATATAGTATATAATTATGACTGAAAAAAACACATATATAATGAATATATAAAAATATGATAAGCATGCAAAGTACTATAAGTAATTTGGTAAGGTATCATGCCTTCTCTGAAAAAAATAAAGTCTCAACTCAAGGCATCGTCTGATCTACTCGTCACATAAATTAAACAAGTTAGGTTACAAAAGTGGGTGAATATGTTCCTCCATTTTAATCTATTTTAATTCTAAAAAAATAACCTAAAATAGTATTTTAATCTTATTATAATCTAATTTTATTGTTAAACTCTAATTTTGGTCCAAAGAAAGTCAACTTTACGGATTTGTTATCCGTCGCATACAAATCGAGGCAATCCGTTGACCAAAAAGTCAACCAACTCAAATCCTGGATTTATGTGTAAAATCCTATAGATTTTAGCGCTACATGAATGCCAGAATCGACGGTTTCAAAAAATCACAAGTCGGTAAAGAGTTATGGCCACAAGGGCGCACATATGATAATTTTTGATGATTTTTTATTTACGTCTATGTTGCACGAATTTATAGTATATTAAACTTGCATGTTAAATTCTGAAAAAATAATTTTATGGAAGTTCATCATGTCAGATTTTCGAAACTTCAAACGGCTCATAATTCCGAGTTCGAGATCTCCCGAAATCTCGAAAACACAAAAATACGTCTGATTTTGGACAGCTAGCAGTTTTAGAATTTTCTGGAAAAATATGTTCATAAATTATTAAAATAATTTATATATTCAGAAAACTAACCTTGATATGGTTCTAACAAAAAATCTAGAACGCGTTTGGAGTCTAGAGCTAGGAGATATTGTCATTTTAAGTCGTCATAACTACTAGAAAATGAGGCTGAATTTATGACGAATTTTGACTGTTTTTGGACAAAAAAGAGAGGAGTTTGGGGAAGAAAAATATGAAAGATGAGTTTATTCCATAATTCTAATAGATATTTATAATTGTGGGGACTACTTAATTGAATACGACTAGGATTGGCTAATTTGGATATGATTAGGATCAGTTTAAATAAAGATAGGATATGCATGAAGTTGCTTTCCTAGTAGACTCAGGATTTGAATTAATTTAAAATAGAGTTTGAGTTTATCTCAATAATGCATAATCTTAAATAGAATTAAAGATAATACAAATAATTTATATATAATCTTATTATCTGTTAACACTAAATTAGCATCTATCTAATGTTAAGACTATAAAAATACAAATAAATTTCTTAAAATTCTAAATAAATTACAGACAAATATAATTATATATTTTAACCTAAAATAAATATTTAGTAGGAACAATATGCAAGTATAGTCTCATAGTAAATCATGAAAGTTCTAAAAATTTACGTTTCCTATGTTTTAATTATCCTAAAATTCTAGAAAAATCTCCAAAAATCTAAAATAGCCTAAAAATAATTCTAAACAAATATTTATATAAGTAAATATATTAAAAATTTTATTTTCTAATTAACTAAGAGAATACTCTAAAGAAATTCAATATTTAAAATAATCTATAATAAATATAATAATATAAAATACACACAAAATATCTATTTTGGGTGAGGGGGTTTACAATCTACCCAACTTACAAAAATTTTGTCCTCGAAATTAAAAATAAGGAATAATTTGTTAAATCTTTCACATTCGTATATAAGGCAAGTATATCGCAATCTCTTATAAATTTAAATGACAAAATCTATTCAAATCCGTCACAATCTCTTCAAAATTAAAATAACCACGGTTTAAATCAAAATTTAACCTATCGTAATCTCTTTTCGATTTTTAAATAATCAACATCCAAATTTAATTAAAATCTATATGACATCTTCAAGATTTAAATAACCTACCTCAAATTTTAAATAATAATTTCCAACTATAATAATTTTTTTTTCTAGATTTTAAATAATAAACAACTCTAATCAAATTGTATTCCTATTTTTAACTTAAGAATTTTGTATTCTTCAAATTTTTCAATTTCTATTATCAATATTTTAAACAGGTGATCCAACAATCAAAATTTAACTTTTAATTCAAATCATCAAATTGTAAAATTTTGAATTCAATCCATCAATGTTCATGTTTAGAGTTCTATATTTTTTTTCCTCAAGATTTAAATTGTTAATTCAATCTCCAATATTCAAAATTTAAATCATGTGCTCAAATTATAAATATTTGGTCTGTAATATCAAAATTTTAAATTTTATTCTATAAGGCATTCTTATCTTTAAAGTTAAATCATCATCATCTAAATCATTCTTCTAAAATTTCTCAAAATTAAAATAACTTAAATCTCTCAATCTAATCTTACTTGATCACAATCTAAAAAAATTTACCTCAAGTTGACAATGCAACTTCTACCCAACTTAGAATTTATCGATCTATTACATAGGCTATACATTTAAGAAAAATGTCCTCAAATTATTTAATCGTGTTATTCAATCCACAAAATATCTCACATGTTTTATGTCCATAATTGCAAAAGATAGTCACCAAGTAATGTGATTGGCCTATGGGGTATATCTAGTACTATCCGTATATCAAACTTATACCAAGTATGAGCGTTCGTCTTTCCAAAATAGAGGAAGACGAAAAACAATGATAAAGAATTCAAGGAGGAGGTGATAGAATACAAGTATGGGGTTCAAGACGATTAAAGAATTCAAAAAGAGAGTTGTAAGGGCAGTTGCGGATGAGATCCTATTTTGGTAAATTCCTATTCACATGCTCATATCAATACAGTTATGTAACCGATAAGATATGCTCGGACATGTCTAAAGGGCAAGCATATTCGTCTAACATGTTGAGTCAACTATATCTCAATCCACGTAAAATGGTCATGCAAAAAGCGAACCAAGTGCATTAAGGTTGATCAGACCGTAATACACTGATTCTGATTTAGACAATGTATTAGTAGGCGTCCCCAATAACACATATGTCATGAACAAGCTCGATAAAGAATAAGCTTGCAAAACTAGGCTATAAAATAACAGCATAAGCGAAGGCAGTCCAGGAAATATAAGTACGGTGGATTATGATGAAGGAAGGTACAAAATAATTCAAGTTCACAAAGAAGATAAGACTCGTCCGGTGTTGTGCCTCTACAGTTGCCATTTCTTGTCTAAGTCTCTAGTCGACCAAATGGGGGTATGTGCCCCTAAGTTCTACAGTCTGGGTAAACACTATCTTCTTATGCAAGCCTGTAGTTGGTGTCATTCAATTATACTTTATTAATGGGTCAAAAGGACTATGTGATACTAGGTTATGAGGCATACTACCCAACTTACAAAAATTTAACTAATAGTGTTATTGAACAATAGAGTGTATATACCTAGTACAAGTCACCTTCCTAACCCCTATCAAGCACGAAAGAAAAGATAAGATTGACGTTGTGAAAGGATCAAACAAGATGCAATGCAAGCAATCAAATAAGAATACGAAATAAAATCAAGGGAGGTGATTAAATAAGTGGATGAGATCCTATACTCTATTCCTATTTGCAGGCTTGTTCGGTAAAGTAACGTAACCGAGACAATATGCTCTTGACCTGCATGGGCCACCACAAAAATATGTCACGTCCCAGTCCCAAAATACGTAGCACCAGAAATACGTAAGCATGCCAGCTGTATGTATATGGCAACTCCAATATATGGATACCATAATACACACGTACACTGTAATATGAATATTAACTCACATGTGGTATATATATTGTCACACGTCACAGGGCATAACTAGATCTCATCCACAGAATCAAATAACCAATCAACTATATAACTGAATCAAGTATAAAATGCTTGATAAGAACAAGTAGTTGGGTGAAGACAAATCCACTACCAATCTAGAATATAAGAGAAACAAAATAAGTACATCTAATAAACAATGAGACTCGAAGAGAAGACCTCCTCGAAAGAGAGAGAAGTAGCAAGTCCCGATCCGTGCTCCTACGAATAGTCAAGATCGTCTACACCTGAAAAGGGACGTAACAAGATACATAGAAGCATGCCAATTGAATACAGTAAAATATGCATAATAGACAAAAAATATATAAGTACATTATACTAGATAATCTATATGAAAATACATAATGAGGACAACCTTTTCGACGTATGGGTAGGTGTAGGATACTCTATCTATCTCACAACTCACACACATGTTCATGAACATCATCAGCCGTCATACCACGAGGGTAGCGACCATCGTGACACCATCAGCCGACATACCACGAGGGTAGCGACCATCGCGACACAACTCCCGTAGTGCATGCTAGTTACTACTGTTTACCAGAGTGGGTAGCCCATACGCCTACTGATTGTCCTCTCCTCCCATGATACTATGTGTCAAGTGTGTGTTAACATATATATAGTATATAATTATGACTGAAAGAAAACACATATATAATGAATATATAAAAATATGATAAGCATGCAAAGTACTATAAGTAATTTGGCAAGGTATCTTGCCTGCTCTGAAAAAAATGAAGTCCCAACTCAAGGCGTCGTCCGATCTACTCGTCACATAAATTAAACAAGTTAGGTTACAAAAGTGGGTGAATATGTTCCTCCATTTTAATCTATTTTAATTCTGAATAAAATAACATAAAATAGTATTTTAATCTTATTATAATCTAATTTTATTGTTAAACCCTAATTTTGGTCCAAAGAAAGTCAACTTTACAGATTTGTGATCCGTGGCACGCAAATCGAGTCAATCCGTTGACCAAAAAGTCAACCAACTCAAATCCTAGATTCGTGTGTAAAATCCTATAGATTTTAGCGCTATATGAATGCTGGAATCGACGGTTTCAAAAAATCACAAGTCGATAAAGAGTTATGGCCACAAGGGCGCACAAATGACAGTTTTTAGTGATTTTCTATTTACGTCTACGTTGCAAATTTTTTACAGTAGATTAAACTTGCATGTTAAATTCTAGAAAAATAATTTTATGAAAGTTCATCATGTCAGATTTTTGAAACTTCAAACGGCTCATAATTCCGAGTTTGGGATCTCCCGAAATCTCAAAAACACAAAAATGCATCTGATTTTGGATAACTAGCACTTTTAGAATTTTTGAAAAAAATAGGTTCATAAATTATTAAAATAATTTATATATTCAGAAAACTAATCTTGATATGGTTCTAACAAAAAAACTGGAACGTGCTTGGAGTCTGGAGCTAGGAGATATCGTCTTTTTAAGTCATCATAACTACTAGAAAATGAGGCTGAATTTATGACGAATTTCGACTATTTTTTGACAAAAAAGAGAGAAGTTTGGGGAAGAAAAATATGAAAGATGAGTTTATTCCATAATTCTAATAGGTATTTATAATTGTGGAGGCTACTTAATTGAATACGACTAGGATTGGCTAATTTGGATATGATTAGGATCAGTTTAAATAAGGATATAATATGCATGGAGTTGCTTTTCTAGTAGGCTCATGATTTGAATTAATTTAAAATAGAGTTTGAGTTTATCTCAATAATTTATAATCTTAAATAGAATTAAAGATAATACAAATAATTTATATATAATCTTATTATCTATTAACACTAAATTAGCATCTATCTAATATTAAGACTATAAAAATCCAAATAAATTTCTTAAATTTCTAAATAAATTACAGAAAAATATAATTAAATATTTTAACCTAAAATAAATATTTGGTAGGAACAATATGCAAGTATGGTCTCATAGTAAATCATGAAAGTTCTAGAAATTTTTGTTTCCTATGTTTTAATTACCCTAAAATTCTAGAAAAATCTCAAAAAATCTAAAATAGCCTAAAAATAATTTTAAATAAATATTTATATAAGTAAATATATTAAAATTTTTATTTTCTAATTAACTAAGAGAATACTCTAAAAAAATTTAATATTTAAAATAATCTATAATAAATATAATAATATAAAATACACACAAAATACCTATTTTGGGTGAGGGGGTTTACAGGCAAACTTGTAATTATCCAAAAATTATTTTGTCAGACCTGAGTGTATTTTGTAGTGCCTTTATCAAGGGCCATAAAAAGGCCCTTGATAAAGGCACTACAAAAAGGACTCAGGACAGTCAAATTTTTTTTTTAGATAATTACAAGTTTACCATTCTCCAAACTTGATCAGAGCAGCCCAATTTTTTTTCAGGACTGTCAAAATTTTGACAGTCCTAACAATAGGAATGACTCTCAAAATTTTGACAGTCCTAAAAAAATATGTTGATTCTTTAGGAATGTCAAAATTTTGACAATCCTTCAAATTGGTAGGACTGTCAAAATTTTGACAGTCCTTAGGGGGAGGGTTTCTGCGTGAGGCGAGACAAGGAAGGAGGAGGAGGAGGAGGGAGGCGGAGGTGGAGAGGGAGGAGAAGGATGAGGAGGCAAAAGCAGCGGTGGCGGCGGCCGTCTTCCTCCTCCATTTCGTCATCTTCCTCCTCCTCGAGCAGCTCCGTCTCCTTCTCCCTCCTCCTCGTCGTGTTCCTCCTCCTCCTCCTCGAGCTGTTCTGCCTCCTTCTCCCTCCTCCTCGTCTTCCTTCTCCTCTTCCTCCTCGAGCAGCTCCGCCTCCTTCTTCCTCCTCCTCGTCCTCCTCGAGCAACAGAAGCGGCGGTAAGAGCAACTATGACGGTCGTGTTGTGCTCGCACGCATCCGGTGGTTGGACCACCGACGCGGAGGTAGGAGGAGAGTGGGGGAGGAGCGGGAGGAGGGAGGAGGAGATGTGGTCAGCCCTAGTAAATTTTGGGCTAGCCTGAGTAAAAATTCTTTGTAACTGGACTAGCACCAATATTGGACTAGTTCCGAATCTTTTTTGTAGTGCCTTTATGAAGGGTCTAAAAAATTTGTCAGATAGTATAAAAGTCAATTTTTATGTTTTTTTTTCTTTTTCATCTTTTGCTTTTTTTTTTTCTCCAAAATTCCAAATATGCTAGGGTTTCATGTTCATGCATATATGTCAAATTCTTTGTACTATGTATCATATAAAAAATTCTTTGTACTATGTACTATGTAGTTTTCGTTCTTACAATATATATATGACATAAAAATTTCCTTCTTAATATATATATATGATACATAGTACAAAGAATTAATTAGGAGGTTCTATGTGTCATATAAAAATTCTTTGTACTATGTAGTTTTCGTGTCCATATACTAGAAGGCAAAATTCTATCCGGTTCAAATGAATTCATGCTAGTTTTCGTGTCTTCATGTTCCAATAAAAGCTATCATAGGAAAGTTTACAAAAACAGACAACTCTAGTTGAATTTTAGGCCTTCCCAATGGTTTAGTCCTATTTTCGATCTCTATTCTATATGTCAAATTCCTTTAAGAAGACTTCTCTGTCTCTGTGACATTTTCTCTCTCTATAGAAATCCGATTACAAAATATCTCTCTTGTGCTTGGTCATATTTATTCCTACTTACGTATCATTTTAAGAATGCTTCTATATGCCAACTATATTACTCATATAGAAATCCAACTATAAACGACATATTGTGGGACCTATTTTTATATGACACATAGACAGAAAAATTCTATCAAGGACTCTATACGTATAACCTCTTTATTTTTAATATTTTTCATCTAAAGTAGAGCCTTAGATATAAACCACCATTGAAGAATTTTTTTTTCCTCCTGTGGAGACGTCCACACACACACTCAATTAAAGAAGGCCTTATATGTATGTCTTATTTCCATCAAATAGGGTATCATTTTACTACATGTTTAAATATGGAGACTAATAAGGTTTGTATTTCTTATATAAAAAATTGATATTAGTTTAAATATTAAAATGTATACGTATTTAAACTTGTATCATAGTTAGAAAACACACAGAATATATATATATATATATATATATATATATATATATATATATATATATATATATATATATATTTTGTAAGAAGGAAATGATCGAGGATGAGAGGCAATACGCTTAAACGGAATTGTGAAAACTTCAAACATTTATTGATAATAGAAAATTACATAGTACACTCGAAGAAAGCACTCAATAACACACAATAGTAGTGAAAAAATATACCCCATAACAAAGAGACAATGCCTTTATTTATAATACATCTCGTCTACATTGGCTGACTGGGTGACTGGCATGTGTCGGTCACAAAGATTCTCTCTTATCTTCAGGTCACGAACAGTGGTCAGTGCCCGTCTCCATCATCTTTACTTTATTCGCCTTTTCTTAAGAGTGGAGCATCTACGCCGAAAGTTATCTGTGTGGGGTCCACCATTGTCGGCCGCTTTATTAAAGAGATTCATCTTTCCCAAAAGTAAAATATTTGCTTTTTCAAAAGTAAAAATTCTCTGCCACATGTATTCGGACAGATAGTGATGATTACTGTAGGTCATCATCGTTCTCTTCATCAGATTATTGAGTAGTGACTCGATGATTAAGTCTTTTGAAGAAAATATCAGAGTCTTCTTCAACAGTGTCTTTTACCATTCTTGATCCAGTAGAACTGAAAGAATGATTATATGTCTCAAATATTGATTCAAATTGAGATTTCATATATTGAAGGCATTTTATTTTTAACTCATCCTCAGTAATTCTAGGATTCCTGCTTCTCATTGAATCTATTAATATTTTGAGAGTGTTATCTTTTACCATTTCCCTTTGTAGCTTATCTTCTACCAGGACCTCAATTTTTTTGATTTTTTTTGTACAATTTGTACTTTTCTTTCTTATCAATTCGATTCAACCATTTGATAAGAAAATTTCTAGCTAAAATAGGGAAGTTATTGTGATTATATTCACATTTAATTATCTATTTTAATATGTATTGGATCTCAAACTAGACAAAATAATACATTGTACTCTCCCCCTCAAAAAGTCTATCAGCATTCTGACAAAGAGAGTAAGATTGAGTCCAGGTAGCAAACAATTTCTGGAGAGAAGGTGAAAGATTTCTAAGGTAGCACCAAATTGTAGCCACCGGTGAAAAAATCAGGCAAAATTTTTATGTTTCAGGATATCCGGACAAATTCGAATGAACCAACAGTGCTTCTGTTTACTGTTATCAAAGTAGAAGACCTAGGTAAATGCTTCAATATAATCCCAATAATTATAAGAAATATTAATTCTTTTTTCTTTATGAACTAATTGTTTAGTTCGATTGGGATGAAGGTCCCATGATTGAGGAGTAATCAAGTGACAAATAATGATTTTGTTGTAATTTATGTCACTACGAAGATCATTGATCTTCTGATAGAAATGTCTATCTCAACCGACTTAGTAATCAGCAGGATTCCTACATAGACATTACGGTCTTTATCCTGCACAAAAAATATATTATCTTCCAAATATTTTTCTTTGAGCTTCCACGAATCATTCATCAGTGGAGTATATGTCTTTTCCAATTTAATAATCTCCTCAGAATAATTTTTCTGCGTGAAGATTGTCTCGACTTCAACAACTTGCTTGTAAGAGGTTACATTTTTATTTGAATTCCTCCTTTATAGGATTTTGCGATTTTTTAAGAACACTTTTCTTAGAATTTCTTGACTCATTGGAGCCAGAAGTCATGGGTTGAGGAACCCATGGTTGCTTCCCTTTATCCTTTCTATTCATGTTCTTGCAAAAATTTACGAGAAAAAAAGTCAGAAAGTGAATTATCATTTTCTCTAATATATTCAATATCAAAATCAAATATAGCTAATTTTGCTTGTCATCTAGCAAATATTTGCTTGGATGCTAAATTTTTAACATCATTTTCTAAGACAGTCTTAGCTGGGCTACAATCTATGCGTAATAAAAAAAAATTATTAAGTAAATCATCTTGAAATATATGAATATATTGTATTATAGAAAGAATTTCTTTCTTGATAGTGAAATAATTCATTTGGGTATTATTTCATTTTCTGAATGATATCTAACTAACACTTCTTTTTTAGTGTCAGGATTAAGTTGTTTTTGTATTCCACCATATCCAATATTATTGGCATCTGTTTTTATAATTGTAAACCACCCAGCATTGGCTAAGTGTAAACAAGGTAAAATTTTTACCTTTTGCTTAATTAACTTTACTGCTTCAGTATGAGCATTACTCCATGGAGCAGAATTTTTCTTTAATCTTTGATACAAAATTTTTGTATCATTAACGATATTTTTATAAAACTCAGATACATAATTTAACGCACCTAAGAACCGCTGTAACTATTTATTATCAGTTATCTCATTAGGAATTTTTGAAGCAAATTCTATGCTTCTATCAATTAAAATTATTGTGTTATTCACAATATTATGTCCCAAAAAATCTAATTTCTTGCTGGAAAAGCTTCATTTTTGGGACAAAAATTATCAGACCATTTTTTATTGCCAAATGCTTAAACACATTAAGGTGTTTAAAATGTTCTTCTATTGTATTTGAGAAGATAAGTATATCATCTATATAAGACAATATAAAATTAGAATGCTGAGTGTGTCACGCCCCAGTCCCAAAATAACGAGGGACTAGACACGTGGCATTGGCCAGCAGCACACACCGATGGACAAACCCAATTTAATGGATCCATCGGGGCATACTTAAGCTGTAAATAATAGTCAGGGTTTACTAATATATCAAAACTAATCTCATCCACAGAATAATATATCCAATCAACAAAAGGAAATAAAACATCAACATCAAATCAAATCACAAGTAATGTAATCGGGGAACAACCCGATAATCAAGTTTGATATAATTATTCTTTAAACAGGAAAGTAAATAACATCACTGACTGAGTATGGAAGAACATATACTCAAAAAAATCTATGGCAATTACCTAGTCCTCGGTTCCTGGTACTGCTCCAGTGCCTGCTCTTGAACCTGCTTCTACTCCTGCTAAAGCACCTGTCCTATAAACCTCAAAGTGGATCTCCTCTGCTAAAGCTGGGGACATAATCCGGATCCAGGTCCTCAGGGGACATAGCAAGGTACAAGAAAGCTCAAGCCAAAATAAATGCAGTGCAGAAATTATATGAGTAAACATGGTAATACTAAATAACCAGCTAAGTGAAATGCAAGATGAGAGCATCACTAAAACTCAGGCTGAAACCACTACAAGCTCTGTGTCGGGGAGCCGGTAGCAGTAATAACAAGTAGTGGGCCAAGCTCGGGTTTAGAGTCATGAGCACCGCAATAATAGGGGTTATATATATATAATCAGCCTGTAGCCTGTGTGTCTCTCTCCACCCAATGTAATCACACGTCTCATGTCCATGACACGCAAGATCAAGACTAATGCAACAAGTCATAATAAGAACTAATATAATGTCTATGTCCATCCTGCATCCTACATAGAATCACCATGAATATCTCAGGAGGATTCTGTCAAAATGTATAGTATCAAGTTTCCTGGGTATAACGTACTTGATAAAGCAAGTACTAAAATGCAAAGGGTTTCGGTATCCATTTCTATTTGACTTTACACAACCCGCGTACGGTGTTGGCACCCGACTATTAATCATAAGCTAAGTAAGTCAAACGGCCCTAGGTTTAAGCATGTACAACAGTTATAACTAAGTTAAAGTAAATAATAATAGAACTGCAAGTTGGCAAGGTACACTTGCTTGGGTTTTCGGCTCCAATTGTAGCTCTGGCTTCAGCGGAGATTGCGGACAGTACTCCGGTTGCTGAAACAAACATCATCATCAGATCCAGAAAATATTATTCAGCTAGAAACGTCTGTCCTTGAGTCCAATTTGGAGACAAGAGTAAAAATAACATTTTGGGGCAAAACAGGGTCCAAATGTGGGCCACTTTGCACCGAAAAATGCGTCAGGGTTAAAGGTCTCCAAATCTGTCCAACTTAGTGTCAACAGGTCAGGAACGATGATATGAACCCAACGGAACTTTCAGAATTGGATTCCGATGAGCCATTCTCAAAATTGCCCGTCAAGTGGAGCTTATGGGGCCCACGACACACGATTTTGTCAACGTTTTCAGAATCGAACCAAACTTGGCTCACAGGACCAGCGTATTGCTACGAGTCCAATGGTGCAAGTTTCGTCTCGATCTGACGTGTGTACACTAAGTTACAACGACATACAGAAAAGTCGAATACGGGGCGTTGTCCGCGGATACGTACTGATTCCGGTGTGCACGCACATCCGAATCAGCTTCTGCGAAATCCCGCACGTCCATATCAATGACGCGCACGTATCGGTGAAGACCGCACTGACCAAGTCGTCCCGTTTGGCGGGGCGTACTCAGTTCCGGGGTGAAACAGGGCGTTGGTTTTCCTGTTTTTGGATCGCGGTTCGCGATCACCATAGGACGCAATGCACCGAGCGGGTTGCACGGGCACCGAGGGGGTCATGCAGGCTACGCGATGCAATTGACGAAAACAAAATCAGAGCTACGAGGAGAAAGATACGAGTACCTGAACAGGGCTCCGGGAAACTACGAATTCTCGTGTTCGTGTGTCGTCTCGACACAGTTCCTGTGTCCTGTGTCCTGGTTGCCGTGTCCGGGCGTAGGGCTAGGGTTTCTGTGTCCGTGTCCGAGGCTTTTGATGGCCGACAGCGGCTGAGATGGCAGGAGGGAGGCCGGGGACGACGAGTGCTGGAGGCGGCGGCGCGCGGGGAGGCGATACAGGGGCTCGGGCGGCCGGCTGTTGCTGGCGGAGGCGGGGGAAGTGAAGGAGGATGAGGAGTAGGTGGAGCTGGTGGAGAGGGGTGAGGGCCGGAGCGGCGTCGCAGCAAGGCGGTGAGGCGGTGGCCAGGCTGCACGGTGGGGACGAGGCAGGGGCGACCGTGGCGGAGGCGCTCGATCAGGCGGAGATGAAGCTGTCCGGCGCTGGAGCCTTCGGCGGTTGGCTCAGTCGAGCTCAGGCGGCGGGTCCGGAGATGCTTGTGGCGGCGGGTGGAGACGGCGGGGGAGCCGGAGGAACTCAGCGAGGGTGGCGGAGGCCGGGTCGAGCGGGCTAGGGCTCCGGCGAGGGCTCTGCGGGAGGGGTTTTATATGGTGACCGAGGAGAGAGAGAGGCGACCGGTGCGGGAGGGGACATGAGCGGTCGCAGGCAGTTGCGGGAAGAAGAAGCGGAGCGGTCGGCCGGCGGCGTAACGGCCGGAGTCGGGGCTGAAACGACTGGGGGAAGGGGAATGGATTTCGGGCCGGGTCGGGTCCTAATCGGGTCGGGTCTGACGGATCCGGCCCGATCCGTTAAGTTTTGATTGCGGGTCGGGTCTAGCGGGTTTCGGGTCGCGGGTTTCGACCCGGATCCGACCCGCAAGCTGAGTTTGGGTTGGGTTCAATTGAACCCGGTCCGGTTCAGTTGGTTTATTAAATAAACCCGGTTTATTTTGGGTTTTAAATTGGTTTAATATTTTAATTAGTTTTTAGGGCTTTAAAAATACTTTCGGGGTCCAATAAATTTCCGGAAAATTACCCTATGTCTAGTTTTACATTTTACACCATAAAATATTATTTTTATAATATTTTTATAATATTTATTATTATTTAAAAATTATTTAATAATTAAAATACCTGAATTTAATTACAGAAAATCCCAGAAAAATCCAAAAAATTGTGAAAAATCTAAATTTTAAAAATTCTTGAAAATCAGGGGGTTTACAATCTACCCCCCTTAAGAGGATTGCGTCCACGCAATCAAAGAATAACCGGTCAACAGAGATGACACGGTTGCAATTTTTCGAAGCACATCAAAATCAAGGAGAATCAAGGTTGAGAGTAACACCTAGAAAAAATTATTTCCCTAAGCATTAAAAGTTATAAAATTTCCCAATTGAAGAAAATTTAAAAAATTACAGTTTTAGAAAACCAGTTTATCTTTCAAAAACTTATCAGGTTAACATTTATAAAATATTCTAAATTATTGGAAAGTTTAAAAATTACTTAGATTAACACTAGGTTATCAATTATTAACAATTTAAAATTATCAGGTTAAGTCTAGGGTCATGAACTAGCAGGCCCGAACTAAAGCAAATCTAGAAGCAGAAAACTATAAAAACTTACTCGGAATAGCTACTCCATGAATCTGTGCGTCCTCTGGAGTCATCACTGGAGCTTGTCCGCGTCCTCGCAGATGATTCCTCGGCTGCTGTTGGGCTTGCTGGAAGAGTGCTGCTTGTGGTGCCAAGGGTGGCCTCGGCTGATTTTCTCTTGGGGCATATGGTAGAACTCCTTCAACTTCCATTTGCAGTATTTTTAATGCTGGAGAGGTTGGCCTCGGTGCTGGTAGTGCTTGTCTGTTTATCATCAGTGCTCTCTTTCGATGCTGAGGACAATCTTTGGCTAAGTGTTGGTTGGACGCGCAAATTAAGCATAATCCCAATTTACGTCTGCACTCGTTCTCAATGTGGCCTCTCTTGCGACAGTTTTGACAGATAGGCAGTACTTGCGGAGATGCTTCTGAGGGTTGTTGCAGTTGAGACTTCTTTGTAATTTCTTCCTGTGGTGCTTCGGCTGGTGCTGATGCAGCTGGTTGTTGAATTATCACTGCTTTCTCTCGACGTTCAGGGCAATCCCTTACCGAATGCTTTTTGGATCCGCAAGATAAACATAGTCCCAGTCTGCGTCAGCATTCTTTAGCGAGATGGCCTACCTTGCCACAATAGTGACAAGTAGGGAGAACTAGTGCAAGTGGTGGATTCAGTTGTGGTCTCTTTGCAACTCTTTCTTGTTGTGCTTGGTCGGGTGCTATTGCATATGGCCGCTTCTGGCTGGACTCGATCCATGTGTTGCACTCCATGGGTCGTGTTGCAGCAAGAACCTTCACGTCTAAGGTAGGTGCATTTGAACTGATTAATCTCCGTAACTCCGAGCTAAATCTGTCGATGAACTTCTTCGCCTGGTTTTGCTGGGCTTCTTGATGAACTTTCTGATGAGCTTGCATCATCGCGTAGAACATTCGAAACATTTGTTGTTCGTCCATAGTCTGCCCTTGTGGAACGGTAGGCATCGGGGAAGCAAGCTGCGTTGATGGTGGAACGTCGTCTTCCTGGATTCTTGAGTCATTCTGTCTTGCTAGACTGAGTTATTGTGATGTTTGACCTTCATCCACTAGTATCACTTCATCTTCGTGGTTAACCACAACATCTTGTGGTGCTGCTGGATGAGTCTCGTCGCCGGCTTGTGGATTCATAATTCTGCAACCAAAATAAACTATAAGAAGCACACAAGAATCAAGGCAGGATGCAAGTCAAGAATTTTATTTGAATCCGATACAAATATCAAGAACATTTTCAAGCAAGTGGATGAGATCCTAAAAACTTTATCCTATTCTTATTCCAGGCCTGTTTGGTCCCTAAGTTGAAATCGAACAATTTAGTCATTGACCTGCATGGGCCACCACAGAATGAATATTTCATGCATAATGTTCTGAAATTTTGAAGGAGCATTCTTCAGTCCAAATGGCATTACATTCCATTCATAGTGTCCGAAAGAAACAGTAAAAGCAGTTTTATATATGTCCTTTTCGACAATCTGAATTTGCCAATAACCTGATTTTATGTCAAATTTAGAGTAAATTATTGCTTTGGATACTCTATTAAGTAAGTCCATTTTATTAGGGATTGGATATCTGGTCCATTTTAAAACCTTATTTAAAGGTTTATAATTTATTACAAGTCTAGGAACACCTCGTTTCTTCTTAGCATTATTATTGACATAAAATGTTGTGCAACTCCACGAGGAGTATGACTTGCGAATTAATTTTTATCCAACAATTCTTGGATTTCTTTTTTACACAATTCAAGATATTCTTTATTCATTTGACAAGATCTTGCCTTTGTCGGAATATTCATTTCATTAAAGGAATCTTCGTATGGGAGAGAAACAATATGTTATTTTCTATCCCAGAATGCATTAGGTATACTACTACAAGTTTGTAACTTAAAGTCTTATTTGACTTGTTTTATTCTCTGTTGAATTTTCAACTTTTTTAACTGCTAGGTTATATTAACCTGAGGAATTTCTTCTTTTAAAAAGTTTATTTGATTCTCTTTGAGATTAACTTCATTGAGAATTTTAGCAATTGGATTAGTTATAAATTCAGAATTATTCTTTTGCCTTTATAACTGGTACTAATACCATCTCTATTTATCTCATTAATTGGCATAAGTTTTTCTAAGAAAGGAGTTCCTAGAATAACATGCTGAAAAATTCTTTTACAACTATTAGATGTAAAGGTATACATATTTTATCCTTACAAGCATTTACATCAGTAATTTTGTAAGGTGTAGTTAGTACTTTATTATTGGCAGCACTTAGGATATGAGTAGTTCGTTCACAATATTTTATTGGAATGACACATTCCTTGACACAATTAAGGTCAGCACCACTATCAACTAGTGCTATCAAATTTGTTATATAATACTCATTATTAATGAGTAGATTTATTATAATATACCATTTATGGGTAATGAATAAATTCATCTTTTGTAAGAAATTTTCTCTTTTTAACTGTTGTTCCATTTGAACAGATTGTAATCTTTCATCTCCTTGTTCTTCTGGTCTAGAAGAACCTACAGAAGATTCTTCAGTTTCTATTAACCTGGTATTATTTTTAGATATATTATCTAGTTCAAGTTTATCCAATCTTTTCTGGATTAGTTCATCTTGAGTTTTCAATATTTTAATCTCACATTTTAAAGTTTTTATTACAGACTGAAGTTCCTGCATAGTAACAGATTTTGTCTGCCTACTTCTATATCTGGAGATTACTTCAGCCATAGTATAGGCTTCATCAGGAGTCTGAATTTTAATTTTTGACTCATCTCCTATTAAATCAATTATTTTTTTATCTAATTTTAGAACTGATATTATAAGTTAGTATGACTTATATTATATCTTTTCTCATCAAGGGTTAAAGTATTTATTTATAACCCATTCATTTCTACTATTGATTTATAGCAATTAACGTCTTTATCTGCAATACATTCATTGAATTCACAATCAGTATCACATTCATTAATTGAGACGTCACTGGATTCATCATTGGCTGAACTCTTTTCATAATCAGAATTTATCATTAGTTTATACATGGTTTTTCTTAACCCTTCATCTTCAATTTCTTCTAATTTCTTTTTAGTGTAACTCCGATTAGCATAATGGCCTAATTTATTATATTTATAATATTTTACTCTTTTACTCTTTTTATAATATTTTCTCTTCTAAGAGTATTTACTGTTCTTATTAACAGTAGTTTCTGGCTTTTCAGAAGCATATTTCTTCCTTTTATAGGGCTTTTTGTATTCTCTATAATCTTTTACTTTTATTTTTCTTCTTGTATTAGGAAGTTTAAAAGTATCTATTGTAAACTGGTCACAGAACTCTCCCAATTGCTTTCTCTCAGAGATTTTCTGAGATTTTAGTTAATTTTTTAGCTTTAAGTCATTATGTAAAGCTAATCCTTCTTCGATACACTTATTTATTAGATTACCATAAGTTTAATTGGAATAAGGAATAATACCATTATTTTGGTTCCTTAATCCCTGTCGTATTCTTTCAGCAAATAAATTAGGAAGTCCATCAATAAACTTTGACTTCCAGTGAGCATCATTTGCGTTACCTAATAACATCTCTACTCAGAAAAATATCTTTGTACCACCTGAAGTGAGTTAGAGTGAGACATCTTAAATTCTAAAGAAGAGTTCGCACTCTTTCTCCATGATCAAAAATTCCTCCAGTAAAGTGTTCCAATATTGTAATTATGGTGCCCCGTTCCCCCTTTTCGGGAAGCACGGCTAAAAAATACTTTCGGTATCGTTCGATTGGGATATATTGAATCAAGATATTTTTCTCGTTATGGATTGCTTCTTCGGAATCGATTCTCATATTCAGTGGACCGAGTCCCAAGGACGGACTAAGCGGCAGAGTCAAGAGGGACCTCTCCGCTGCAAACTTTCTTGCCTAGTTTTTACTGTTGCATTGTTGCTTTCGTGTTGGTTTTAGTATTTGTGTTTTCTTAAACAATTTCGATAGATTTTATTGATTTTGTTCGTTGAACTGCACTTTTGTTTTGAGCTTGGAAAGAGGAGAAGATGTATTGATCATCTATTTGTGGCAATGCAGGTGATCGTGCAGTTGACGTCGCGCGAGCAGAGTCTTGAAGCACCTCCTTCATTTTGTCTCCCCAACCAACTTGTGAGTGGCTATAATTTGATTTAGTTGACCCTTCTTCCAAGTCTTCACATCTACAATCTTGCCTTCTTGATTGTTCCAAACAAACGATATCATAATAACTAAAAGATGTCAAGATAAAATGGAATAGACTTGGATTACTTATGCTTGTCAATCAATTTGTGAACGGTTACCTTGTTGCATGCTAGTTCACTAAAAATGTTCTTTCATTATGTTTTAATTCTAGTTAGAATATATACTTCTTCTATTATTGTGCTATGTATAGAACACACTTTGCTATGCAACAAAATGATCAGAAAGACTATGCAAAATAGATTATGCCATATTACTTGTCTCGTGCTCGTGTTGCTTTGAACTGCATCAATTGATAACTTAGTATAGACGCTGCTTGATCACGGATAACTTGTGCACAAGGTTTTATGGTTCCTGCGGATGGTCGCTGGGGCACTGGCACCGATCCGATCCGAACGAAACTTTATGATAGTCTCACGTGCTGGACGGGATGGTTTATAGCGCCTTACGTGCTTTCGTTGCATACCATCCTCATCCAAGACTATAAATCGCCCACTATGGCATCATGCCAGTGATCTCCATGTATATTTAAACCGTGCAAGCTAACTATGTCTTCGTGGCAGAGAAGTTTATTGTAAGTATTGTGCAGGTGGTTCAGACGGGCATATAAAACTCACCAAGCGGTGGCATATTTATTTCAGTATATTTTCTATATATATTGATTGCTTGTAAATTGAACTAAGGCAAGATAGAAAGACCACATAATAACTTGCATGTTTCATATAAACAATGTGTTGATTGGTATAGTTGGGTTATCTTGTCTTCAGTAGTGCATTTCAATGTACTGACCCTCGTTGCAACAGGTTCTCCACGCCAATACGACTGTTACGCCCCAATTTTCGCTAAATCGATAATCGTCCCCCGGACGTGATGCCGTGCACGCGTAAGGCGAGTGTGCATAAGTCCTAGGCATAATGATATACTTTAGAAAACTTGCAACAGAGTACGCAAATAAGATATCACACAATGAAATATAGAAAAGTTCTCTTTTATTTATAATGAACATCTGGTTACAGACTCTTGACCCAAAAGTAATAAAGATGCCGCACGGGCTTACAACTTGGAAGCAAATTAAAATAGCCAATCCATACATTATATCCCTTACTTATATTTCAAAAGCACAAAACACCTTGGGTGCGAGTTGTTTGTGGTATTAAATGAAAGAATGAAGATGTATTCAATATGGGGTTTACTCGGAACCCGCCTTCTTTGGTTTATAAACAAACTTGTACAATTTGATCCTATACGAGGATATGGGAGTACAATTTATTTAATATGGGTAAATATTGCTATAGGTGTCTGATCTGCAGTCGATCACTTTAGCCCTTGGACCACACGATGTTGAATAAGTGCCGTAGAAGACAGGAAGCAGCTTCGAAGGTTGCAGGAGAGGGTTGATGCACGATGCCAAAGTCGTCGATCCCTACTCTTTGCCTGAGCTCCGGGTGCTCTCTCTCTCTCTCTCTCTCTCTCTCTCTCGGGTTCGATCTTCCAATTTTTTGTCGACCGGGTTCGATCTTCAAGTTTGGAGTTTTTTGACCTCGGATCTGATATTGGTTTTCTTGACCAATTTTCTGACCTCTGTTCCTCATTGATAGAGGTCTCTATTTATAGAGTTTTAGTGACAGTGACCACTCCGTCGGTGTAACAACCGAGGAGTGGAAAGTATAGCACCCTTTTACACAACGGTTAAAGTAACCAATGCCTGCGTATAGATGATCTTTTGAATGAGCGTATGACGCGGGTCCAACTAAGGGACACAACGCGTATAATTGCTACGAAGATCACGACATAAAAGCCACGTAGGTAGGTATCCATTGTGTAGAAGAGGTTGGCATAGAAGCCAAATGTCTGTCACCATGGCATAGAAGCCAAATAGTTATCAAACCGGCATAGAAGCCTGAACAGGCGTAGAAGCCGAACAGACGTAGAAGCCGAGTGGTCGTAGAGGCCGAACATGCATAGAAGCCGAGTGGTCGAAGAGGCCGAACAGGCATAGAAGCAGAGGGGGCACAATCGCTGGATGGGCGTAGAAGCCGAAGGGGCACAGGGGCCGAGCAGGCATAGAAGCCGAAGGGGCACAGGGGCCGAGCAGGCGTAGAAGTCGAAGGGGCACAGGGGCCGAGCAGGCATATAAATCGAAGGGGCACAGGGGCCGAGCAGGCGTAGAAGCCGAAGGGGCACAATCGCTGGATGGGCGTAGAAGCCGCTGCGTACCGTGCCACAGTGCTGACGTGGACGTCTTAGCCGAAATTACGGCTTTTGAAGATATAATCAAATCTCTTACATTAAATGCCGAGATTTGCCACCATCCTGTGCATTAAATATGGAGGCGTGTTCTTTGACGGTCTGTAACCCTTTCTGCGCATCAGTCGCAGAGACGTGCCTCGAGAAACTGTCACCGCACTGTGCATTAGAGACGTGCCTCGAACCCCGTACGGAGTGCAGCTTTTGGCGTAGCAGGCAGTTTGTCTACTGCAGAACGTAAATAGCTCGTGTTTTGCCTGTGTAAAATAAGGCAACGTATCCCCTCGTGCTTTGAAAAAGCAGTTTATGCGAAGGGGATGGCGGTATTTGACAACCTGGGTAGCAGTGCAGTGCCATCATTATAGCCGTCGCTTGGGTAGTCGAGCCGTATCCCTTTGCCAAAGTCTAGACGTCAGGTTCTTTGCAGGCTCTAACAGGTTCATTGCAGGATCTGACAGGTTCACTTCGGGGAATTCAAAGCGTCTTTTGTACACCTCAATGCTGCGTATGAAAGGGGAGGAGTTTTACGCCCTGGAGGCGATGAAGCACCCTGTTTACGCTGAAGCAGCTTGGACGTACTGCCTTACGCGGATGGCCTTTTGAGCTTTTATGTTTCACGCTTTGTTCTAGCAAAAAAGGCTCTGTTGCACGCTTGATGGCTCTTAAGGTCTCTGCCTTATGCTGCTCTGCACCGATATGCCGCGTAGTCATCCGGCATATTTTTCATGCTTCTACAAGACCCCCTTCAAAGCTTTCAAATTCCTCGGAAGTTGGAACGCTTTGAATGAAGCATGAACCGCTCCTCGTGACTCGAAACGTTTCTGAATGGAGCGTTGAAACGGTCGATGACGACTTTATGGCAGATTTATTGGGGACCGGTGTGACCCCTTTTTGCCTATAAAAAGGCTGGGAGATTTAGCCTGTTCTCCCCACACTTTCATCACCACGCAGAGATGATCGCCGGAGTTCGCCGAGTCGATTTGAGGAAGAAGGAGATCATGTTCTTCCAGCGTATAAGGAGCCGAAAAAGACGGCGTCTTCGAGCAAGTGTCCACTGCAACGATGGATCATGGAAGGATATCTTAGCCTCCCTTGCTCGGAATAATTAGCAACTTTGTATGGCGTTGCCCCTGGAGAGAGGAAGGGTCGTCTTTGACCATACTGCTTGCAAGCGGTGTCTTCTCCTGTTATACTCTCGGGGATGAGAGAGAAGACAAGCTGTAACAGCCGTCTCCTCGGACTGAGTTGGGTTTAATACCTCAACCCAATCCGCCATGGCGCACGGAGCATGGGATCCGCATAATTTATGCGAGCCCCAACTCTGTCGTTTTCTCGCCACTGATAATCTCCTTCGAAGAAGAGGAAGACCCGCACCGATGCGAGGACCCGGTAGAACGGATCCTGGGGGCGATCTTCCGACGATAATGCTGAGGAAGCCCTTTGTAGACGGAGTTTCCCTCAGTTGTAATCATGAAAATGAAAAGAAAACCCTTGTAGATTAGATTTCCCTCATATGTAATCATGACTTTAATCTTTTAATAAAATCGTCTTGCTTCTTCATATGATCATCTTGCCATATGTTGCTGTAAAGTCTGAATATGTGCAGCTTCGACACGTTTGATTCTGTACGCCGACTCTGTGGAAAGAGTGCTAGGTCCTGTCCTTTACGCATAGCGAATAGTCCATAGAACGCTGTAGAGTATTTTGAATATTTTAGAACTGTCCTGTTGCTAGGACTGAGGAACCGCGTAGAGCTCGGAGCTTCTGATGAACAAAATTTTTGTTCAGACTTCGTCTTCAAGAACGACTTCTCGAAAAAATCCCTTGGGACAGGGTCAAGAAATGGCTGTCTAACTGAGTTGCCATCTTTTGATAGATGAGATATTCAGACTGGAGTCTGGATGAACCTCCAATTGACCCGAGAAGAGCAATTTCTCAATGTTTGAACTCTTGTATGCTTCGGGTACTTGGGATATGTTGAGGTCAAGAAGGAGTATCTTCTGTGTGAACTCCTGTAATCGACCGCCTTGAGTTCGGATATGCGGAAAGTCAGATATCCGTAGCGTAGATGAGCTAAAATCTCGAGTTCGTAGGCCTGTTGAGCGTAGAAAGCCACCGAGCGTGAGATCATCGATTTGGAGCTGCTGAGCATAAGTCATAGGTTTATAGCCTCTCGAGCGTAAAAGCTACCGAGCACAAAGGCATCCGGGCATAAAACCATAGACTGATAGCTTGCGAGCATAGAACCGTAGATCTGTTGCTGTCGGGCGTAGAAAGCTCCTTAGCGTAGAACTGTAGATTTGTAGCCTGTGAATGAAAGAAATCTTCCGAGCGTAGAGGTTGCGGATCTGTTGTCTCCGAGCATAAACTAAGCGCTACCGAGCGTGAGATCATCGATTTGGTACCTGCTGAGCGTGAAAAGTCGTAGGTTTGTAGCCTCTCGAGCATAAAAGCTACCGAGCACAAAGGCATCCGGGCGTAAAACCATAGACTTGTAGCTTGCGAGCGTAAAACCGTAGATCTATTGCTGTCGAGCGTAGAAAGCTCCTTAGCATAGGAACCGATGACCTGCTTTTGCACGAAAACTCTTCGAATTTGCTGACTGTCCGTCGTTCGAGAGTAGCGGGCTGACGTAGTACCCAATCATAACCAAATATTTAATTTGTGAGATTCGGTTAGGGTTTCGAGGAGCCGCCTGAGGATTCGAGGAGTCGACCTGAACTCTATATATATCCCGAGCTTCGGGAGAGAGAAACTTTTTTATCCGTCTTCTGCGAGAGAGAGCTTTGATTGTTTTAAGTTTTTTCCCCTCGTACTTTCTCCGAGCACTCCAAGTTTCCAGTAATGGCGCCGAAGCAAACCCTCTCCACCAAGGGAAAGAGCATAGGCTCTTCTTCTCGTGCTTCTGCCCCGGCGAGAGAGTCTTCGGTCGGGCGATGCAAACTTCCTTCTGAACGAAGGATCTTGCCGACGAGTAGCGCACCCGGTCTTAGAGGTATAGCCATCGGAAATGACAAAGAACGACGAAAAATCATTCGCACACGTTGAACGTGACCGCGCTAGGTCGTCTTCTGTGCTGATAGCCTCTTTGAGGAAGATGACGCACGGAGACGTTTTCATCTTTTACGCCCACATTTCTAATGTGTCAGCGTAAAAACTCCATGTCTTCGTAGTTATGAGCGTAAAAGCTCTGGCTGCCGAAGACTTGGTGTATACTGTAAAATTTTAGTTTTACGCTTTGGATGGGACCTCCGGTGTAATAACTAGATTTTTAGTAGTCTGGCGTAAAGCATGGACCGTATACCGCTACTTACGCTTTCGGGATATGACTCCTGGCGTAGGATGACCAAATTTCGTACAGCCTTGGCGTAAAGCACCGACTGTCGCTTCTTGGTCTTTATGTTGCAAGGTTCGTAAATGACTTGTTTTCCTTGCATTTTTGTAGTCGACTTGCATGAGTCTCCACTGGCCGAGGTGATGGGATCCGCTGCTGGGATGCTGCACTTAAACTACTTGGAGGATCTGTCGCACGTGACATTTCCTATCTTCGGACCCCAGTATCCCGAAGGGAGGGGTATCTTGATATCGCTCAGGGCGAGCGAATGCTGCTGAGCATGATCAACGGGGAGCCCCTAACGTATGTAGATGGGGAGCAGTACATCAAGCCGGCCTTCCTCTTTGGGGACATGATAGACAAGCAGTCCCAGACGAAGCCCAAGAGAGAACCCTGGGTTTTCCCTGCCGAGAGCGTGGTCTTGTATCTGCCCACGATGCCGAGAGATTATCCGATCTCGGCTTTCTTCCATGCCACACATCGCAGGAGGATGTCGTGGACGCTGACTCCTGATCTTCACGGGAAGCCGAGAAAGATCTTTCATCTGAAAGGAGCCGACCGGGGGTCGTTCGTCAGCCGCCCCACTGGCGTCGTAACGTTGTTCAGGGGACTGTGCCCGGGCAGCATCCCGAGTGAAGACAGTTCGGTGATCCAGCCGGTGCAATTGCCGACTTTCTATAACGACTTCATGGTGCGAGAGGGGGTATACCCCAAGGAGAATCCTCGGTGCAATGGGTGGATCACCCCAACAAATCTCCGATGGTCCTGCCTAGTTGACTGGGCTTTGAGGCATTTTCGGCAAGAGCTGGAAATCATCGGACTGTATGTCGCCGTGAGCGTGACGAGTGTTGGGTTGCCTCCCAACCCTAACCTCTTTCTGGCGCTGATGGAGCGATACATTTCGCTCACCGGTACCTTCGCCACTCCACTGGGGTAGTTGGGGTTGGCCCTCCACGAAATGGCAGCGATCTCGAGACTGCCGATGGGGGATACCCAGTATGAAGAGTATGTTCCTACCAACCGGGAGTTGGAGGACTCGGGTGGTGGAGGTGTATCAGGAACTGATGTGTCACTACCTCGCGTGCACTGCCTTTTATAATGAGCCTTTTGACTTGGCTCACACCACTAAGTGGATGTCCTATCTCTTCTTCCACCGGGCCAGGGCCGTCAAGTCGGTGAAGGTTTCGGGGGACAAGCACGAGCCCGTGAACTGTTTGGCCGTGCTCAGTGCCGAGGTCGTTAAGGACCTTATGGAGGAGGCCAATGCTCCAGACCAGTTTCTTAATGACGGGGTAGGAAAGTACCCTGAAGGCACTAAGGCCTATAGTTACTTGAGGCGCTGCCGCAGGCCTTTGTCTGAGGAGGCCAAGCTGGCCGACTTTCTCTCTTTATGGCTGTGTCGAGTGGTGGTGTCTGGCACCGCGTCCGCGGACCGCATTCATCGGAACATCCTGTGGCCTGCCGTCCGTCTGGTATTCAGGGCAAGGTTAGGCTTGCTTCCTGCCATGGTGTGCCGTATACAGGCTGGACTGCGAGCCATGACTGACGGGTTGCTCGTCGATGAAGCTCGACGTGAGAGTTTTCCCCGGGTGGAATTACCATACCTGTACTTGATGGGATGGTTAATTCTTCACAACCCCCGGGTGATGTCTTTCGGTCCTGGTAGCAGCACGGGGGGTAGTTTCTTGCTGAACTACAAGGGCTCCCTCTGGAACGTGACCACAGTTGTGGACTGTCAGCTGGCGCTGAGCCTTGGTCATTGTTGTAAGCTCCTTTGCACCGTCCCTTCTGTATATCGTAATCAGTCGGGGATTAGGCTCGAGGATTTAGGCGGAGAAAAGACCAATCTTTCCCCGGAAGCCTTTAATTGGTTGGTCTGCATCAGACCCTCCCATTTGCTGTACAGAAGCGAGGATCATTGCTTCTTCGAGCCTTACTTGCCCAGTCAGTTCGCGAGGCAGTTTGGGTACGATCAGCTGCACGTGGGCAATGCCATCACCAGCTTCAGGTCCCGGGGCGGACTCATTGATGGAGCCAGGGGGTGGCGGTACTTCATCATGGGCTGCACGGGAGCAATCTTCATTGTGCCGGTCGCCACCCTCTCCACGGAGCTGCGCATCCTTCATTCGTATGCTCAGTTCTACGTGGCGATCAACACCCTCCATCATGACTTTGATATTCTTGGAAGCTTCAGGGTGCCTTCCTCCAAGCCCGGAGGAAGAATCAAAGTCCCCTCGGTTTCATCTGACGAGGGCGAGGAGTCCGCCATTTCGGATGAGCCTCTGGTGTCGGTGCCGAGGTGTGAAGTGCCTCCGCCTGCGGGGGCATTGGCGATCTCGGGGAAGCGAAGGGCTTCTGTCTCGAAGCAAACTTTCCCTCGCAAGAGGAAGAAGAAGACAGCTGATCGCCCTCTCCGGATTCCCGGCATTGAGGCTCCTAGAGAGGAACCTGCTGTCTCTCCTGTTGGGGATGTCCCTTTGATTGGAGGTTCCCCATCTCTCGGAGAAGGACCCTCAGTTTCGGCTGGCGGTGTCGAAGAATTCCTGCTTGAGGCTGCCGTTGCTGCCACTGCCTCCGGTAGTGGAATGAAATCGCCCGCGTGGCCGAGGCAAATGGGAGAATCTTCCTCTAGACCAGCAACGGAGGAAACTCCTGCTGCGTCCGTGAGCATGACCAGCGAGGTTCCAGCTGACGAACCTCGAACACATCTCGACGGAGGCTTGGTGGAGCTCCTGGCGATGTCGGTTGGCCCACCTCCTTCTCCAGGTATGACAGTTCGTATTGCGTCATTAAGGCGTGACATAGCTACATCGGCTGCAGACGCGGCATATATACCGTTGGCTACGGATAAAGGCCATCTTTATGTCTCCTCTTTAGAAAGATTACTATCGTATTGATGTCAACTTTCTTGTCCTCTTCTCAGGGGATGGCGCCCGTGGGGAGTATAGCGTTGAAACGCCTTCTGGCTCTGCTCGGGCTCCTGATGATGATACAGAGGTGTTCCACTTCGGGGAAGAAATGGCTTCGGGGGCCAGCTCGCCCGGAGTGGTTTCGTCATCTCATTGTGACCTCGCCTCTTGTGAGTATGGCGATGACTTCGACCGTTGTTGCCACACCTTCTTCGGTCGCACCACTTGCCGAGGCGGCGGCTGTGGCCACCTCGGCTGCAATCATCCTTGGAGGGGAACTCGTCAATATTGCGGCCACTCCTGGCGTTCAACCAGATCTGGTTGTGCTGACCAAGCTATATACCGGCACTTTCTACGCCAATTTGAACACGCTGATAACAATGGTGTTGGCGAAGAATCTGGATTTTGAGAGCCTGAAGAAGGCTTCCCAGTTTTCGATTGGGGCCGTCCGAGAGTTCGGCGATTCCGGGGTAGCTGAGACCCTGGAGACGATGGTTAATGGGTTGGAGCAACCCATTGACGAATACTTGCAGCTGACTCGGGGCAGTTTTGAAGCCGACGTCCAGGCCAGATACGACTCCATGACTGCACAGCTTACCAAACAGCTGGAGAGCTTGGATAATTCTATCAAAGCCCGTAAGCTGGAGACGGATAAAAGAAAGGCCGTCGTGGAGGAGGCTCTTGCTCTCGAGACGAAATGCCAATCCGAGCATGAAGGGAACGCAGCGAGGGTCCCCAAGTTGAAGGAAAAACTCGCCCGGGCAGAGGAGTGGGCTTCTCAGTCGCTGGCAGGTCTAGACGTAGCGTCTGGCCGACTGAGCACCGCACGACGGGACCTGGAGCGTGCAGAAGCTGCTCGTGCTAGCTCTCTTCAGGCGAGGGCCGAACTGTTCTTTACGAATAATCCTGAGGCACGGCTGGAACGGGCCCGCGCTGATGCCTTGGTTTTCAGGGGCGAGAGGGTAGCTGCACTGGCAAAGCTGATTCGTGATCTAACTGCTCTACCGCAATGATGTACCCTTTCTTGCTTTTAGCTTCCCTAATGTAATTCTGCTCTTTTTGGAAATAAAGCGAATCTTTTCTGACTTTGTGGACCCATCATTTCGGAATATAAATGACAGGTTTAAGTGAGAGTGATATCAGAGGTAGTATGGACGTGATAAACTCTCGATAAACTTTTAGCAGGACATATCTATTCATAGGTCATACGGACATGATAGAATATTACCTAACTAGCTTCGTTGTGGAAGTAGTTTTGTCAGAATTGGGGTTCCCGCCATATTCCACCCTGGGGTAGAGGAGGTTAAGCATAGTACCTCTTCAGGAATTTACCGTTGATGGGAGCCATTAATAGGTCTCCATTAGGCTGGGCTAACCTGTAAGCGCTATTCGAGAATGTTGTCTCGATCACATAAGGGTCTTCCCACTTGGGCTGAAATTTTCCTTTACTCCTGTGAGTGAGAATCATTGGCCTTCTTACGGCTAAGACTAGCTCGCCGATCTTGAACACTCTTTCCTTTACTTTATGATTGAAAGCTCTGGAAATGCGTGCTTGGTAGAGCGCGATGCGCTGTTGAGCTTGGAGGCGTTTCTCGTCTAACCCTTCGAGCTCCTGAAGCCTTAACATGTCATTCCTTTCTTGGGTCAGCTCATTAGTTACGGCTATCCTGAGTGACGGAATCTGGACTTCGATGGGAAGAACTGCTTCGCTCCCGTAGACCAGTGAAAAGGGGGTACAACCTGTCGGTGTCCGTACCGTTGTGCGGTATGTCCAGAGACATTCGCCCAGCTTCTCGTTCCAGTCTCTTTTGTTCGAAGAGACGAACTTCTTCAGGAGTTTGATAATGGTTTTGTTGAAAGCTTTCGCCAAACCATTAGCAGCTGGATAATATGCCGTAGAGGCAATATTACGTATTCGATTTTTATCGCAAAATCGATGAAACGCTTGGCTGATGAACTGAGGCCCATTGTCATGGATTATCCTTCGAGGAATCCCAAAGCGATAAATGACGTGATGCTTGATGAAGCTGATTACGTCAGACGCCTTTACCTCAGCCAGAGGGATCACCTCTGCCCATTTGGAGAAGTAATCCGTGATGGCCAGTATGAACCGGTGGCCTCTGGAAGAAGACGGGTGAATAGGACCTATGATATCCATACCCCATGCTTCGAAGGGCCAGGATGCAACCGTAGGATATAGATATTCAGACGGTTGATGTATGAAGTCTGCATGAACCTGACAGGCTCTGCATTATCTTGCATAGCTGATCGCGTCTATGATCATAGTGGGCTAGTAATAGCCCATTCTCCTGACACGATCCTGTAGCTTAGGACCGGGCTGATGCGCTCCGCATATCCCGTCGTGAGCTTCCCGGATAATCTGCTGTGCTTCGTCGCTTGAGAGACATCTTAAGAGCAGTCCGTCGTAAGTCCGACGATATAGGCATTGTGAAGATGCATCGAAGTAGAAGCGTAATGATCGTCTTTTGACGGATACTGCCTCTTTGGGGTCCTCTGGCAAGATTCCGTATGCGACAAAATCTATGAAGGGACTTCTCCAGTCTCTTCCCGGGGGATCCGTGTTCACAGGGTAGCTGCGTTCTATGTGAAAGTTGTTCTTCACGCAGAATAAATCTCTGTTAAGAAGGATTACCGAATCCTGCCTTCTTATAGGAGTGGCTAAATCCGCAGCTAGACTGGCTAGGGCATCAGCTTCCAGATTCTGGGATTGAGGTACATGCTCTAGGAAGAACCCTTTGAATGTCATGTCTATCTCGACCGTTGCTTGGTGATAGGGGATGAGGTCTGGATTCCGGACTTCATATATTCCTCGGACTTGATTGACGATAAGCAGAGAATCACCGAAAGCTTCCAGGGACTCGACCCCCAGCTCTTTAGCGACTTGGAGTCCAATTAACAGGGCATTGTATTCCGCCACATTGTTGGAGCATGGTTCGTTAAGAGAATATGTCCGGTAGATGACGAGTTTATCAGGAGTGACTAGGACGATTCCTACCCCTGAAACTACGTTTCCCTGGGGACCAGTCCTGGAGGCGCCGTCGAAGAACAGTTGCCATGCGTCACCTTCCATTGCGGAATTACATTCTGCAACTTCGTCGGGAATGTCTTCGTATAATTTGGAGGCCTCCGGGATCGGATGAGTAGCTAGGAAGTCGGCCAGCGCTTGGCCTTTGATGGACTTCTGCGGTACGTATACCATGTCATATGGTGTTAACAGCATCGCCCAAGTTGCGAGTCAGGAATTAAGAACGCTCGGCTTGCTCATCAGTACTCGAAGAGGGTTGATCCTGGAGATGATGTGGATAGTCTGGCCGGTGACGTAGTGCCGCGTCTTTTGGATAGCGAACATCAGAGCCAAGCATTCTTTCTCCACTGGGTTGTACCGGTGTTCGGCTCTGACCATCATCCTGCTGAGGTAGTAGATAGCCTGTTCATGCCCTACATCGTTCTTCTGTGCGAGAAGAGCTCCTAGCGAATGATCCATTGCTCGGACGTACAGTAAGAATGGTCTTCCCATGATGGGAGGCACCAGAACTGGCGGACTGGTGATGTAGAGTTTGATATCCCCGAATGCTTGCTGACAGGTTTCGTCCCATACGAAGGATACATCTTTCTTCATGAGATACGAAAAGGGCTAACATCTTCCCGAGAGGTTAGATATGAACCTTCGGATATAAGCCAGACGGCCTTGAAATCCTCGGAGTTCCCTCAGATTATGGGGCGGTCGCATTTCCACGATTGCCTGAACTTTATCAGGGTCCACCTGGATGCCTTTAGCGGTAATGACAAACCCCAGAAATTTGCCACTAGATACACCCAGAAAGGACTTCGTAGGGTTTATCTTGAGTTGATGTTGGCGCATTAACTCGAATACCGTCCTCAGGTCTTGAATGTGATCATCCTTGAGGCGGCTCTTGACGGCTATGTCGTCCACGTAATATTCTACTGTTTTGCGTAAATGCTCATGGAATATGTTACTCATAGCCCGTTGGTATGTAGCCCCGACGTTCTTCAATCCGAAGGGCATGACCGTATAGCAATATACCCCCAATGGTGTCCGGAAGGCAGTGTGCTTCTCGTCGTCTGGATGCATCTTGATCTGATTGTATCCTGAGAATCCGTCCATGAAAGACATGCGTTCAAAGCCGCAGGTGTTGTCGATCATGATGTCCGTGATAGGAAGAGGGAACTCATCCTTGGGGCAGGCCGCATTCAGATCTCGGTAGTCGATGCAGATACGTACCTTCCCATTTTTCTTCATGACTGGGACAACATTGGCGACCCAGTCGGGATGTTGTTCTTCCCGGATGAAACCACAGGCTATCAGCTTCTTGACTTCAGCTTCAATAGCGTCCATCATGTCCGGGCGGAACCGACGTTGGTGCTGCTTCATAGGCTTCGAGTCGGTCAATATATTGAGCTTATGAGTAGCCACCTTCGGGTCAAGGCCCGGCATGTCCCCATAATCCCATGCAAAGATGTCGACGTATTCCTTTATCAGCTGTATAATTTCTTCCCTTTCAGTTGGGGGAAGATTGTCACTGATAAATATCGGCTTTGGCGAAAGTTTACCCCCAACATCGATTTGGATGACTTCGTCTTTGGTGGGAGGTTCTCTTTGCTCGAAGCATAATTCCTACTGTGTATCCATTTATTGAGCCCAAGAGTCATTCTCAAACGACTCAGAATCCTGTTCATCTGCTCCTGAGGGATCTGTCACCACCATATTTACTGATAGTGTTTGTTCGAGAGCATCAGGTGAGTCGGGGGACGACTAGCCATTCTGGAAGGAGAAAAAGATGTCCTCGTCTGACTTAGAAGTCGTAAGGGAGGTGGCATATCCTAACCCAAAACGGGTTTGCTGATAGCGGGGGTCGCCGCGCGGCGGCGTTCGTCTGCCTCTTCCATAGTTGAGGCCTGGCTTCCGCTTCAAGTCGTAGCCCATGTTTTGCATGATCCTTAATGCCTGCGGGCTGTATCGGTGAATCTGCATTTTCCCAGTATCGTCATCGAAAGGATCTTCTTGGTTAGCCGGTTGATTGTGCATACGACCGAAGAATATTGGACGCTGACTGCTGCAGGTAGGCGGGACAACGAAGATAGAATCCTCATGGGGTCCATACGTTGTGATGACGTTGGATGATGACGCTACTTCCCAGACATACGGACGGTAGGAGTTTATAGCTTTCAAGAATTTTTGTGCTATGGGTTCTACCTCGTCACAGTGAGTGGATACCTAATTTGGAATCTGGGCATTAATGTACCGGAAAAGAGGATGTTTATTATCATCTGGAACCCCGTTCCTGGTTGCGTTTACATCGGTCGGCTGCCCTTTGTACCGAAGGTTGATGACCAAAGGTGGAGGCTTCTGATTCAGAGTGACCGCTGGAGAATTACTTCCTCTTCCTGAGCTGGATTTGTTCAGGTGAATAGCCATAGGCTCTATGGCTTTTGGACGAGTGGTTCATCCTTTCACTCTGATCGACAACGGCAGTACGGCAGGGGATTTTCCTGGCTCCCGGTGGGATTCCTTCTCCGTCTCGCCCGATACTTCTTCCGTGTGGTCTTGAGAGTACAACATAGCGTCGGAATAGTAGGACTCTACTCTTTTAAACGGGTTTAGGTCGGCAACCTCCGTTTGTACTATTCCTTGAGGGTCTACATATTTAAGGCATTGATGTAGAGTTGAAGGAACGATGTTGTGATCGTGGATCCACGGTCTCCCCAGCAAAATATTGTAGGATACCTCTGAATCGATCACGTAACATGTGGCCACCGATCTGAGGTTGCCAATATGGATCCTTAGGCGAATCTTCCCCAACAACTTACTTCTTCCGGCGTTGAAACCCACGATCGTAGTGGAGGTGTAAGCCAGTTCGCTGGTAGGAATCCTCAATGGTCTAAGCAGACTGTGAGGGATGATGCTAATCGACGATCCCGGATCTATGTTAATCCGATCAACCTCCATGGAACCGACGTACCCGGTGTAATAGAGGGGCCTGTCATGCTTGTTATGTTTTAACAGCATGTCGTCTTGGGTGAAAGTGATATTTGGGACCACCTCCATCACACTGTGGCATTGAGGACATGCCACTGGTTCTTCATCGGAGGACTTGAGCTGGGTCAAGCATGCCTCCGCCTGCATCAGCGCTTCACTCAAGGCTAGACGAGTGTCTTGGGAGAACCTGAGTAGCTCAAATATGGAGAGCCTGGCCGGTGTATTAGCCAGTTGGGCCAGGATATCGAAGTTGTAAGGCTTCTCAAAACCTTTATTTGGAATGTTTTTCACAGGTTTATCAAAGTGCACTTCTCTTTGCTTCCCTTTGTCTGCCGGCGTCGGTTTTGAAGGGCTGGCCTCTGGTACGACGGGGCCTGGTCATGAAGGTTTAGCAGTTGAAGCGTCCGCCGGTGCATCCTCCTGACTTGCTCCGCAGTCGTTGAGGTAGGCTTTCCCTGAACGGGTTGCAGCAAGTACCTCATCCTCGTCTGATGGCGAAGAAGTTGCGACTATGTGGCATGGTTTGCGCTTGGAGCTCCTTCTAGACGTAGCTTTAGTAGCTTTAGTCTCTTCCTCGAGCTCTGACACCAAATCCGGATGAACCCACATAATCTCGCCCTGCCGGGTGGTCAGGGGTACAAGGTCTTGATTTTGATCTCTAGATGGAGGGAGATTGACGATGTCCATCGTAGCTCGGGAAATGGGCGTGACACCGTTCATGACCTCTTGGGAAGGCAGATCGCCGAACCGTAGAGAGATCATGTTGGCCGTGACCGTCTTCTCGGTGTTGTGCAGAGTGATGGCCTTAGCATCGATCAACCCCTGGATCCTCCTCTTCAGTATGTAACACGCCTTTGTTGGGTGGTGTACGTATCTGTGGAAGATGCAGTATTTGGGGTCGTCAGTACTGCCGACTTCTTGGGGCCGCCTTAGCTCCGGAAGGGTGATCTTGCCGCTTTTGACGAGACACTCGAATATACTAGGGATATCGTCGTCGTCGAAAGAGTAGACTTCGACGGGCCTGGAAGTCCCGGGCTTTGTCTGCGTGGTCGCCGCCGTCTTTTGTCTGGACGTATTGATCGTCAGAGCTTCTTTTCCCTTGGAGCTGCGAGGATGGTTCCTGATGGGAGATGACCTTTTGTCTCTGTTGGAGGCGGAGATCATGATGCCATTGTCGCGCGCCTTGCGACTGTTGTCTTCGGCGGCCACTGCCGAGACGATGAATGAAGGCCACTCATGGAACTGATATGGTCCTGTAAATACCGAGACTACGGGAAGGAGGTTCTTCCTGCAAATGTCTACTAACGCCGAGTCTGGAACTCCTGGAGGCATTTGTAAGGTGGCCTGACGAAAACGTTCGACGAAGGTGCGAACGTCCTCCTTTTCCCTTTGTTTGACTTCGATGAGAGAGGACATAGACATGTCCATTCCACCCTTATAGAATCGCGTAAAGAATAAAGCTTTGAAGTCTTCAAAGGAAGTAATGCAGTTGTCCGCCAAGCTACGGTACCACTGATAGGCTACTCCTGAGAGGCAGCCTTTGAACACCCGAGTGAGGAGGGCGTCGTTCCCTTGTAGCAACACCGTCATCATACTGAAATTGTTCATGTATTGACTTGGCGATGTTTTTCCTTCGAACAGAGCCATAGTCTGAGGCTTGTACTTCGGAGGAAAAGGGACTTCTTCCCAGATAGCTGGGTAAGGCTGGTTGATTCCCAGTTTCTTGAGCTGATCTTTGTTCTTCAAGGCGTCAAACTGGGCTTTCAACTCCCGCACTGCCTGCATCGGATTTTCAGTTGGAAGCGGGGCTATGGTGTAGTGCGGAGTTGGATGTATCGTGACTCCAACGGGAGATAATATATTTACCGAGTGAGAAAGCGGAGGAACTGCTGACTCTTGATCTAGAGCAGGCTCTTGGCTTGGGTTGGATGGTGGCAAGTCCACCCCCACACGTATCTGAGTTGGCGGGACCGACGCTTGAGCCATGGCAGTTGCGTGCTGAGTTAGCATCATCTTGTGCATGTTCTCCATTATGGATTATATTTGTTTCAGAGACGTTTCCAGCATAGTGATGCATTGTTCCGCGTTTCCTGACGGCGAAGCTTCCTCGCGTTCGTCTTCAATGGCGTAAACTCCCATCTCCCTGGGTGTCCTCGAAGGATAAGTATAGGTCGCTGCAGAAGTCGACTCTATACTCTCAGCATCTGATCTGGAAGATTGGCGACCCCCAGCATCGAAATCAGACGAGTACGAAGCCGATTGCTGTGACCTTGTACGGGTGTTTTGGAATACCCCAGCTTCAGTGTTCCTGAGGAGATGTTCGAATCTTCTTCGGCTCGGAGGTCCTGAGGGATGACGTCTTGAGCTCGACCCTCCTCTAGGTATGTGTGAAGCCATGTTCACGGACGCATATGCGGGCTCTTCTTCCGGGAAAGACTGAGAGTAGCTCAATCGGTCGAAAACTGACCGTTTTGCTTTAGAACAGCAGCAGTCAATCACAATTTTATGACTATTACAACATTGCTCGCTAGGGGGCGTAATAGACATGTTGGAAGGTCCCCTCTCCTTACGCTTCTGGATTAGGTATTTGCGCAGGTCAGGAGGAGTAGCAACCTGAGCTTACTTTACGTCGTGGGACTTCGTCTGGCGTAAATTGGAGATTCGCTCAGAGTGGCGTAAGGCTGAAGAGGTCCTCAGTTGGCCGTCGGCTTCTCGCGTAATCCGGAGGGTAGGCAGATTGTTCCTTCGCCGGCGTAACGGCCGAGGAGTCGAGTATTCCGCTGCCTGCTTCCCTTCGCGGAAATCACGGCGCTCATCTGGTTCCTCGTAGAGGTCAGATGTTGTCTTGCGCCTGGAGCGTGATTTGTACTTCTGTCCTGGCGCTGAGGCATCACCAGAAGTTTGGTCTGTACCGCGCGTAGCGGGATACTGGTTTCTGCGCGTAGAGCGCAGCGGATACTTTTGGGTTAGCGCTGAGGCTTTGCCCGAAGTTTTGTCTGTACCGCGCGTAGCGGGAGACTGGTTCCTACGCGTAGAGCGCAGTGGATACTTCTGGGTTAGCGCTGAGGCTTTGCCCGAAGTTTTGTCTGTACCGCGCGTAGCGGGAGACTGGTTCCTACGCGTAGAGCGTAGTGAATACTTCTGGGTCAGCGCTGAGGCTTTGCCCGAAGTTTCGTCTATACCGTGCGTAGCGGGAGACTGAGTTTTACGTGCAGGGCACGGAGGGAGCGGTGCTACCACCTCATTGGTCGGAGAGATCGGAGAGTGCACAGGAACGGTAGAGGATGTCTTGGGCATCCACACTTTGCGCAGCTTCCTGTTGTCTTGGACGGAGAGAGAGTGAGAGCTACCCCCGGTTCGAAGCATGTCTTCGTAGGCAGACTGGTCGAATTGGACGACCAGTGTCTTCTTCACGGATCCCATGGATACTGAATCGTGTTGAGCAATTGTTTTCTCGTCAGAAGAGAAAGATGTCCCCAGCAGAGTCGCCATCTTGTTTGTGGTATTAAACGAAAGAATGAAGATGTATTCAATATGGGGTTTACACGGAACCCGCCTTCTTTGGTTTACAAATAAACTTGTACAATTTGATCCTATACGAGGATATGGGAGTACAATTTATTTAATCTGGGTAAATATTGCTATAGGTGTCTGATCTGCAGTCGATAACTTTAGCCCTTGGACCACACGATGTTGAAGAAGTGTCGTAGAAGACAGGAAGCAGCTTCGAAGGTTGCAGGAGAGGGTGGATGCACGATGCCAAAGTCGTCGATCCCTACTCTTTGCCTGAGCTCCGGGTGCTCTCTCTCTCTCCCTCTCTCTCTCTCTCGGGTTCGATCTTCCAATTTTTTGTCAACCGGGTTCGATCTTCAAGTTTAGAGTTTTTCGACCTCGGATCTGGTATTGATTTTCTTGACCAATTTTTCGACCTCTGTTCCTCATTGATAGAGGTCTCTATTTATAGAGTTTTAGTGACAGTGACCACTCCGTCGGTGTAACAACCGAGGAGTGGAAAGTACAGCACCCTTTTACACAACGGTTAAAGTAACCAATGCCTGCGTATAGATGATCTTTTGAATGAGCGTGTGACGCGGGTCAAACTAAGGGACACAACGCGCACAATTGCTACGAAGATCACGGCGTAAAAGCCACGTAGGTAGGTATCCATTGTGTAGAAGAGGTTGGCATAGAAGTCAAATGTCTGTCACCATGGCATAGAAGCCAAATAGTTATCAAACCGGCATAGAAGCCTGAACAGGCGTAGAAGCCGAACAGGCGTAGAAGCCGAGTGGTCGTAGAGGCCGAACAGGCATAGAAGTCGAGTGGTCGAAGAGGCCGAACAGGCATAGAAGCCGAGGGGGCACAATCGCTGGATGGGCGTAGAAGCCGAAGGGGCACAGGGGCCGAGCAGGCATAGAAGCCGATGGGGCACAGGGGCCGAGCAGGCGTAGAAGCCAAAGGGGCACAGGGGCCGAGCAGGCATAGAAGCCGAAGGAGCACAGGGGCCGAGCAGGCGTAGAAGCCGAAGGGGCACAGGGGCCGAGCAGGCATAGAAGCCGAAAGGGCACAGGGGCCGAGCAGGCGTAGAAGCCGAAGGGGCAAAATCGCTGGATGGGCGTAAAAGCCGCTGCGTACCGTGCCACAGTGCTGATGTGGACGTCTTAGCCGGAATTACGACTTTTGAAGATATAATTAAATCTCTTGCATTAAATGCCAAAATTTGTCACCATCCTGTGCATTAAATGTGGAGGCGTGTTCTTTTACGGTCTGTAACCCTTTCTGCTCATCAGTCGTAGAGATGTGCCTCGAGAAACTGTCACCGCACTGTGCATTAGAGACGTGCCTCGAACCCCGTACGGAGTGCAGCTTTTAGCGTAGCAGGCGGTTTGTCTACTGCAGAACGTAAATAGCTCGCATTTTGCCTGTGTAAAACAAGGCAGCGTATCCCCTCGTGCTTTGAAAAAGTAGTTTATGCGAAGGGAATGGCGGTATTTGACAGCCTGGGTGGCAGTGCAGTGCCATCATTATAGCCGTCGCTTGGGTAGTCGAGCCGTATCCCTTTGCCAGAAGTCCAGACGTCAGGTTCTTTGCAGGCTCTGACAGGTTCATTGCAGGATCTGACAGGTTCACTTTGGGGAATTTGAAGCGTCTTTTGTACACCTCAATGCTGCGTATGAAAGGGGAGGAGTTTTACGCCCTGGAGGCGATGAAGCACCCTGTTTACGCTGACGCGGCTTGGACTTACTGCCTTACGCGGATGGCCTTTTGAGCTTTTATGTTTCACGCTTTGTTCTAGCGGAAAAGGCTTTGTTGCACGCTTGATGGCTCTTAAGGCCTCTGCCTATGCTGCTCTGCACCGATATGCCGTGTAGTCATCCGACGTATTTTTCATGCTTCTACACGAGTCAGCACCATCGCTTAGGGGCTTCAAAAAGGAAAGTGCGAGCTCCTTTCTTGATTATGTACTTGGGCTCCAAAAGTTACAACACGAACGCACCTGATCAGGAAAGGGTTGGAGAAAGCTTCAGCTCCTCGCCGCGTCGCCTCGGCTCGAGGAACCTACTGCAACGAGGGTCAGTACTTCGAAAAGTACCGGTGAGGGCGAGCTAACCCAACATACCAAATCGATATCGTATTCATGTGAACATGCAATATTATTATTATGTGATCTTTCTATCTTGCCTTAGTTCAATTCTTTATATACGATAGAATGGAATGACATAACAAAATGTGCCACCGTTCGATGACTTTACCTGTACCGTCTGAACCACATGTACAAAACTTACCATGAACTTCCCTGCCACGAAGATATAGTTAGTCTACACAGTTTAAATATGTATAAAGATTACTGCCTTGACTACCCGTTATGGACCATAGTCGAGTAGAAGACGATGCTTACAGGGTAGGTAGCGAGCCCCGCTACAAACTTTAGCCTCACCCGTGCTAAGTTGCTAGCACGAGTAACTGATGTTTCGCCCGGGACGAATCGGCCCCGGTGCCCCGGGGACCGTTCGCAGGAACAAAAACCTTGTGCACAAGTTATCCATGACCATTGACGATCTGAACACTAAGTTAACATACAAAGCATTTCAAACATTAATATGAACAGAACTACTTTAGCACAGTGTGATGGCATAGTCTACTAGCTGATATGATCAATTCAAAAGCTATATACTATCCATTGAGGAGTTATAGATGAATACGTTCTAACTACAACTGAACACAAAATAGCTATATGTATTACAGACATGCACGCATCAATGTGATCGTTGAGAATTCTATGTGACAAGCATTATAAGTGTTTCAAGTCTACTTCTTCTTTATTCTGACTCAATTTTATTCTTTTGGTATCGTTGATCGGAATGCACAAATGAGTCAATTTATTAGGAATAAAAACTTAGAATAAGGGCTCAAATCGGGAGTAAGACCACTCACAAGTTGTTGAACTGGGAAAGAAAATAGGAGATCTTCAAGACTCCGCTTGTGCGTCGCCTACACGATCACCTGCACGCACCAACGGATGATCAATATCTCCTGCTTTGGTCTCCAAGGGTTCGATACGAAATACAAAATCCTAAGAAAGAAGGCAATAAAATTTATCAAAACTGTTCAAGAAAATGTAAGTCACAAAACCAACACGAAAGCAACTAAGCGGCATCGAAAACGGGCAAGGAAACCAACGCAACGGAAATGCCCCTCTCGACTCTGCCGCCGAGTCCTTCCTTGAGGCACGATCCGTTGAATGTGGGACCTGATTTTGAAGAAACCAATCCATAACAAGGAAAGAATCTTGATTCAATTTATCCCTATCGAACGATACCAAGTATTTCTTAGCCGTGCTCCCCGAATAGGGGGAACGGGGCACTACATCTTAACCAACTAACAAAAAGTTTCATTCTTGAAACTTAGGAATATAACCTAACCCTAAGAAATAATGAGGGAAACTTTTCTTTTATGTCTGATTCGAGTTCCCAGGTCGATTCCTCGACCGAGTGGTTCCGCCAAAGAACGCACACAAGCGAGACTGCACGGTTTCGTAACTGCTTCTCTTTTCAATCTAAGATCTGAACGGGTTCTTCAGCGTACGTCAAGTCTGCCTGCAAATCCAACTGACCAAAATCTACCATATGGTTTGGGTCATGCACGTACTTTCTAAGCTATGACACATGGAAAATATCATGCACGTCTGATAGAGCTGGTGGTAATACAATTTGATAGGCAACTGGAGTGACTCGTTTGAGGACTTCGAACGGGCCAATGAATCTCGGACTTAACTTCCCTTTATTTTGAACCTCATAACTCCGCGCATGGGTAAGACCTTCAAAAATACATGATCACCTTCATAGAACTCAAGGGGTCGACGACGAATGTCAGCATAGCTCTTCTGCCGGCTTTGTGCTACTTTTAATCGCTCTCGGATCAACCGAACCTTCTGGACCGTTTATTCAACTAGTTTCGGCCCAAGGATTTGACGCTCCCCAACTTTATTCTAGCAGATCAGTGACCTACACTTTCGCCCATACCGAGCCTCGTACGGAGCCATTTAGATGCTGTACTGATAACTGTTATTGTATGCAAATTCGGCCAACGGTAGGTAGACGTCCCAACTTGACTTTGAATTGTTTGCATAGAGCCGCATCATATCTTCAAGTACCTGATTCAACTATTTTGCTTGGCCATCGGTTTGAGGATGGTAGGCTGAGCTGAACTTCAACTTGGTCCCCAACGCTGACTGAAGGCTCTCCCAAAAATATGATAGGAATCGTCCGTCCCGGTCTGATACTATGGAAACTGGCACTCCGTGCAGTCGAACTATCTCATCAAGGTAGGTCTGGGCGAGGTGATCGGTGCTCCAAGTAATTTTGATGGCAATAAAATACGCTGACTTGGTTAACCGGTCGACGATGACCCATATTGCATCATTTTTCCGTTGCATCTTCGGCAAGCCAACAATGAACTCCATGCTTATGTGCTCACATTTCCATTCTGGGATAGCAAGATTCTGCATCTCTCTTCCTGGTATCTGATGTTCTTCTTTCACCCTTTGACAGGTTATGTATTGCGACACGAAGAGCGCCACATCTTTCTTTATGTCGTGCCACCAGAAAATAGTGCGAAGATCTTTATATATTTTTGTGCTCTCGGGATGGACCGTATAGGCTGCATAGTGAGCTTTCGCAAGGATCTCCTTTCTGATTTCTGAGTCATTGGGGACGCATAGCCTTTTCTTAACTCACAACACTCTATTATTATCTACTGCAAAGTGTAAACCCCCTGATATTTCAGAATTTTTAAAATAGATTTTTTCACAATTTTATGGAATTTTTTGGGATTTTTTAATTAATTAAACTAAGGTGTTTTGATTATTAAATAATTTTTAAATGATGTTAATTAATATTAAAATATTATGAAAATAATATTTTCTGGTGTAAAATAGAAAATTAGACATAGGGTAATTTTCCGAGAATTTATTGGACCTCGGAAGCATTTTTAAAACCCTAAAAACCAAGTTTTAAAATAAACCCATTTAAACCATGAAATAAACCCGGTTTATTTCAAATAAACCAAACCAACCCGAACCAAACCGGACCGGTTTAGTTAAACCAATCCTACCCCGCGGGTCGGATCCGGGTCTAACCCGCCGACTCGAAACCCGCATACCCGACGCACTTATGCTTATTGGATCGGGCCGGATCCGCCGCCCGACCCGGACCCGGATCCGTTAACCCGTGCTACAGTGCCCATCCCTAACCCGATCTCCCTCGACCCCTCGTCTCCCCTCCGCCGTCCGACCTGCCGCCTGCTCGCCTTCCAGCCGCTCCGGCTTCCTGCAACGGCCGACGCTCCCCTCCCCGCCGCCGCATCGTCTCCGAAACCTCCGCCGCTTCCTCTCCCCCTCTCTGCCTATAAAACCCCTCCTCCTCCGCCCCGCTTCTCCTCGAGGACCCCCGCTGCCCTAGCTCTGCCCTGCCGTCGTCTTCTCCGGCGACCTCAACCCTCCAGCCAGCGCCGTCCTCCGCCTACCCCCAGCAGCTTCCCCTCTCCGCTTCGCCTGAGCCGCCCGCAGCCGCTTGACCCGAGAGCCGACGACCCCGAGCCGTGCAGCCCCAGCAGTCTCGACCTCGCCGCCTCAGCTCGCCTGAGCTCGCCGCCTCCGACCGCGCCTTGGCCGAGCTGCCTCCACCCTCCTTCGGCGAGCACCGGTGCACAGAACCCTAACCCTGACCAGACACAGCCCCGACACTGTGTCGTGCCGTGTCCACTGTGTTGTGTCAAGACGACTCGCGTATACGAGAAAACCTCGTTCTACGTAGCCCTGTTCAGGTAACCCGTTCTCTCTCCTTGTTGCTCTATTTTCCGTTCTGACAGTTGTGACGCGTAGACTACGTAACCCTCTCGATGCCCGTGCAAACCGCTCGGTGTGCCGCATCCTGTGGCGATCGCGAACCTCGATCCAAAAACAGAAAAAATAGTACCCTATTTTTCCTCGGAACTGAATGCGCCACGCCAAACGGGACGACTTGGTCACGTGCGATCTTCACCGTAAGGTGTGAGCCGTTGATAAGGATGTGCGAGATTTCGCAGAAGTTGATTTAGATGTGCGTGCACACCGGAATCAACGCGTATCCGCCGACAATGCCCCATATTCGCCTGTTCTGAATCATGTTGTAACTTTGTGTATACACGTCGGATCGAAATGAAACTTGTGCCATCGGACTCGTAGCAATATGCTGGTCCTGTGACCCAAGTTTGGTACGATTCTGAGAACGTTGACAAAATCGCGTATCGTGGGCCCCGCGGCTCCACTTGACGGGCAATTTTGTGATCGGCTCATCGGAATCCAATTCTGGAAGTTCCGTTGGGTTCGTATTATCGTTCTGGACTTGTTGACACTAAGTTGGATGTATTTGGAGACCATTGGTTCTGACATATTTTTCGGTGCAAAGCGGCCCACATGTGGACCCCGCTTGGACCTGAAAATGTCATTTTTGCCCCTGTCTCCAAATTGGACTCAAGGACAGGCGTTTCTAGCTATTTGATATTTTTTAAATTTGATGGTAATGTTTATTTTAGCAACCAGAGCAGTACCTGCAATTACCACTGAGGTCAGAGCTACAGTTGGAGCCAGAACCCCAGACAAGTGTACCTTGCCAAATCCTACAGTTTTTTTACTTATTTTCTTGACTTATTTATACATTATTGTACATGCATGACCTAGGACCGTGTGACTTACTAAGCGTTCGATTAATAGTCGGGTGCCAACACCGTACGCGGAGTTGTGTAACGTCACCTAGAGATGAATATCGTGACCCTTTACATTCTTGTACTTGCCATATCAAGAACATCATAACCCAGGACACCTGACACTAATCATGAGACAGAATCTTCCTGAAATATTCAAGGTAATCCTATATAGGATACAGGTTTCATGACATAGACATTATTTTTCTTAGATCTTATTATGACTTGCTGCATTAGTTTTGATTCTGCATGTCATGGACATGGGATATGTGATTACATTGGGTGGGGAGAGTATTATCATATCAAAGGCTGATTATATTATATATATTGTCATCTGAAGGTGTCTTAGTCTCTGACACAGAGCTTTAGCACAAGTTCTGGCCATTCGAGAGAATACTGCTATGGGTTTCTCCGACACTGATCCTATAGTAGTCTCATCCCAAGTATGACTAAAACTCTCACTTGCATATCACTTAGCTGGTTATATATTTACCCTATTGTTTCATTTATTGCTGCACTGTATTTATTTTGGCATGAGTTATTTTGTACCTTGCTATGTCCCCTAAGGACCTGAATCTGGATTATGTCCCCAAGATTAGCAGATAAGATCTATCCCGGGGTATACGGGACCGGAGCATTAGTGTAAACCCCCTGATTCTTCAAGAATTTTTAATTTGGATTTTTCACAATTTTCTGTAATTTCTGGGATTTTTCTGTAATTAAAACCTAGGTATTTGGTAATTAAATGAATTTTATTTACTGCTAATTAATATTAAAATATTATGAAAATAATATTTTATGATGTAAAATGGAAAACCGGACATAGGGTAATTCTTTGTGAATTTATTGGACCCCGGAAGCATTTTTAAAGCCCTAAAAACTAAGTTTAAATAAACCGAATTAAACCCTGAAATAAACCCGGTTCAATTGAACCAAACCAACCCGGACCCGGTTCAACTGAACCGAACCCAACCTTAGCGGGCCGGGTCGGATCCAAACCGACCCAAAACCCGAATACTCGAAACCCGCCCCATCTCCTAGCGGGTCGGGCCGGATTCATGTTGGACCCGAACTCGGACCCGTTACCCAATCATAACCGGAACCCTAATCCTAAATCTATTCTACTGTTCCGGCAGCCTATTTATTCCCTCGACCGCTGTCGGAACCTTAGCTTCGCCATCCCCGACCTCCCCTCGCCGTCTCCTCCGCCCGGACACACCCCGCAACACCGCCTCTTCTCCCTCCGCCATCGTCCCCGAGCAGACCTCGACCCATCTCCCCTCTACCTCCTCCCCACTCCGTCGACGAGCCCCAAACCCCGATGCCCTAGCCTCCCTTGACCTCGTCGCCTCTCCCCTCGACGATCCTCCGCCTCGACCCTCCACCGTCAGCCCTCTCCCCATCACGCAGCAGCCCCCTCGACAGCCCTCGACGACTCGCTGCCGACCTCGCCTCTCCCCAGCACCCGAGCGCCGACCGCAGACGAGCCTCCGCCCGAGCCGCCATCCTCCGGCGACTCCCCCAGTCCCAGCCGCAGTGATCGAAACCCTAAATCTAGACGGACACAGCCCGGACACAGTTCCACGGAGCCCTGTTCAGGTAGCATTTTCTCTCTCCTCGTTGCCCCATTTTCAATTCCGTCAGTTATGACGCATAGACTGTGTGACCCCCTCGATGCCCGTACAACCCGCTCGGTGCGTCGCGTCCTATGACGATCGCGAACCGCGATCCAACAACAAGAAAAATAATATCCTATTTTACCCCGGAACTGAGTACGCCCCGCCAAACGGGACGACTTGGTCGCGCGCGGTCTTCACCGAAACGTGCGCGCCGTTGATACGGACATGCGGGATTTCACAGAAGTTGATTTGGATGTGCGTGCACACCGAAATCAACGCGTATCCGCCGACAATGTCCCGTATCCGTCTGTTTTAGAATACATCGTAACTTCGTGTATGTACGTCGGATTGAAACGAAACTTGCGCCATCGGACTCGTAGCAATACGCTGGTCCTGTGACCCAAGTTTGGTTCGATTCTGAGAACGTTAACAAAATCGCGTATCGTGGGCCCCGCGGCTCCACTTGACGGACGATTTTGTGATCGGCTCATCAGAATCCAATTCTGGAAGTTCCGTTAGGTTTGTATCATCGTTCTGGACTTGTTGACACTAAGTTTGACGAATTTGGAGACCTTTGACCTTGACACATTTTTCGGTGCAAAGCGGCCCACATGTGGAACCCGCTTTGACCAGAAACTGTCATTTCTACCCTGTGTCCAAATTGAACTTAAGGACATGCGTTTCTATCTATTTGATATTTTTTGAGACTGATGGTGATATTTATTTCAGCAACCGGAGTAGTACCTGCAGATCACACTGAGATCAGAGCTACAATTGGAGCCAGAACCACATGCAAGTGTACCTTGCCAAAACTTGCAGTTCTTGTTACTTATTTCCTTGGCTTATATATATTGTGGTATATGCTTGACCTAGGACCGTGTGAATTACTTAGCGTCCGATTAATAGTCGGGTGCCAACACCGTACGCGGCGTTGTGTATTGTCATCTAGACATGGATACCGAGACCCTATATTTCTCGTACTTGTCCTATCAAGTACATCATAACCCAGGACACTTGACACTATTCATGAGATAAAATCTTTCTGAGATATTCATGGTGATTCTGTATAGGATACATGTTTTATGACATAGACATTATATTCCTAGACATTATATGACTTGCTGTATTAGATATGATCTTACGTGACATGGACATGGGGCCTCGTGGACATGAGACGTATGATTACATTGGGTGGGGAGAGACACACAGGCTACAGGTTGACTATATTGTGCCGACGTCTCAGTCTCTCGCCGAGCTAGACGACCACATGATATCACTGCTACCGGCTCTCCGACACAGAGCTTGTAGTGGTTTCAGCCTGAGTTCTAGTGCTGCTCTCATCTTCCATTTTACTTAGCTGGTTATATAGTGTTCCCATATTGTTTCATTTATGGCTGGAGAGTCACACAGGCTACAGGTTGACTATATTATGCCGGCGTCTCAGTCTCTCTCCGAGCTAGACAACTACATGATATCACTGCTACCGGCTCCCCGACACAGAGCTTGTAGTAGTCTCAGCCTGAGTACTGGTGATGTTCTCACTTGTATTTTACATAGATGGTTACATATTTACCCTGTTTATTTCATTGACTATTTTACTGCATTATTATAGCTTGTATTATCTGTACCTTGCTATGTCCCCTGAGGACCTGGATCCGGATTATGTCCCCAGAATTAGCAGAGGAGATCCACCCAGAGTTATACAGTACATGAGCATTAGCAGGAGCAGGAGCAGTCACTGGAGCAGTACCAGATCCAGTAGACGAGTGATCACCGAGGTTATCTTCTGAGTATATATTGTTCCATACTCAGTATTGGCTGTAGTTATCTTTATTCTTGTATCTTGACAGTTGTATCAGACTCATTATCGGGTTATTTTCTGAGTTTATATTTTATTGAGATATGATCTTGCTTATTGATTCTGATATTGCTATATTCATATCTGTGGATGAGATTAGTATATTTAGACCATTATTGTTGTACTACAGCTTAAGTATGCCCCGGTGGATCCATTAAATTGGGTTTGTCCATCGGTGTGTGCTGCTGGCCATTGCCACGTGTCCAGTCCCTGGTATTTTGGGACTGGGGCGTGACAATTAGCAGGTGCAGAAGCAGGAACAGGTGCATACGTTGGAACAGAACCAGGAACTGAGGACGAGGTGATTACAGAGGATTTCTCCTGAGTATATGTTTCTTATATGCTCAGTTTTATTGGCAAATAAACTCTTATAATTCTTGTTTAAGTGAACAATTATAACAGACTTAATATCGGGTTGTTCCCCGATTTTATTTACTTGTGACTGGATGATTTTTATTTTCTTTGTTGATATTGCTGTATTTATTCTGTGGATGAGATTAGAAGACCCTGATTTTTATATTACAGCTTAAGTACGCCCCGTTGGATCCATTAAATTGGGTTTGTCCATCGGTGTGTACTGCTGGCCATTGCCACGTGTCTAGTCCCTCGATATTTTGGGATTGGGGCGTGACACAAAGTCCTTCTCCTTCCCCGCTAGAATCTGCTTGTGCATTTTTCTTAGGAATGGGTCATCCCTTTGAGTATATGGGACCCTCTCTAACAGGTTGGGTACGAATCGCATCTGAACAACTCGCGCACCACGATATCGAATTCGAAGTTCAACGCCCATTTCCTCTAAGTCCCTTTGTAACCTGCGATCAACAGACATGGATCCCCCAAACACTCGACTCAACGCATCTGCTATAATATTTCCCTTACCAGGGGTGTAGTCAATCGTCAAGTCACAGTCCTTTATTAATTCTAGCCAACGCCGCTGTCGTAGGTTAAGGTCCGTTTGGGTGAATACGTACTTCAAACTTTTGTGATCAGTATAAATTCGGCAAGCCACTCCATAGAGGTAGTGTCGCCACAATTTTAGCCCGAACATAATTGCAGCTAGCTCCAGGTCATGCGTAGGATAATTTTTCTCGTGCTTTTTCAGTTGCCTGGATGCATAGGCTATTATCCTATCCTGCTGCATAAGTACACACCCTAAGCCCTGCCCTGACGCATCGCTAAATATTTGGAATCTCGAGATCTCGTCTGGTAGTACAAGTAACAGGGCAGAGGTGAGGTAATGCTTTAACTCTTCAAACGAGGCTTCACAGTCGACGGACCACTTAAATGCGAATCCCTTCTGTGTGAGGCGCGTCAGAGGTGATGCTAATTTGGAAAAGTCCTTCACAAAACGCCTATAGTAGCCCGTTTGCCCAAGGAAGCTTCTAATCTCACTGACGGATGCATGCCACTTCCACTCAACGATGGCTTCAACTTTCTTTGGATCGACTGAAATGCCTCCTACAAAAATGATGTGCCCAAGGAAGGATACACCGCTCAGCCAGAATTCATACTTACTCAGTTTTGCATATAGCTTGTTGTCCCGAAGAGTCTGTAGGATGGTCCACAAGTGCTCTGCATGTTTCTCCATGTTCTTCGAGTATACCAAGATATCATCAATGAAGACTACTATAAACTTGTCGAGATATGGTTGAAACACACGATTCATTAAGTCCATAAAGGCGGCAGGGGCATTGGTCAATCCAAATGGCATTACCAAAAACTCATAGTCGCTGTAGCGAGTGCGAAAGGCTGACTTTGGTATGTCGTCCGGTTTGATCTTGAGCTGATGGTAACCTGAGCGAATATCAATTTTTGATAATACCGTCGCACCCTGTAGCTGATCAAAGAGATCATCGATCCTGAGAAGGGGGTACTTGTTTCGAACAATGGCTTTATTCAATTCACGATAGTCGATGTAGAGCCGCATTGAGCCATCCTTCTTCTTTACGAACAATACAGGCGCACCCAACAGAGGCACGCTCGAACAAATATACCCATGATCTAGCAATTCTTGCAACTGAACCTTTAACTCTTTTAGTTCTGCCGGGGCCATTCGATACGGAGCTTTAGAAATTGGTCGAGTCTCTGGAAACGTATCAATAGTGAACTCTCTCTCTCGGTCGGGCAGCATGTCGGACAACTCGTCGGGAAACACATCAGGAAAATCTGTCACAACGGAAATAGACTCAACGTTTGCACAATCTCGCTGCGTGTCTCGAACGGAAGCCAAGTACCCATCATAGCCGGAATGTATCATCCGCCGAGCAGACATTGCAGAGATCACCATACAGGCATTCGATACTCTCGATTGTGGACTGCACGTATAACAAAATTCGATCTCGCCAGGTAGACAAAATATGACTTTCTTTTCCGTACAATCAATGGTAGCCGAGCAAGCATTGAGCCAATCCATCCCGAGAATGATGTCGTAGTCCCTGATGTCTAAGACTATCGCATCTAGTGATAATTTTCTTCCTTCGATGCAAATATTACCTTTACGACAAACTAAGTAAGCCAACAAATCTACGCCTGATGGAGTACTGACGCTAAGGTTTAGGTGTCACGCCCCAGTCCCAAAATGACGAGGGACTGGATGCGCGGCAATGGCCAGCAGCACACACCGATGGACGACCCAATTTAATGGATCCATCAGGGCATGCTTAAGCTGTAGTCTAGCTGTGAAATGTTACAAGTCTCAGGTAATTCTAATCTCATCCACAGAATAAACTCAGATTAATTGCCAGAAATAATACAATGGAAATAAATAAGCAATAAATAAGATTATCTCGGGAACAATCCGAGAATTAGTCAGTTATATTCAGAGGAAAATAGATAGGAAATAAATGCTGAAAATAGAAATACTGTGTAGATGAAGCCGGTGATCAGGAGAAATCTTCGGCCAATATCTCGTTCTCTGTTCCGGGTTCTGCTCCAAGGAGTGCTCCTGTACCGTACACCTCGGGGTAGTTCTCCTCAGCTATACCTGGGGACATAGTCCATTCCAGGTCCTCAGGGGACATAACAAGGTACAGAAAATACAAGCCAAAATATATGCAGTGCAGCAATAATGAAACAGCAGGGTAAATATGTAAACCAGCTAGTGATATGCAAGTGAGAGTTTTAGTCATACTCAGGCTGAGACTACTACAGGATCAGTGTCGAAGAAACCATAGCAGTATTTTCTCGGAGGGCCCGTAAGGTACCAAAGCTCTGTATCAGAGTCTAAGGCACCGCCAGATAACAGTATTTATATTATAATATATTCAGCCTTAATATGATAATACTCTCCCCACCCCATGTAATCTCACATCACAGTTCCAGAAATATCAGGTACAAGTCACGCAAGTTTGAACTAATGTAATGAGTCAGGATAGAATCTAAGCAGGTAAACTGTATATGTCATGAATATGTAACCTATACGGAATCACCAGGTATATCTCAGGCAATTCCGTCACATGAATAGTGTCAGGTGTCCTGGGTTGAGCAGTTAAACAAGTTTTCATATGAATCTATAGGAAATCAAGTAAAATACTATAACCAGAAATATCTGAGAATTGGCAAGCTTTACTTGCCCACTGATGTATAACTAAGTCCAGGAAATAGGTAGCACAGCTGCAAGTTTTGGCAAGGTACACTTGCCTGTGGTTCAGGCTCTGATTTCGGCTCTGACTTCAGTTGGATTTGCAGGCAGTACTCCGATTGCTGAAACAAACATCACCATCAGATCCAAAAAATATCAATCAGCTAGAAACGCCTGTTCTTGAGTCCAATTTGGAGACAAGGGCAGAAACGACAGTTTCGGGTCAAAACGGGGTCCACATGCGGCCCGCTTTGCACCGAAAAATGCGTCAGGGTCAATGGTCTCCAAATTCACCAAACTTAGTGTCAACAGGTCAGGAACGATGATACGAACCCAACGGAACTTCCTGAATTGGATTTCGATGAGCCGATCATAAAATCGCTCGTCGAACGGGGCCTGTGGGGCCCACGACACGCGATTTCGTCAACGTTCTCAGAATCGAACCAAACTTGACCCACAGGACCAGCGTATTGCTACGGGTCCGATGGCATAAGTTTCGTCTCGATCCGACGTGTGTACACAAAGTTAGGGCACATTCTAGAAAGTACGGATACGGGGCGATGTCCGCGGATACGCGTTGATCCCGGTGTGCATGCACACCCGAATCAGCTTCCGCGAAATCTCACACGTCCGTATCGACGATGCGCACGAATCTGTGAAGACCGCACTTGACCAAGTCGTCCCGTTTGGCGGGACGTACTCAGTTCCGGGGTGAAACAGGGTCTGGTTTTTCCTTTTTTGGATCGCGGTGTGCGATCACCACAGGACGCGATGCCCCGAACGGTTTGTCCGGGCACCGAGAGGGTCATACAGGCTTCGCAACGCAATTTACGGAATCGAAATCCGAGCTACGAGCAAGAAGATACACGTACCTGAACGGGACCCGAAAACCGGGGTCGAATCGTGTCCGACACGTGTCCGACACGTGTCTAGAAGCTAGGGTTAGGGTTTCCAGGCTCTGCCGGAGCTGGCTGAGCACGACGGAGGCGAGCGGCTCGGCGGAGTCTGACGGCGAGGCGGGCGGCTCTTGGGCGGCCGGAGGCGGCGTGCTGGGCAGCGCAGGCGGCCGGCGGCGGCTGCTGCGGGGGCGTGGGCCGCTGCTGGGGGAAGGAGGAAGGAGGGCTGCGGGCCTGTGCAGCGGAGCTGGGAGGTGGGGCACGACCGGTGTGCGGCGAGGGATACGGCGGCGGTGCGGTGGGGTCTGGGCGGAGCGGTGGCGGCGTCGGGTGAGGGAGTTCTGGCCGGAAGGGAGAGATCGGGGGGGTTTAAATAGGGTCGGGGAGGCCGAGGGAGGCGGGCTGAGCGGGCGTCGTGGCCGCGGGGTGCGGGCGAGGTGGCCGACGGAGGCGCCGCGTGGCCGGAGGCGCGGCGGAAGACTCGGGCGGCGCCGGAGAACGCGGGTCGTGGGGGAGAGGGCTGGGGAGCGGGTCGGGCTCGCGGCGGGTGCGGGTCTGGCCGACCCGCTAGGCCAGGGGATGGGCTGCGGGTTCGGGTCGCGGGTTGACCCGGATCCGACCCGCAGCGGATGGGTTGGGCTGGGCTTGTTGGGCCGGGTCGGGGTTTAATTATTTAAATAAATAATTAAATAAATAATAATAATTAATAAATAAATAAATAATAAATCCATAATAGTTTTTAGGTGTTTAAAAATAGGTCCGGGGCCCAATAAATTTCCAAAAAATTATCTTAAAAATCCAAAAATATTATTTTTAAAAATAGGTCCAGTTTTTCATTTTACACCCAAAAATATTATTTTTATAATATTTTAATATAATTTATTATCATTTAAAAATCATTGGATAATTAAAATCCTGTTTTTAAATTACAGAAAATTCCCAGAAAATTCCAGAAAATTGTGAAAAATCCAGTTTTTAAAATTTTGAAAAAAATCAGGGGGTTTACGTTAGGCCTAGTGGCGCCATAGAAAATATGTTTTTAACGGCAAAATTTGCCGCAATGAAACTATGTGTTGCACCAGAATCAAATAATACTCGACCAGGTACATTATTGAAAAATAATATACCTGACACCATCGTATTCGATGCGAACGCCTCTTCTCGAGTCAAAGCATAGACCCGGCCTTGAGCGTTCTGCGGTGTCGTCTGGTTCGCTCGAGGTGCTTGACCCTGATTCTGAGACGGACGATGCTGCTGTTGTGCACGGTACGGAGGAGGATCGTTGGGGTGATCCCGACAATCGCGAGCAACGTGGCCAAACTTACCACAAATGAAACATCCCCCTTTTTGAATATGACATTCGTTAATATGGTGTCCTGGCCTGTGGCAGTAGGCACATGGTTGACCCTGGTTCTTCCCTGGATTTGGGTCCTGAGAGCCGTCATTATTGTGGCGCTTATGCGCATTGTTACCACCTGTGTTGTTAGGACGCTTGTGATTGGAATTTTGTACAGCACATGGTGCAAACTGGGGGGTACTACGGCTCTAGAGAGAGGGCATAGTTTAGGGACTCCCGTATGGTATGATACTGAGGGACGACGATGTAGGCACGAATAGAAGGTCACAGTCCTATTTCAAACCTTCGTGCTCGACTTTCGGCATCACAGAGATGAGACTTAGCAAAATTTGCAAGCCTGTTGAATTCTGAGGTGTACTGCCGCACTGTCATGTTTCCTTGTTACAGATGTGTAACTTCGTCTTCCTTCTCGCGACGGACGGCGGGTGAAAGGTACTCATATTCGAAGGCTTTACGAAACCTGGACCAAGAGATAGTCATCTTGTCATCTTCACTCAGAATCGCTTGTTTGTGCACATCCCATCAATCATGTGCGTTTAAACGGAGCTGAAGCTGAGCGCAAGCAACTCCCTTTATTTTATCCATGCGAAGCACTTCAAAATGGTCCTCCAACTCAACCAGCCAATCCAACGCCACAGAGGGGTCCTCGGTCCCCTTGAAGGTAGCATGACACATATTTTTTAACTCTGATATTTGCAGGATGGGACCCTTTTCGTCTGAGGGCGGAGGTTCCTGAGAGCCCTGAAGCCCCGCGGTATTGGCTACAACTGGCACTGTAGCGGCAATCGCTGATGCAGAATGGTTGCTGGCGACGAGCGTCGTCACAATCGTTTGCAAGGTGTCCATTTGCTTCTGATGTGCTTCGGCCTGAGTCCACTACGCCAGAAATTGAGCCTCAATCCGGGACTCGAATTGGCTCTGACGTAATTCATCCCGTGTCTGCTGCATTTCCATCAAATGCATTATCCGCTCAAACAGATCGACAGAGGGTGCAATTGTAGGACTTTCCGAGCTGCCTGATGTACCAAAACTGCTCCCCTGCACCTGCGCCACCACCTGCGCTTGTGCATCCGGCTCTGAAGCCGTTCCTTGAAAGAAAAGTAACTTGCATCAGTCTCAAAACATATTATGGACTCACTGTATGGAACACATGTCATTTTGGCCAAGCGAATTCAAGAGTTCAACTGGGAGGAAGATGGTCATTTCAAGAAACTCTTCTGACACAAAGGTCAAAGGATCTGAAGCCATGCTCTGATACCAATATGTTACGTCTCGATTTTCGCTAAATCGATAATCGTCCCCCGGGTGTGATACCGTGCACACGTAAGGAGCACGTGCACAAGGCCTAGGCATAATGATATACTTTAAAACACTTGTAATAGAGTACGCAAATAAGATATCGCATAATGAGATATAAAAAAGTTCTCTTTTATTTATAATGAACATCTGGTTACAGACTCTTGATCCAAAAGTAATAAATATGCCGCACAGGCTTACAACTTGGACGCAAAATGAGATAGCCGATCCATACATTATATCCCTTACTTATATTTCAAAAGCACAAAACACCTTGGGTGCGATTTAGCACCATCACCTAGGAGCTTCGAAAAGGAAAGTGCGAGCTCCTTTCTTGATTATGTACTTGGGTTCCAAAAGTCACAACACGAACGTGCCTGATCAGGAAAGGGTTGGAGAAAGCTTCAGCTCCTCGCCGCGTCGCCTCGGCTCAGGGAACCTATTGCAACGAGGGTCAGTACTTCAAAAAGTATCGGTGAGGGTGAGCTAACCCAACATACCAAATCGATATCGTATTCATGTGAACATGCAACATTATTATTATGTGATCTTTCTATCCTGCCTTAGTTTAATTCTTTATATACGATAGAATGGAATGACATAACAAAATATGCCACCGTTCGGTGACTTTACCTGTACCGTCTGAACCACCTGTAAAAACTTACTATGAACTTTCCTGCCATAAAGACATAGTTAGTCTGTACAGTTTAAATATACATAAAGATTACTGCCTTGACTAGCCGTCATGGACCATAGTCTGGGTAGACGACGATGGTTGCAGCGCAGGTAGTGAGCCCCGCTACAAACTCCTGCCTCACCCGTGCTAAGTTGCTAGCACGACTAACTGATGTTCCGTCCGGGACGAATCGGCCCCGGTGCCATGGCGACCGTTCGCAGGAACCAAAAATCTTGTGCACAAGTTATCCATGACCATTGACGATCTGAATACTAAGTTAACATAAAAAGTATTTCAAACATCAATATAAATGGAACAACTTTAGCACAGTGCGATGGCATAGTCTACTAGCTGATTTGGTCAATTCACAAGTTATGTACTATTTATTGAGCAGCTATAGATGAATAAGTTCTAACTACAACTAAACACAATAGCTATATGTATAACGGACATGCACGCATTAATGTGCTCGTTGAGAATTCTATGTGACAAGCATTATAAGTATTTCAAGTCTACTTCTTCTTTATTCTGACTTAATTTTATTCTTTTGGTATCGTTGATCGAAATGCACAAATGAGTTAATTTATTAGGAATGAAGACTTGGAAGAAGGGCGCAAATCAGGAGTAAGCCCACTCACAAGTTGGTAAACTGGAAAAGAAAAGAGGAGATCTTCAAGACTCCGCTTGCGCGTTGCCAACACGATCACCTGCACGCACCAACAAATGATCAATATCTCCTGCTTTGGTCTCCAAGGGTTCGATACGAAATACGAAATCCTAAGAACGGAGGCAATAAAATCTATCAAAATCGTTCAAGAAAATGCAAGTCATAAAACCAACACAAAAGCAACCAAGCGGCATCAAAAACGGACAAGAAAACCAATGCAACGGAAAGGCCCCTCTTGACTCTGCCGCCAAGTCCTTCCTTGAGGCACGATCCGTTGAATGTGGGACCTAATTCTGAAGAAACCAATCCATAATAAGGAAATAATCTTGATTTAATCTGTCCCGATCGAACGATACCAAGTATTTCTTAGCCGCGCTCCCCGAATAGGGGGAACGGGGCACTACAACGACCCTGCAAGGAGTTAAGGCGTCTTTCTAATCCAGTCTACCTACCGGCATGCCCTATCCGTGACTTTGTAAAGCGTGTTTGAAGTTCCAGGAGCTCGTGCATATATCCTATGCAGCTCCGTGGCAAGGTGATAGCTTCGCCTGAATTTGTCTATAACTTTTAAAGTTTTAGTACAAGGATGTAATGTACCGGACGACTATCTCATTTTGTGTCCAATTTTGTAAGCCCGTGCGACAATATCTGACTTGTTCAAGAGTTTGTAAAAGATGTTCATTATCAATAAAGAAAACTTTTTCTTGTATCAATATTGTGTTCAATTGTCCGTGTACTCTGAATATGTGCTCGTTATATAAAATACCTAGGCCTTGTGCGTTGCGCAACCTAGGCATGCACGACATCATATCCGGAGGACAACTATTGATTCCACCAAAATTGGGGCATGATGTTTTGGTATAAGAGCACAACTTCAAGTTCCTTTAACCCTTGTGTCGAAAAAGTTTCTTTAACGATCTATTCTCTATGCGAACTCTTGAACTCGTTTGGCCAAAATGAGATATGTTCCATATAGTGAGCCCATAATACATTATGAGCCTAATGCAAGTTACTTTCTTTTGAAGGAATGACTCAAGCGCAAGCATCATCTCTAGCATAATGAGAGGTACAAGCCAAGGAAAGTAGTTCCGGCACCTCGAAAAGTTTCGGAAGCCAGCGAGCGATGCCCCCTGTTGACCCGATTGAGCGAATGATTCAGATTCTTAAAGCAAACCAACAGAGGGATGAGGCTCGCTATGAGCGAGCCGAGAAGCGGGTGGTGGATCGTCAGAACAAGTTCGAAAGAAATCTTGAAGCCCTATTTACAGTCCAACAGAAGCAGGTAGATGCCCTGCAACAGATCGTTCAGACCTTAGTCTCCAACTATTCCGTAATGACAGTAACGGCACCGGTGGAGCGACCCACGCCTGAAGTCTAAATGCCTCAAACTCCAAAGAAGAAGGATATGACTATCTTCAACTTTGTTGAATTCAAAAAGGTCTGTAACACGTCTTTCTGGGGGACTGAAGATCCGGTCATGGCTCTAGATTGGCTGGCAGAGCTTGAGGACCACTTCAAATTGATAGAGGTACCTGAGGAGAAGCGTGTTGCGTATGCCCAACTACAACTCCGTACGCATAATTGGTGGAACGTGCATCGAATATCTCTCTCCGCAAGTGATGAAGAGGAGATGATCGCGTAGGCTACCTTTCGTAGTGCGTTTGAAGAGGAGTTCATACCACCTCTCGTACGTCAACAAAAGGAGAACTAGTTTATGCAGCTTCGGCAAGGCAATATTACCGTGAAGTAGTACTCCGCCGAGTTTAATTGGCTCGCCAAATTTGCAAGCTCCTACCTACCTGATATGGCGAGTCGAATAAGATGATTTAAAGGCGGCCTGTGACCTGCCATCCGTGCGCATGTGGTCATTTTCCAATATCTGACTATGCGGGTAGTTCTCAATCATGCCCTTTTCCTTGAACTGCAGTATCCTTCAGTTGCTGCTGGCGCTGTGCATACTTTCAATCACAAGCGTCCTAGCAACACGGGAGAAAATATCGTTCCAAAGCATCCAAATAACGACAGTCAGCAGAGAGAAAATCTAGGGCAACCATGTTCCTTTTGTAAGAGGCCAGGGCACACCATCAACGAATGTCGCAAGAAGCACGGGTTATGCCTCATTTGTGGTGATCCAAACCATGTAATTTGTGACTGTCCGTGCTACTCTGTTCGCCATCCGCAACATCCAAATTCTGCTCTGGCGCATCAAGCCAACCGATCCGCGCCACAATAAGAGCATCATCAAGCTCAAGGCTGGGTGTACACTTTGACATGGAAATAGGCACTCACTTCGGACACCGTTGTGTCAGGTATATTGCTTTTCAATAACATACCTGCTTGCGTGCTATTTGATTCTGGTGCTACGCATAGCTTTATATCCATAAATTTTGTCGTGGAAAACAAAATAGTGATAACATTGTTATATATAGACCTTAGTGTTAGTACCCCATCAGACACAAAAATATATGTTCATTCAGTATATCAGGGCGGTCATGTCTGTATTGGAGGAAGAAAACTATCGCTCGATGTATTAGTCCTAGATGTTCAGGATTACAACATCATCTTGGGGATGAGTTGGCTCGGCACTTGCTCGGCAACTATCGAATGTGCAGAAAAATGGGTCGTCTTTAGTCTACTTGGAGAGGCCAAATTTTGCTACACGAATGGTTCAGCAGCAGAAGCGTCAATGACCTGCATGATGATTTCTGCGATGTCAGCTCGACGGATGCTACACTCTGGATGCAGGGGATACTTAGCGTCGGTTCGGGACACGCAGCAGGATTGTGTAAATATTGAGTCTTCTTCCGTTATTGCAGAATTCTCTGATGTATTTTCGAGCGAACTACCTGGCATGCCACCCGACCGAAAAATTGAGTTCACCATCGATACCTTCCCAAATACCCAACCGATTTTCAAGGCTCCATACCGAATGGCCCCTGCTGAATTAAAGGAGTTAAAGTGCCAACTGCAAGAACTACTTGACCGTGGCTACATTCTTCCGAGCGTGTCTCCTTGAGGTGTGCCTGTACTGTTTATGAAGAAGAAAGATGGGATGTTGCGACTCTGTATAGACTATCGGAAGCTAAATAAGGTCACCATCCAAAACAAGTATCCCCTGTCCAGGATCGACGAACTCTTTGATCAGTTGCAAGGGGCGTCGGTGTTTTCAAAGATAGACCTTCACTCTGGCTACCACCAATTAAAGATCAAGCCAGAGGACATGCCGAAGTCAGCATTTTGCACCCGCTATGGCCACTATGAGTTTTTTGTCATGCTGTTCGGACTGATGAATGCTCCTGCCGCATTCATGGATTTAATGAACTATGTATTCTGACCATTCCTTGATAAGTTTATGGTGGTATTCATATATGACATCTTAGTATACTTGAAGAATGAGGATGAACATGCAGGACACCTGCGGATGATGCTTCAAGCTCTTCGAGATAATAAGTTGCTCGCGAAGCTAAGTAAGTGCAAATTCTGGTTGGACAACATATCTTTCCCCGGGCATATTATTTTTGCGGAGGGCATATCTGTCAACCCAAATAAAGTTGAAGCCATCGTAGAGTGGAAGAGACCTGAGTCGGCCAGTGACATTCAGAGGTTCCATGGTCTAGCAGGCTACTACATGAGATTCATAAAAGATTTTTCAAGGATCGCTTCCTCTGACTCATCTCACTTGGAAAGGAGTAACGTTTACGTGGTCGGACAACTATAAAGCTTCATTTGTGGATTTAAAGCAATGACTCGTCTCAGCACCGATTCTTACTCTTTCGGACGAGTTCGATGATTTTAAGATTTATAGTGACGCTTCAGGCAAGGGTTTGAGATGCGTCCTTATGCAGAGGGAAAAGGTGATAGTCTTTGCGTTGAGGCAGTTAAAGCCTCACGAAAGAAACTATCCAACGCACGATCTAGAACTGACAGTGGTGGTGTTCACGTTGAAGTTGTGACGGTATAACCTTTATGGCATACCGTGTAAAATTTTCACGGATCACAAAAGCCTCAAGTACCTCTATACCCAAAAGGATCTGAATTTACGGCAATGGCGTTGGCTTGAACTCCTTAGCGACTTTGTCTTGATGATCATATATACACCGGACAAGGGCAACATTGTAGCTGATGCACTGAGTCGAGTGTTTGCAGGAAGCTTAGCTATCGATGACAGGCCGCGAAGGGATTTGGAAAGTTTGGACGTTACACTCCAAATCAGATACAAATGGGCGCCGGCGGCTCAGTTACGCCTCAAACCAGACCTATTGGAGAAGGTCAAGTCTGCTCAGAAGGACGATATATTCCTAGAGAAGATGCACAATCTTATCTTAGAAGGAAAGGTGGCCGACTTTACGGTAGGTATGGATGGAATGATGCGGATGAAGGAAAGATTATATGTTCCTAACGATGAAAACCTCAGAAAAGAGTTACTCACTGAAGCCCACTATGCAAGTTACACTTCATATCCAGGAAGTATGAAGATGTATCGAGACCTCCGCACGATATTTTGGTAGTACAGAATGAAGAGGGATGTGGCACTGTTTGTGTCGCAATGCATGGCCAGTTAGCAAGTAAAGGCCGAGCACCAGAAGCCGGGCTGGGAGATGCAGAACCTTGCTATACCGGAGTGGAAATGAGAATACATAACGATGGATTTTATTGTTGGTTTGCCAAAGACGCAATGAGAAAATGATATTGTCTAGGTCATCATCGATCGAATCACCAAGTCAGCTCACTTTCTTTCTATCAAAGTTGCTTGGAGTGTTGACCGTCTGGCACAGATCTACCTCAATGAGATCGTTCGACTCCACGGTGTGCCCGTATCCATTGTCTCCGATCGAGATGGACGATTCTTATCACGCTTCTGGGAGAGCCTTCAGTCAGTATTGGGATTCAGTTAAACTTTAGCTATGCCTACCATCCTCAGACAGACGGCCAGACCGAGCGGGTAAACCAGATCCTCGAAGACATGCTACGACTCTACGCCTTGGACTTGAAGTCAAGTTGGGATATGCATCTACCGTTAGCCGAATTTACATACAATAATAGTTATCAATCTAGCATTCAAATGATGACGTATGAGGCATTATATGGGTGGAAGTATAGATCCCCTATCTGTCACCCTCACATTTTTAATCAAGACTAGTTTGATAATTGACATTGGGTATTTTTATTTTAGTATTTATTATATTTAATATTGTATATGTATGATTATTTATTTATTGTATTATTTATTATTGTTAGATGCTAAATTATTTTGGACTTGTATTGTGGACCTAACTAATTAGTTTAGATGCATGAACCCAATATTTTATTTTGGTTTAGATTGAGCCCAATAATTAGGTCCATTCATCAGGAGGATGAATTAATTAGTGAAACCATTAGACTAAAAATCTTTTCTCCTTAATTAATTTCTTCATGAGAGGCCCCAAGGGGTAAATTGGATATTTCACATTTCTTGGGAGAGGGGCTAGGGCCGGCCACATTAGGAGGGAGGAGAGAGAGTCTCTATTCTCATTTTTATTTATAATTAGATCTAGAATTTTTTTTCTTTCCAATTTCTTCATTCCCTCACTATTCCCTACTCAATTTCTTCCTAAATTCCTTCCCTATTCTTCATTTAAGGCTACTACAACAAGGATCTACAAGAAGGAAGCAAGATCTACACGGATGAGGCAACATTCTATATTTGGGAATTTTTATTGGGAATCCATCTCCTAATAGGTATATTTTAGTTTTTCCTCTATTAGTAGACTCTAAATCTGAGATTTAACCATAAAAGACCACCCTACATGCATAGGTGTCACGCCCCAGTCCCAAAATATCGAGGGACTGGACGCGTGATAATGGCCAGCAGCACGCACCGATGGACAACCCAATTTAATGGATCCATCGGGGCATACTTAAGCTGTATATCAAGTCAGAACTAATCTCATCCACACAAAAGATAATAAGATCAACAGCAATAAGGAAAGTAAATCAACATCCAGTCTTAGCAAAGTATTCGGGGACAACCCGATATAAAGTCTGTTATAATTGTTCTCATAAACAGGAAAAGAGTTTAATTGCTATTTAAACTGAGCATAGGGGAGCAGATGTTCAGGAAAAGTCCTCAGCGATCACCTCGTCCTTAGGTTCTGGTACTGCTCCGAGTAGTGCTCCTGTTCCGTACACCTCAGGATAGATCTCGTCTGCTAAACCTGGGGACATAATCCGGATCCAGGTCCTCAGGGGACATAGCAAGGTACAAGAAAGCTCAAGCCAAAATAATGCAGTAAATGAAACAAATAGGGTAAATAATAAACCAGCTAAGTGATAATGCAAGTGAGAGTTATAGTCATACTCAGGCTGAGACTACTACAGGATCAGTATCGAAGAAACCATAGCAGTATTTTCTCGAAGGGCCAGTACGGTACCAAAGCTCTGTGTCAGAGTCTAAGGCACATCCATTAAGTTATTATATATATATATTCAGCCTTTTGTATGTTATATCTCTCCCCACCCAATGTAATCTCACGTCACAGTTCACGATGTTCATGTTACGCAAGATCAAAACTAATACAATAAGTCAGGATAAAATCTAAGCAAGTAAAATGTATAAGTCATAAACCTGAATCCTATACAGAATCACCTTGAATATTTCAGGAAGATTCTGTCTCATGATTTGTGTCAGGTGTCCTAGGTATGATGTACTTGATATGGCAAGTACGAGAATGTAAATGTCACGATATCCATCTCTAGGTGACGTTACATAACCCCGCGTACGGTGTTGGCACCCGACTGTTAATCGGAAGCTAATTAAGTCACACGGCCCTAGGGTTGAGCATGTACAACAGTCACAGAAAATAAATCAAGAGAACAAAATGAATCAATATACTGCAATTTATGGCAAGATACACTTGCCTGGGTTTCCGGCTCCAATTGCAGCTCTGGCTTCAGCTGGGATTTCAGGCAGTACTTCGATTGCTGAAATAGATATCACAATCAGATCCATAAAATATTAATCAGCTAGAAATGCCTGTCCTTGAGTCCAATTTGTAGACAAGGGCAAAAATGACATATTCAGGTCAAGGCGGGGTCCAAATGTGAGCCGCTTTGCACCGAAAAATACGTCAGGGTCAAAGGTCTCCAAATCAGTCCAACTTAGTGTCAACAGGTCAGGAACGATGATACGAACCCAACGGAACTTTCAGAATTGGATTCCGATGAGCCATTCTCAAAATTGCCCGTCGAGTGGAGCCTGTGGGGCCCACGACATACGATTTTGTCAATGTTCTCAGAATCGAACCAAACATGGCTCACAGGAACAGCGTATTGCTACGAGTCCGATGGCGCAAGTTTCGTCTCGATCCGACGTGCGTACACTAAGTTACAACGAAAACCAGAAAGGTCGGATACGGGGCGGTGTCCGCGGATACGCATTGATTCCGGTGTGCACGCAGATCCGAATCAGCTTCTGCGAAATCCTGCACGTCCGTATCAACGACGCGCACGTATCGGTGAAGACCGCACGCGACCAAGTTGTCCCGTTTGGCGGGGCGTACTCAGTTCTGGGGTGAAACAGGGCGTTGGTTTTTCTGTTTTTGGATCGCGTTTTACGATCACCACAGGATGCGATACGCCGAGCGGGTTGCACGGACACCGAGGGGGTCATATAGGCTACGCGATGCAACAGCCGTAATAGAAAATAGAGCTACGAGGAGGAAGATACAAATACCTGAACAGGGCTCCAGAAAACTGGGGTTTTCGTGTCCGACACGTGTCTGCGTCGCGTCACAGAAGCTAGGGTTAGGGTTTCTAGGCTCTGGCCGGAGCTCAGGCTGGGGAGGCCGGCCGGAGGGAGGCTGGGGGCAGCGGAAAGACTCGGCCGGAGGCGGCGGCGCATTGGGAGGCAGCGCAGGCGGAGCACGGCGACCAGCGGCTGGGAGGAGAGAGGGGCGGCACTGGCAACCGGGAAACGGCGCTGGGACGCGGGGAGGAAGGAGGAGGAGAGGGCGGGGCACGGCAGAGGGCTTCTGGAGGTGCGGCAAGGCGATGGCCGGGGCTGGGCGGAGCTCTGGGAGAGGGGCGGAGGACGGCTTGCGGCGGAGGGGGCGGTCGTGGGGAGTCAACTAGGGCTTATATAGAGAGGGGAAGAAAGTCGACGGGGTGGCCGGTGGAGGGAGAGGAAGCGGGAGGGACGGCGGCACTGCGGGGGAAGCCGGAGCGGCGCGGTTGCCGGAGCGGCGGGCGTTACGCGGTGGCTGCCGGAGAAGAATCGACACAGTCGGGGTCAGGGAAAGGGTTTTCGGGTCGGGTGGTGACGAGTCGGATTCGACGGATCCGGCCGATCCGTTTAGATTTAAATGCGGATCGGGTAGAAATGGGTTTCGGGTCACGGGTTAAACCCGGATCCGACCCGCTAGGTTTAAGTTGGGTTCGATTTGGTTCAGCAGTGGGTTGGGTTGGTTCAGTATGATTTATTTCAAATAAACCGGGTTTTATTTTGGTTTATTTAAATCAATAGTTTTTAAGACTTTAAAATACTTGAATTTAATTACAGAAAAATCCTAGAAAATTTCAAATTTAAAAATTCTTGAAATTCAGGGGGTTTACAATCTACCCCCCTTAAGAGGATTGCGTCCTCGCAATCAAAGAATAACAGGTCAACAGAGATGACACGGTTGCAAAATTTATTCGAATCAGAAAATCAAGGTTGAGGGTTTAAACAATTAGGGAAAGTCATTTCCCTAAGCAATGGAATTTCCCAATTATAGGAAATCTAAAAAATTATAGTTTTAGAAAACCAGTTTTATCCTTTAAAAAATTATCAATTTATCATTTATAAAACATTCTAAATTATAAGTTCAAAATTACTAGGTTAACACTAGGTTATCAATTATTAGCAAGTTAAAATTATTAGGTCAAGTCTAGGGTCACGAACCAGCAGGAACGAACTATAGCAATACTAGAAACGAAAAAACTATAAAAACTTACGCGCATTAGCTACTCCATGATTCTGCGCGTCTCCCACAGTCATCGCGAAAGCTTGGCCGCGTCCTTGAGGTGGTGCTCTCTGCTGTTGCTGGGCTTGCTGATAGGGTGCTGCTTGAAGTGCCGAGGGTGGCCTTGGTTGATGTCCTCCTGGTGCTGGTAGAGCTTGTTGGTTCGCCCTTGGTGCTCCTTCTCTACGTTCAGGGCAATCCCTCACTGCATGCTGTCTGGATCCGCCACCTAAGCACAGTCTGAATTTACGTCTACACTCCTCAATATGGCCTATCTTGCCGCAGTAGTAACAAGTAGGAAGATTCAGGGATTTGGATGCAACTCCCTGTGGTGCTTGATGCAGATGAGGTTTCTTGGCAGCTTCTCCATTCGTTGCTCTGGCTGGTGCTGAGGTGGAAGGCCACTTCAGGTTGGATTCTCATCTGATGACACGCTCCATACGTCGAGCTGCAGCAAGGACGTCCGTGTACGAAGTAGGTGCGACGGATCCGATCATTCTTTGTAACTCAAATTTTATCCCATCAAAGAACTTCTCAGCCTTTTCTTCTTCTGTTGGGATCAAGGTAGGGGCAAAATGACTCAGACGAATGAATTCGGCGTTGTACTCTTCCACCATCATAGCATCCTGAGTGAGGCGATTGAACTTGTCCCGCAGTTCTGATCGAGCGATAGCCGGAATGTACATCTCTTGAAAGAGTCTGGAGAACTCTTCCCAAGTAACTCGATCTGGTCCGAGTCTTCTCTCTTCAGATAGCCACCAGTGATGAGCATTGCCCGTCAATTGCATTCTGACGGCAGTCATCCAACGTTCCCTTGGTAGCTCAGCTGCTTCTAATTGATGTTGTATGTTGGTGAGCCACTCATGAACTTCTGTGGGCTCCTCCTTGCCTGAGAAGGTACGGGGCTTCAGTTGGCGGAAATCAGTGATAGAGCCCGTCGGTTGCCGTCTAGCTGGTAGGTTGGCCTGCTCTAGTGCATTTACTAGACTGTTCCTCAAGTAATCAGCCTCGCGACGCTGAGCCTCGTGTTGGACTTGTTGTTGGGCTTGCATCATTGTGTAGATCAGTTGGAATATCTGTTGCCCGTCAATCGGCTGCCCTTGAGGGAATACAGGCATCGGTGGAACGAACTACGGAGGCGGTGGAATGTCATCACGCCGAAACCTAGAAGCTTGCGGATATGCTTGGCTGCTTCGGTGAGTAGAGGGATCTCCACTCAATAGCGTCACTTCATCTTCTCCGTAGGTGGCTTCAGCACCTATTGGTGTTCTTGCTGGAGTTCCGTCGTTTACTTGTCTGCATCAAAAATAAACTATAAGAAGCACACAGGATTCAAGGCAAGATGCAAGTCAAAAATTAGTTCGAATACGATATAGATATCAAAAATGATTCAAGCAAGTGGATGAGATCCTAAAACTTATCCTATCTTAGTGCAGGCCTGTTCGGTCCCTAAGTTGAAACCGGACAATTTAGTCGTAGACCTGCATGGGCCACCACAAAAACCATGTCACGCCCCAGTCCCAAAATATCGAGGGACTGGACGCGTGATAATGGCCAGCAGCACGCACCGATGGATAACCCAATTTAATGGATCCATCGGGGCATACTTAAGCTGTATATCAAGTCAGAACTAATCTCATCCACACAAAAGATAATAAGATCAACAGCAATAAGGAAAGTAAATCAACATCCAGTCTTAGCAAAGTATTCGGGGACAACCCGATATAAAGTCTGTTATAATTGTTCTCATAAACAGGAAAAGAGTTTAATTGCTATTTAAACTGAGCATAGGGGAGCAGATGTTCAGGAGAAGTCCTCAGCGATCACCTCATCCTCAGGTTCTGGTACTGCTCCGAGTAGTGCTCCTGTTCCGTACACCTCAGGATAGATCTCGTCTGCTAAACCTGGGGACATAATCCGGATCCAGGTCCTCAGGGGACATAGCAAGGTACAAGAAAGCTCAAGCCAAAATAATGCAGTAAATGAAACAAATAGGGTAAATAATAAACCAGCTAAGTGATAATGCAAGTGAGAGTTATAGTCATAATCAGGCTGAGACTACTACAGGATCAGTGTCGAAGAAACTATAGCAGTATTTTCTCGAAGGGCCAGTACGGTACCAAAGCTCTGTGTCAGAGTCTAAGGCACATCCATTAAGTTATTATATATATATATATATTCAGCCTTTTGTATGTTATATCTCTCCCCACCCAATGTAATCTCACGTCACAGTTCACGATGTTCATGTTACGCAAGATCAAAACTAATGCAATAAGTCAGGATAAAATCTAAGCAAGTAAAATATATAAGTCATAAACCTGAATCCTATACAGAATCACCTTGAATATTTCAGTAAGATTCTGTCTCATGATTCGTGTCAGGTGTCCTAGGTATGATGTACTTAATATGGCAAGTACGAGAATGTAAATGTCACGATATCCATCTCTAGGTGACGTTACACAACCCCGCGTACGGTGTTGGCACCCGACTGTTAATCGGAAGCTAAGTAAGTCACACGGCCCTAGGGTTGAGCATGTACAACAGTCACAAAAAATAAATCAAGAGAAACAAAATGAATCAATATACTGCAATTTATGGCAAGGTACACTTGCCTGGGTTTTCGGCTCCAATTGCAGCTCTGGCTTCAGCTGGGATTTCAGGCAGTACTCCGGTTGCTGAAATAGATATCACCATCAGATCCATAAAATATTAATCAGTTAGAAATGCCTGTCCTTGAGTCCAATTTGGAGACAAGGACAAAAATGACATTTTCAGGTCAAGGCGGGGTCTAAATGTGGGCCGCTTTGCACCAAAAAATGCGTCAGGGTCAAAGGTCTTCAAATCAGTCCAACTTAGTGTCAACAGGTCATAAACGATGATACGAACCCAACAGAACTTCCAGAATTGGATTCCGATGAGCTGTTCTCAAAATCGCCCGTCGAGTGGAGCCTGTGGGGCCCACGACATGCGATTTTGTCAACGTTCTCAGAATCGAACCAAACTTGGCTCACAGGACCAGCGTATTGCTATGAGTCCGATGGCGCAAGTTTCGTCTCGATCCGACGTGCATACACTAAGTTACAGCAAGAACCAGAAAGGTCGGATACGCGGCGGTGTCCGCGGATACGCATTGATTCCGGTGTGCACGCACATCCGAATCAGCTTCTGCGAAATCCCGCACGTCCGTATCAACGACGCGCACGTATCGGTGAAGACCGCACGCGACCAAGTCGTCCCGTTTGGCGGGGCATACTCAGTTCCGGGGTAAAACAGGGGCGTTGGTTTTCCTGTTTTTGGATCGCGTTTCACGATCACCAGAGGACGCGATGCGCCGAGCGGGTTGCACGGGCACCGAGGGGGTCATACAGGCTACGCGATGCAACAACCGGAATAGAAAATAGAGCTACGAGGAGGAAGATACAAGTACCTGAACAGGACTCCAGAAAACTGGGGTTTTCGTGTCCGACACGTGTCCGTGTCGCGTCACAGAAGCTAGGGTTAGGGTTTCTAGGCTCTGGCCGGAGCTCAGGCTGGGGAGGCCGGCCGGGGGGAGGCTGAGGGCAGCGGAAAGACTCGGCCGGAGGCGGCGGCGCACTGGGAGGCGGCGCAGGCGGAGCACGGCGACCGACGGCTGGGAGGAGAGAGGGGCGGCACTGGCGACCGGGAAACGGCGCTGGGACGCGGGGAGGAAGGAGGAGGAGAGGGCGGGGCACGGCGGAGGGCTTTTGGAGGTGCGGCGAGGCGATGGCCGGGGCTGGGCGGAGCTCTGGGAGAGGGGCGGAGGACGGCTCGCGACGGAGGGGGCGGTCGTGGGGAGTCGACTAGGGCTTATATAGAGAGGTGAAGGAAGTCGACGGGGTGGCCGGTGGAGGGAGAGGAAGCGGGAGGGACGGCGGCGCTACGGGGGAAGCCGGAGCGGCGCGGCTGCCGGAGCGGCGGGCGTTACGCGGTGGCTGCCGGAGAAGAATCGACACAGTCGGGGTCAGGGAAAGGATTTTCGGGTCGGGTCGGGCGGTGACGGGTCGGGTTCGACGGATCCGGCCCGATCCGTTTAGATTTAAATGCGGATCGGGTAGAAACGGGTTTCGGGTCACGGGTTAAACCCGGATCCGACCCGCTAGGTTTAAGTTGGGTTCGATTTGGTTCAGCAGTGGGTTGGGTTGGTTCAGTATGGTTTATTTCAAATAAACCGGATTTTATTTTGGTTTATTTAAATCAATCGTTTTTAAGACTTTAAAAATCCATCCGGGGTCCAATAAATTCCCAGAAAATTACCTTATATCTAGTTTTTCATTTTACACCATAAAATATTATTTTCATAATATTTTAATATTATTTATTATCATTTAAAAATCCTTTAATAATTAAAACACCTGAATTTAATTACAAAAAAATCCCAGAAAATTCCAAAAAATTGTGAAAAATTTAAATTTAAAAAATCTTGAAAATCAGGGGGTTTACAATAGGCTACCCATAGGAATTGGAATTAGGTTCATAGGAGGCCTATGGTAGAAATTATGTGTTTTTGTGTCAATTCTGGTGGAATTCCGAGAATAGCACATGTGGTATTTGTCAATTGGTCAAATAGATCAAATTAACGTATGTATGATTGTTTGTGACTAGTGTTGTGTCCATAATTGGATACGTGTTGGCCGTATCTCGTCAATCTAGCGATACAGATTATTTTTGGGGGTTTTCCTCCAACACGGAGATTTGTGCATGTCACTTCTTGACACGGATACGTAGTTGATTATATTATTATTCGTATTATTCATAATTAGTATTCTAGACTTGTTCGTGTCCTTCGGGATATATTTGGTTATGTGGTAGAGCCATATCGCAAGTGTATCATAAAATGAGTATGATACGGGCGCATTGCACTCCACGTGTTTGTTTCAT